>CM058230.1:83019115-83498789 GCA_030180135.1 Orychophragmus violaceus | reverse complement strand
GTGTTTTCGAGAACGTTCCGACCGCCCCTGTTTTGGGCCCACGCCAGCTCTCTCACCCGTCACCCACCCTAGTCTAATGGTCGGTATATTAGTCTGAGAGGCTCGAAAGACTTGTTTACTGACCCTACAATCATCATATGAGCTTTCCCCGTGCTTTGTCGTCACTCATACGGTACAGTGAATCAATCACCCATATCACACATCTTTTAACTAGTTTAGTTCAAGCACATTTAACGTTGTAGTTCACTCTAATAAATGACCGAAAAGATAAACGCATTTTAGTAATATAGATAACCAAATCAATTTTTTAAATCTTTTATCATATACCACAAACTGAAATGTTAAAAATAAATTGTAAAATAATACGACTAAAAACTCTTCAAACTCGAATATTTTCGATGTACCAAAATGGTTGTTTGATGAATATAATTTCACAATCATTCCAAAAAAAACACTTTATACTAACATTAACATTTTTCATTATTATAGATTTACATTTAAATGTATTGAGAATATAACACCTTTGGATAATGTATTGAGTAACGAGTAAAATCCATTTAAACTTCTACAACTTTTCTATATTCTTTCAAATACTAAATAAAGTATAAACTCTATAAATTTTATTTCCAAAATTAAATAAGTTAAAAAACCTATAAACATATATATTTGCTAACAATATATATTCAAGCTTACTTAGATTCGGTCGCTCTTTGACATACCTAGATGCAAGAGAGACTATTTATAAAGAGATATCGTTCCCCGTAAATGATACTAAGGAGATGTCGTTTAACCAATGACTAACCTCTTGATGTGGCCAAGGAACTCTCTCACCTTCAAGAAGAGATATCGTTTAACCAATGGCTAACCTCTTGATGTGGCCAAGGAACTCTCTCACCTTCAAGAAGAGATATCGTTTAGCTCCTCCTGATGAACTCTCTCTCTCCACTTTAGGAAGAATTGCCTTACTTTTTTTCAGATAGTAGATACAAAAAGGAAATATAATATTTTTTTTTGACAAAAGGAAATATAATTTCTTACAAAATTAAAAAGGAAATATTTTAATTTCCATTTCTTTTGATGTGTTATTTTAATATTCCCCCCCCCCCCCCCCATAGTAGATACAAAAAGGAAATATAATTTTTTTTTTTTTGACAAAAGGAAATATAATTTCTTACAAAATTAAAAAGGAAATATTTTAATTTCCATTTCTTTTGATGTGTTATTTTAATATTCCCCCCCCCCCCCCAACTTGTGGTTTGTCCATGAACCTGTTATACGATTATTTCTTGTGTGTTTCTTTTTTTTGTATTTTCATGCAACTTGTGTTTTGTCTTGTTGTCTACAAACCTTACTCTCTGGTTCAGACTTCAACTCTCCACAGACAACTCGTAACATGGTGGACCTTCTTAACGCGGAAACTTCCGTCTATCTTTATTACAGACTTATTTTCTTCGATACAACTCCAATTGGTGGACCTTCTTAAACACGGCAACTCTTTTGTTTTTGCCAACCTTAACGCGGCAACTATTCTTCTCTTAGAAACAATTTTGTTACATTTTTTTTTTTTTTTTTGGTGACCCAGGTTTAATCCTGGACGCTGCAGCCCGAAATGTTAATTCCGCAGTGGCCGGGGCTCGAACTCGTGATGGCAGATACCTCAGTCGAAGGTATTATTATAATTATCTCACGTCGAATACTCTACATATATATTATTACGTTAGTTTTTTTTGAACAAAATATATTATTACGTTAGTTCTAAAAGACTAGTCGGAAGGTATTAGGGACATAAGTCCCACATCGGTAGTTGGAAGTGATATAAGCCAATCCACTTATCACCAATTGGTTTTAGGTTGGAAGCCCATAGATCTTAACATGGTATCAGAGCCCGATCCACACCAGTCCACCGATCTGACCCAAAGTTGGTCCATCCATCGACAAACCAGGCCCAAATTGGTGCCGTCGATCCAAGCCCGAATATTCCAAGATTAATGGTCAAAGAACCATTATCTCGAGGGGGCGTATTAGGGACATAAGTCCCACATCGGTAGTTGGTAGTGATATGAGCCAATCTACTTATCACCAATTGGTTTTAGGTTGGAAGCCCATAGATCTTAACAGAAGGCCAGCTAGTTTGGGATCAGCGATTTAAAAAAAAAAAAAAAACCTCGTGAAGGAGTGTATTTATTTATAATCGATACGAATGTTCAGAATGATAGAGATATGATATCAATCATATTAACGACCTCAATATTCAGCTCTTCTGTTTATTGCAACTTACTGTATTTACTGCATTCCAGAACCTTCATCTAGTTGTATATATGCACCTCTGTACAAGCTTGAGAAATATATTGCAAATACATTCCTTACATGGTATCAGAGCCCGATCCATGCATTCCAACCCGATCCGACCCAAAGTTGGTCCATCCATCGACAAGCCAGGCCCATATTGGTGCCATCGATCCAAGCCCAAGCATTCCGAGATTAATGGTCAAATAACCATTATCTCGAGGGGGCGTATTAGGACATAATGTCCCACATCGGTAGTTGGAAGGGATCTCACTTAATATATAAGGGATATGAGCCACTCCACTTATCACCAATTGGTTTTAGGTTGGAAGCCCATATACCTTAATCTGGTATCAGAGCGTATTACGATACCCTAATTCTTCTTCTTTTTTTTTTTTCTGGCCGCCTCCCCTCTCTCTTCTCCTTCTCATCTCTTCTCTTCCAACACTCAAATCTTAACAACAATGGCTCTTATTGCTGAACCTGTTGATGCAAATCAAACCTTGCTAAACATTAACATGTCCAACATCACTAAACTTGTCACTACCAACTATCTAACGTGGAGTGTTCAAGTGCAAGCGCTCCTTGACGGGTATGAACTTGTTGACCATGTCGACGGATCCGCACAAGCACCACCTGCAACTCTCACCATACAATGGAAACGATGCGGTTCTTATTGGTGATGGATCTGGTCTCTCTATCACACACACTGGTCACACTTCTTTACCCTCAAACTCTCGCCAGTTAACACTAAACAGTGTTTTGTGTGTTCCAAATATTAGCAAAAATCTGATCTCTGTTTATCGGTTATGCAATGCTAATAAAGTCTCTGTGGAATTCTTCCCTGCCCATTTTCAGGTGAAGGATCTGAGCAAGGCAAGACCAAGGATGAACTCTATGAGTGGCCGACATCTCCAACTACCCTTCAATCCTTTTTCACTTCCACAACACCAAAGCTGTCTACCACAGATTGGCACTACCGCCTAGGCCACCCTTCTTCTATTATTCTCAAAAACATTGTAACCCAGTTTTCTTTACCTTGTTCTCAATCTGATACGCAACACACTTTGTGCTCAGATTGCTTCATCAATAAAACTCATAAACTTCCTTTTTCTCAATCAACCATTGTCTCCACAAAACCACTTGAGTATGTGTACACAGACCTATGGAGCTCCCCAGTCATTTCCGTAGACAACTACAAATACTATCTAGTACTAGTTGATCATCATACGTGATATACGTGGTTGTATCCCATCAAGACAAAATCACAAGTACGTGATAAATTTCCAGTCTTCAAGTCGCTTGTGGAAAACAAATTTGGTACGAGAATTGGCACCCTTTATTCAGACAATGGAGGTGAGTTTCTGGCCCTAAAATCCTTTCTCTCGCAAGCTGGTATCTCTCATCTCACGTCTCCGCCGCATACACCGGAGCACAATGGGATTTCAGAGAGAAAGCATCGTCACGTGGTGGAAACTGGACTTACCTTGCTCACTCATGCCGGGATGCCGAAGACATACTGGTCATATGCGTTCACTGCTGCTGTCTACCTCATCAATCGGATGCCGACTCCGAACCTTGGCATGAAATCACAATTTCAGAAGCTGTTTGGGGAATCACCGAACTACTCCAAACTACGAGTTTTCGGATGTCTCTGCTTTTCCTGGCTGAGACCTTATACCAGCAACAAGCTTGAAGATAGGTCCACTCCGTGCGTCTTCCTCGGATACTCCCAAACGCAGAGTGTGTATCTGTGTCTCCAACCAATCTCTGGGCGAATCTATGTATCCCGCCATGTTAAGTTTGATGAACGCATATTTCCCTTCAGTAAGCAGGCACCCTCGACACCAACCCCACCACAGCCTTTGATTTCAAACCAATTACCAGTGATGATAATCCCAATCCATACCTCTGTTCAGTGGCTACCCAGAAATCAACCACCCATACCTGGACCGCCGGTCACGATGGGACTCACGAGCTCCGACCGTCACCAATCGACGCATGGATCCCCTGCTCCGGCGACTCTGTTGACAAATTCCGTCGACAGTCACAACACTCTGGTATTGGACTCTATTCCTACTAACAATCTTGTTACTGATGTGGCAGGCCCTAGTGTTGGGAATGTCCTGAAATCTATTGTACTTGTTCTAAGTGAAAGTCGTATTGTCGAGATGAGACAATCATATAATACTAGGTAGTCATAATGCTTTGCTAGAAGCCACTTATGATAAATGAGTTTAGAACTCATTGCTAGTGTTATGTGATCCTACAGGGTCACACACCTAAGCAAACTAGACGTTAAAGACGAGGTTGATCATTAATGTAATGATCTAGTGAATGCATATTTGATATGCATTCGATATCAATATTCTGAGGCTGTGTCGATCGTTGCAACATTTGCATCGATCGACACAAATCGCGGATTAACCAGAATAAAATCGGTTTAATCGCTGGTTAATTCGGTTGTGGTTTAAGTCGACATATATAAGATATATGGTCGACCTAAACACTAATCTAACCTAATACACGGCCACCAAAACTAGAAAAGAAACCTCTCAGGAGATTCGATCTCGATAGGCACTAGCATCCCTGCTGTTCAGTTTGTGTGCGTGTGGATACCAGTAGAGGCGCAGCATTTGAGGCGCTCTAGATCTCGATTATCTGCAAATCTTCCGCTGCTAATCACCAGGTAAATCTGAGATCTGATAGATTCAATTACATGAACCCTAGATCCTAGGCTTAGAATTCAGACCAGGGTTTCCTAATTGGATTAGGAACTGCTAGAAATCCAGCAGTGGTATCAGAGCCAGGTTTCCATTGAATCTGTAGCATGTTGATTAGATTAGTTGAATCTGAATCTGTGTATGGTTGATACAAACTTGCTAAAATTCATTTTCATGAAAAACCTAGTTTAGGGTTCTGTTCAAAAATGTCTTAGGGTTTTTCGCATGTTGTCAATCGTTGCCAATCCGGCATCGATCGACACAGGGCGAAAAACCCGAATAAAACTTAGGTTTCGCCTAGTGTCGATCAACACAAGCGTTGTGTCGGTCGATACAAACCTCGCGAGATTGGTGAATCGGTTCAATTGGATTGGACCGGTTATCGAGCTTGGTTAATAATGGTCGAACACTGTGAATGGTTTTAATTGCGATTGTTTTGATTAGGTTGGTATCGCCGATGCTAGTGTAGCATCGATCGACACTGACCGGTATTCAAAACCGGATCAATTGGATTGATCGGTTATCGCGAAATTGCTTTGGTTATTCTGTATCGATCAACACTTTAGTTGTGTCGGTCGACATCAGATTCGATGGTTTAGGTTATGGAACCTGAAATCACAGAACCAAAGCAAGATAAATCAATTAATTAGAAGAATTAAAACATAATAAAACTGAACGTTTTAAATGGTTCTGTTCCTCAACCAAATATCAAGTGATACTTAATGTCTTTCCAATCTTGTCAACTGTCAAGACCCATTTAATTGTGCGCTAGACTTGTAGTGCAAGATGTCCACAATTTCATGAGTAAGACAGAGGTAATCGTGTTGATGGATTTGCAGTGCAAGACATCAACAATTACATGACTGAAGAGATTGGTTTACTTGACTGGGCCATCAAAATCGTTTTGGGCTCAGAGACATCAGGTGGATTGGGAATAAGATGTCGATCCACAACCAAGAGTTATATTGGATATAACTAGCAAAGTTGTTGCTTACCTAGATAGCTAAATTTTGGGTGATAGCCAGTGGCTCACTCAAGTTTAGTGAAGATTGGGTCTTGGATCATTATATTCATCTGAGGAAACATTGTTTGAATATAATGCGAGTTTTCTTAATTGTTAAGACTTCTCATTTCTTGAACTTCATAACTAAACCTCCCTTGTTTTTCAGCTATGTCTAGCACAAACCATCGTAACAATTTCTCCATGCGATCCGTCCTTGAGAAGGACAAGTTAAATGGACCCAACTTTCTTGAATGGTATCGGAACTTGAGAATTGTTCTCAAACAGGAGAAAAAGGACTATGTCCTTGAGAAAGTTCTCCCCAAGAAGTACCGAGCCAATACCTGGTAGTCAGATAAGGATGCTTGGGATAAGCATTCGAATGATGCGGTGGATGTGAGTTGTCTCATGTTGGCTACCATGAACTCGGAATTGCAGAAGCAATATGAGTACGTGGAGTCGCCAAAAGAGATGATCACTGGCCTGAAAAGTATGTTTCAGGAGCAGGCACGAACTCAGAGATACCAGGCGGTTAGGTCTCTGATTGAGTGCAAGCTACCAAAGGGCGAACCAGTTAGTCCTCATGTCATTAAGATGATGGGTTATATTGATGACCTGGGAAAACTGGATTGTCCCATCAGCCAAGAGTTGGCTACTGACATCATTCTACAGTCACTGCCGTCAAGCTATGATCAATTTGTTATGAACTATAACATGAACAACTTGACGAAGACGCTGACTGAATTGCATGGGATGCTTAAGACTGCTGAACCTAACATCAAGAAGGACACCCCAAATGTCCTTATGGTACAAAATGGTAAAAAGTTTAAGAAACTTGGTAAGAACAAAGGTGATGGCAAGACGAGCTCGATTGTGAATCCAAGCGAGTCTGGCCATGTTCCTAAGGTTAAAACCAGTCCTTCTGAAGATGTTAAGTGCCGTTATTGTAATGGTTATAGGCATTTGAAAAGAAACTGCAATAAATTCTTGGAAGATTATGAGAAGCTGAAGAAGACGTACGAGACTTCTTCTTTAGGTATTATGTTATAGAAGTAAATGTTACTTCTAATAGTCCTACTTATTGGGTATTTGATACCAGCTGTGGTACTCATATTTTGTGAAAATGTGCAGGGCCTGAGCAAAAGTAGGATTATGGAGAAAGAACAAGTGGATCTATGCGTGGGAAATGGAGCAAGAGTTGCTGCATTAGCCGTAGGAGTATTTCATTTGTTTATTCTTTTATGGCATGTTTTGAACTTAAAACTGCTACTATGTACCTGCTATGAGCAAAAAGATTATTTCTATTCCTTGTATGGATATGGAAGGATATCAGTTTTCAAATTAAGAATAAGTGTTATTCATTTGATTACAATGATATATTTTATAGTAGCAATCCATTAGAGAATGGACTTTATGTTCTAAACCAGAATGTGCCTAACTATAACATTAATACCAAAAGATTCAAGTCAAATGATACGAATCAAACTTCTCCCTGGCATTGTCGTTTTGGGCCACATAAATGAGAAACAGATTTAGAAGCTCCTTAGTTATGAACTTTTGGGCTCATCTGATTATGAATCATAATGAGTAAAATGAATCTTGTTTATTGGGTAAAATGACGAAGGCTCTTTTCAATAAATATGGTATCGATCGACACAAACGATGCGTCGGTCGATACAGGTTGCGAACGAACAAAATGAAAGGGCCAGAGGCTTATTGGGCTTTATACATACGGATGTATATGGGCCAATGAGCACTAGTGCTATAGGAAAATTTCAGTACTTCATTACCTTTACTGATGTTTTCAGTAGGTACGGTTATGTCTTATTTATAAGACATAAGTCAGAATCTTTGAAAAGTTCAAAGAGTTCAAAAAAAAATGAAGTACATAATCAATTTGGCAAAGGTATTAAACCTCTACGATGAGATCATGGAGGTGAATACTTAGGTCAAGAATTTAGTGATCATCTGAGAGATTGTGAAAGTGTTTCACAATTCACTCCTCCAGAATCGGACTTTATTAGATATGGTTCGATCAATGATGAGTCACTTAGATCTTCCATTATCCTTCTAAGAATACGCTCTAGAAATGTCTGAGTTTACATTAAATAGAGTTCCATCAAAATCAGTTACAGAGATACCACATGAGATGTGGAATGGAAATGTTTCTGATTTATCCATCATGGAGATTTGGAGTTGCGAGACTTATATAAAACGTTTAATCTCTGATAAGCTCACACCCAAATCTGATAAGTGCTACTTCATTGGTTGTCCTAACAAAACCAAGGCATGTTACTTTTACAACCAGTTCGAGAACAAATTGTTTGTTGCTCGTAACAATGTTTTCTTGAGAAAGATTTTCTTTCCAAGAAGAACAGTGGGAGTAAAGTACGAATTCGAAGAAATTCGAAAAACACAGGAGATTGCTCAACCTGATGAGGAAGAGCAGCAGTTGGATATACAAAGAGTTGTAGAACCTGCACCTGTGGTGCCTAAAGTTTATAAAGGATCTGGTGAATGTATATTCGATATACATTTAAATGGCGAGTTTCTGAGGAAGTGTCGATCGACACAAGCGTTGTATCGATCGACACAGATCGCGAACCAAAATATTTTGGTTTATGACTCAATTAACTACGGTTTAAATCTTGGTTAATTAGGTCGTGGTAAAAGTATACATATGAGATATGTGTGCGTGACTTTTACAGAAAACTGAAGCTCGCAGATCCGAAAGGATCCGTCACAACCCGAGAAATGTGGATTTCTCTTAACCAATTGCCGTGATCTATTGATCATTGAAAGTGACGGGCCTGCGAATTTTGAAGAAGCAATGATGGGCCTTGACTCCGAAAATGGCTGAAAGCCGCTGAATCCGAAATGGGATCCATGTCACAGAACCAAGTATGACTTGGGTTGATTTACCCGATGGTGTAAAAGCCATTGTGAGTAAATGGATTTTCAAGAAGAAAAGATGACGTGGATGGTTATATTCAGATATACAAAGCTAGGTTGGTGGAAAATTTTTCAAGCAAATTCATGGTGTTGACTATGAAGAAACCTATTCCCCAGTCAACATGCTTAAAGTCCATTCGGATTCTCCTAGCAACCGCCACTCATAATGGTTATGAGATCTGGCAGATGGATGTGAAAACAGTTTTCCTTAATGGAATTCTGGAAAAGGATGTGTACATGACACAACCTGAAGTTTTTCATTGATCTTAATGAATCTAGGAAGATATGCATGCTTCGCCGATCCATTTATGGATTGAAGTAAGCATCTCGGAGTTGGAATCTTCGTTTTGATGAAGCAGTCAAAAGGTTTGATTTCGTCAGGAACGAAGAGGAACCGTATGTTTACAAGAGGAATAGTGGGAGTGCAGTTGCATTTCTAGTATTGTATATTGATAACATACTACTTCTCGGAAATAAAGTTCCATCGTTTCAGTCTGTTAAGACTTGACTCGAAAGTTGTTTTTTCTATAATAAATATGGGAGAAACCGTGTACATTCTTGGAATAAGAATCTATGGAGATAGATTGGATAAGCCAATTGGATTGTGTCAAGATACTTATGGTGATAAGGTCTTGCACATGTCCAATATGCAGGATTCCAAGAAGGGCCACGTGCAAATGACTCTTGGTATTACTCTTAGTAAGACGCAGTGTCTTTCGACACACGCTGAGCAAGAGCGAATGAGGATCAGACTACTGCTAAAGGCATTAGATGTCTTAAGATGTGATCTGAATTTTAGTGGGAGTTGTTGTTGTTAATATTAGTTATGATATGATGTTCGTATAAACATAATTTGATTATGTTATTAAAATCTGACATCTGTATTATTTAATAATGGTTATTAAATAATAGTCCCAAAGTAATTTATGACATTTTTATAGGTCATCAAGTATGTGACTTGATCATGAAACCCTATAAGTGATAAATGACATAAATTAAGTTGGTCCCTGGTCAAAGGTTGTTAAAGTGGGACATTAACAACCACGTGAGACTAGTATGTGAGGTGACTGATGACTAAGTTTCATGGAGTCATTAATAAGAGTATTAAAGTCAATCACATAGATATGTGTTGGAGAACACAGGATCGGACATGACCCACTGATGAGAACGCTACGAGATAGTTATATAAGTGTCATGAGAGTTTTCATTACGACTATAGAGTATAGTCCTTAAACCTGAGTTCATCATGTTTTCTTACATGTGAATTGGTCCGCTTTAACCTTGTCAAACGTCAGCCGTAACTGGTGACTATAAAGGCATTGATTGGGCATATCATGAAGCGTGTGAAGAAACAGGGATGGAACAAGATGGGATTTGTCCCTCCTATATAACAGGAGATAAATATCTCAGGGCCCATCGAAGATTTGATACTGAGAAATGTGTGGCCACACTCAAACGAGGTGATTGTCAGTCGTTTGTCTTATCAGTATAAATCGGAGTTCGATGAACATGATCTTGGCTAAATAAGGGTGACACAGATCTTGCCTTATGCCAGATCGAGATATAGAGACGAAGGGATTATGGGAATAGATGATTCCAATACAAGTGGGAGATTGTTGGGAATGTCCTGAAATCTATTGTACTTGTTCTAAGTGAAAGTCGTATTGTCGAGATGAGACAATCATATAATACTAGGTAGTCATAATGCTTTGCTAGAAGCCACTTATGATCAATGAGTTTAGAACTCATTGCTAGTGTTATGTGATCCTACAGGGTCACACACCTAAGCAAACTGGACGTTAAAGACGAGGTTGATCATTAATGTAATGAACTAGTGAATGCATATTTGATATGCATTCGATATCAATATTCTGAGGCTGTGTCGATCGTTGCAACATGTGCATCGATCGACACAAATCGCGGATTAACCAGATTAAAATCGGTTTAATCGCTGGTTAATTCGGTTGTGGTTTAAGTCGACATATATAAGATATATGGTCGACCTAAACACTAATCTAACCTAATACACGGCCACCAGAACTAGAAAAGAAACCTCTCAGGAGATTCGATCTCGATAGGCACTAGCATCCCTGCTGTTCAGTTTGTGTGCGTGTGGATACCAGTAGAGGCGCAGCATTTGAGGCGCTCTAGATCTCGATTATCTGCAAATCTTCCGCTGCTAATCACCAGGTAAATCTGAGATCTGATAGATTAAATTACATGAACCCTAGATCCTAGGCTTGGAATTCAGACCAGGGTTGCCTAATTGGATTAGGAACTGCTAGAAATTCCAGCACCTAGCTCTACTCAAAGCCCACATCAAAGCCCAATTTCACCAGATATCCAACCCTCAGTGAACCCCCAAGCCCAAACACTTGTACAACCCGAAAATACTCCCAATCCTGTTCCTTCTTCCTCAAACACAACACCGACACCAAATCAACCACCACCAGAAAATCCTCCAGCTCTACCACCCCAAAATCCGAAGCCATCAAAGCCAATACCTGCAACCCAAAATAAAATGACAACTCGCCGGCAAAACAACATTATCAAACCAAACCCAAAATACAATTACTCAGTTGCGCTGTCAATCTCCATTCCTGCTGAGCCTCAAACATTAAACCAAGCTCTTAAAGACAAGAAGTGGAGATGTGCGATGTCTGAAGAATACGATGCTCTAGCTCGCAATCGAACATTTGACTTGGTACCACGACAGCCACATATCAACATTGTTGGGTGCAAGTGGGTTTACAAGAACACATGGATCTCATCATCGCTGCAAAGCGCGCCTCGTCGCTAAGGGATACAACCAGCAGTATGGTCAAGACTATACCGACACTTTCAGTCCGGTGATCAAATCCACAATAATCCGGCTTGTTCTGGACATTGCGGTGACACACTCTTGGCCGATACAACAACTCGACGTCAACAACGCCTTCTTGCAAGGCACACTGACTGAGGAAGTATACATGGAGCAGCCGCCGGGATTCATCGACCGTGACAATCCTACTCATGTCTGTCGTTTGAACAAGGCGATATATAGCCTCAAGCAAGCACCACGGGCCAAGTACATGGAGCTCAGAACGTTTCTCGTCAGCCTTGGCTTCAAAAACTCCCTTGCCGACACATCTTTGTTTGTCCTTCGTATGGGTAATGAATTTGTTTATCTACTTGTGTACGTAGATGATATTCTTATCACAAGAAACATCAAAGTTGGCATCCGGAGTATACTACATCAGTTAGCTGCACGTTTTTCTGTCAAAGATGCAGAAGATTTACACTACTTTCTTGGTCTTGAGGTGCATAGAACTAATGCTGGTCTCCATCTATCACAACGGAAGTACATACTTGATCTTCTCCATCGATATAACATGACAAATGTAAAGCCAATCACAACTCCTATGGCTTCCTCACCAAAACTAACGCTTAACTCAGGGACATCGCTATCCAATCCCACAGAGTACCGTCAGCTAGTTGGCTCTCTTCAGTATCTTTCATTCTCCATATTGGATATTGCGTATGCGGTCAACCGTCTCTCACAGTTCATGCATCGACCGATTGAAGAGCATTGGCAAGCTGCTAAAAGGATCCTCCGATACTTAGCTGGAACGCCAACACATGGGATCTTTTTCTCAGCACGGAACAAGCTCCATCTTCACGCATATTCAGATGCGGACTGGGCAGGAGATTCTGACGATTACGTATCCACAAATGCGTACATCATCTATGTAGGCAGTCATCCTATCTCGTGGACAACAAAGAAACAAAAAGGTGTGGCGAGATCGTCTACAGAGGCCGAGTACAGAGCTGTTGCAAACACAGTCTCTGAATTAAGATGGATATGCAACCTCTTGGATGAGCTGGGCGTGGTACTTCCCAACAAGCCGATGGTCTTCTGCGATAATGTAGGTGCCACGTTCCTGTGTGCCAATCCCGTTTTTCATACAAGGATGAAACACATAGCCCTCGACTATCACTTTGTTCGAGGACACATACAAAGAGGTGACCTTCAAGTAGCTCATGTTCACACCAAAGATCAACTTGCAGATGCTCTAACGAAACCACTCTCACGTGCAAGGTTCATCGAACTCCGAAGCAAGATTGGAGTAACATCAGTCCCTCCATCTTGAGGGGGCATGATAGAGATATGATATCAATCATATTAACGACCTCAATATTCAGCTCTTCTGTTTATAGCAACTTACTGTATTTACTGCATTCCAGAACCTTCATCTAGTTGTATATATGCACCTCTGTACAAGCTTGAGAAATATATTGGAAATACATTCCTTACACAGAACACATGAAATAAATAAAAATAGAGAAATGACGAGAAGTAGAATCTATTTCATCAATTTCCGTGGCTATGGCTTTTCTTTTTCGATCAGCTTAACGAGTATTTATTTATAATCGATACGAATGTTCAAAACACGTAAAAAAAAAAAAAAGATAAATTACGAGAAGTAAATATATATATTTCATCAATTTCCGAGGCTAGGCCACTCTTCTTCATATTTATGATTATTTTTATTTATCAATTAAAAAAAAAATTCATTCAATAAAAAACTTACATACCGTGAATAATCAATTTACACACACGCTAAGGTGCACCCAGTGAAAATCACCTCCAAGGTGAGAAACCAAACTAATGCTCTCCGAACCCGGAGCACCACACATCTCTCTTCGAGCTAACCATCGAGCCTTATTTCCTATATTATTTTTGATCCAAGTAGTTCCAGGAGAGAGAAACCCAAATAAAGAACCTTGAGGACCTTCTAGCCTTAGCCAAAAGGAAAAAAAAAAAAAAAAGATGGGCATGGATGAATACCGGAGATACTTATCATGGAGGCAGAAGAAAGGTGGAGCATGCCTTACTCCATAAATTAAACCCATAGAATTGTTTACCGTAAAGGCAGAATAAGTGGTTCACTCCAGTGGCCATGTCTAAATAAGGGAATCTTGTCTTCTATAACAATCA
Organism: Orychophragmus violaceus; assembly: GCA_030180135.1. NCBI lineage: Eukaryota > Viridiplantae > Streptophyta > Magnoliopsida > Brassicales > Brassicaceae > Orychophragmus > Orychophragmus violaceus. Next base: position 83,484,850 of record CM058230.1, on the reverse strand, counting down.
CAAGAGATTGTTCAATTATTATCCAGGACAGGCGAGATTCGTTGTATCTCCTCAGACATTTGTGTTATATGTCCTTACTTGGAAAATTTGGTCACAGTCCCTTTAAAAGCATGCCATCCGAATCATGATCTGATAAACTCAGATTTTAGAACGAGTACATCTAGATTCCGCTTGCATCTGGAGTTAGGTTAAATTTATGGTTGATGAGGAAATGCTTGATATGGGTAAGAAAATAATCAAACATTGAGGAGGATTGATTTTGGCTATCAGAGTGTTAGGAAGTCTGTTGGCGCAAAATACATACTACACGATTGGAAACGAGTCTATGAAAATATTGGATCTCACCTCTTGGGAAGAATGAATATCAATGATGACAATAACCATACGGTTTACCATGTATTGTTTCTAAGCAAATGCAGTTTAAAAGTAGCACAAGCTATAACTCTCATTAAGGTGAGTTGAGATTGGGTTAAGTTACTTTTGGGATCACAAAAAGGATCCTTTCCATTTTGTCCACTTGTGAGTTAGGTTTGTGAATATCTCCACTATAAGAGAAGTCCCGGATGTGAAAGAGAGAGTGAGCCACACAAAAAAATATTCCCTGCAGCTTGTGGTTTGTCCATGAAGCTGTTATACGATTATGTCTTGTGCTTTTTGTATTTCCATGCAACTTGTGTTTTGTCTTGTTGTCTACAAACCTCACTCTCTGGTTCAGACTTTTCAACTCTCCACAGACAACTCGTAACATGGTAGACCTTTTTAACGCGGAAACTTCTGTCTATCTTAATTACAGACTTATTTTCATCCACACAACTCCAATTGGTGGACCTTCTTAAACACGGCAACTCTTTTTTTTTTTGCCAACCTTCATGCGGCAATTAGTCTTCTCTTAGAAACAATTTTTTACTCTTTGTAAAAGCCTTGTTGTGATTATAATTATTTTTTCACGTTAACTACTCTATATATTATTAGGTTAGTTCTAAAAGAATGGTTGTTGGAGGTGAGTTTATCACCCTTTTTTAGTCCGACCCAACGTTTAGAGTGGTATATCAAAGATCAAGCCCAAATAAAAAGAAGGTGGTCCATCGTAGCAAATCCTGGCGATCGTCTCCGCCGACTTGTATCTAAAAGAAAAATATGATTAATATATAGTTAACATATTTAAGAAAGAAAAAAGATAAAAAAGAATCTCCGAAAAGGAAGGAAAATCCAAGACTGTTCGGATTTAACATTATCGTATCAGAGATAATTTAGAAAATAAACCATACTTCACCTGACATGTATCAATGCACGGGAAAAGAGAAATAAAAAATGATTGTACTAAAACCCTAATTCCAGAGCAGAGAAATCATTGTCTGTTTCAGCTTCAACAGTTGGCATCCTCTGTAAGGACTTTGGGTACATTCGCACGACCAAATGGCAGATCAGCAATGAAAGAAACACCACTCTCATCACTGAAGACAAGAGGAACAAGCAATGCCGACAACATCATCAACACTAGCAACATAGGAGGTGGAGGAGAGCGGATCCAATCCATCTCGCCTCCGCAAGGTGATGGAGCCCACGACAAATCGAAAAACTCAGGATCACAAGTCAACGAGGCACTAAAGGGCAAACCGGAAACTCCAACCATAGCATGAGCAAAGAAAAAGTGATGACAGCCACAAAGTCGAAATCAATAGACCAATCGCTGAACTGTGACAAAGCGTCAAGAAAAGACCCTTATTTGGAAATGCGGTAGGCGTTATACGCGCGGACGGACTGAGCCTAGCGAGTTATTGAAAACTCGGGATAAACTCGGAGAGTACGCGGAGCGGAATTTTTAATTATTATTTTAATAAAAAACCACAAATTTTAAATATTTTATATATAATAGATAAAATATTAAGTTATTATGAATAAATGTGTCCTTTATATTTTTAAAACTCAAATGTATCTTTAAACAAATAATTGATAACATATTCGATAGATAAAAGAAAACACACACATATATATTTAATTATATGCTTATCAAAACACATGTAAATTGCATATATTCGAATATATACTCATCATAAGACATGTCAAATTGCACATATATATATTCCATTATCTCATTTTTATTAAATTGCTTTTTAGTGTACATGAGAGAAATTGCTTTTTAGTGTACATGAGAGAAAATGTGAATATTGAACAAACAAAGAAATGGAATATCTATGGTCAAGAATACATAAAACGAATTAATATAGCTTTTGAAATCTATTGGGCCAAATAATCTATCAAAGCCTTTCTACATGAAAAAATAATAATGGGACCCGCACAATAGCTTTAAAATGGAGACTAGATTTTGACCTGCGCTAATGAAGCGCAAGTTATGTTTTCTATCACGTATTCTAGTAGATAGGTTTTGTTTTTAATAGTATAGATAATTAAATTTGGTTCATCTATTTTTTGACCCGTTTAATAATGGTCTAAATATAAAGATTTTTATGTTTATTTTATAAATCAAAATGTAACTAATATATAATAACCCGTTCATTTAAATTTTTGGATCGATTAAGTTCATTTTGATGTGTTTTTATAATTAAGATAAAACCAATGACACAAAAAGTAATATCCCCCGTAAGACCAAGGGTAGTTTCAAAAAAGGTCACATGTTTTAACAATATAGATAATATTACTATATCGAATTTATATAAAGTTATAGTTAAATTATAATATATATATATATGTAGATATAGAAAAGAATATTAACAATACATGTTTACATTTATTGTAATAAAATAAATAAAATATAATAGATTATGTTAAATATATCGATTATCAATATTATTATTGAGTTTAAACTATTATTTCAATATTATATTTTATTTTCTTATTTTAATAATAATTTATTAATTTTAATGATTATATAATTTATAAAATAATTATGTATTAAATTATATAATTATATGTACCAATTGATTTAGTAATTTAATTATGCTTGATTTTATTTTTTAAGTTAAATTTTAGTTAAGAATAATTTATAATATTTATTTTAATATTAATTTCGAAATTAATTATTATTTTATTAAATTTTTGAAAAGATTTTTGTTAGATATGATTAGGATAGAAAAAGGAAAACAAAAGATATTATGAATAAATCAAATATAAATTGTTTTACAGTTTTACCCATAATGAAGGTTACAAATCCTAATAATATCAAGGGCAAATTCCGGGAACAACATTTATGTACCATGTCAAACCTTCCTGTTTTAATAGATTACTAGATTCTGTCCCGCGCTAAGCGCGGAATATTTTTTTGTTTTTATTTTCAATTTATTTTTGTTAAATTTCTTTTGACCAGCACTTAAGTATTATAATTTATTTTTTTAAAGATGTAAAGATTATTCGATCATAATAAAATGTCAATATTTTTTGTTTGGTTTTTACGTTTATGATTTAAAATATGATGGGTTTAACATTTGCTTTCGTTTTTATTTTTTTAGATTTTATTGTTTTACGTTTTCGAAAAAAATAATAGGGAAGTCTAAGTTCTACACCAATTTTATATAAAGTCATAGTTAAATTATAGTATATATATGTAGATATAGAAAAGAATATTAACAATACATGATTACATTTATTGTAAAAGAATAAATAAAATATAATAGATTATGTTAAATATAACGATTATCAATATTATTATTTAGTTTAAACTATTATTTAAATATTATATACTACTTTTTTATTTTAATAATAATTTATTAATTTAATTAATAATTATATAATTTATAAAAAATTATGTATTAAATTATATAATTATATGTACCAATTGATTTAGTAACTAAATTATGTTTGATTTTATTTCTATAAGTCAAATTTTAGTTAATAATAATTTATAATATTTATTTTAATATTATTTTCGAAATTAATTATTATTTTAATAAATTTTTTGAAAAATATTTTTGTTAGATATGATTATGATAGAGAAAGGAAAACAAAAGATATTATATGATATTATGAATAAATCAAATATAAATTATTTTACAGTTTTACCCTTAATGAAGAATACAATTCCTAATAAAATCAAGGGCAAATTTCGGAAACAACATTTATGTACCACGGTCAATATCTTTTGTACTTCTGTTTTAATATAATAGATGTTAACGCATCCCACATCGGAACTAGATACAATTTCTCAAGGAAAATTGAAGCTATAAATATAGGACTCTCTCCAGTGTACTCAAATGTCAATAGACAATAAATGCGTTTGGGCCCATATTATTTTGTGCCTAAACCCAGTAAATTTTTTAAATAAAAAGTCGGTTTTGATCTGATTATTACCGCTTAATGTTATTAGGCAGTTGTTAGGCGGACGATTAATTATGCCGCTTTGACTAAAATCGCGGCGGTTGACCTGCGATCAGCGTTTTAGCGGGCACGTTTGCGGCAATCCGCCAGCACTACCAGAAAAAGTTACAACAGCGGCGCACCTTGAAATTTGACTGAGACAACTCTCAGTTGGAGTTGATTAAACACGTCAAAATCGACGACCGTCACCCAGAGTGAAGTGTGGGGATTGGATCTGACTTCGATCATGCCATAAGAACTTAGCTCACCAACTTTCTCAAACAAAACGTCTCAACATTCGCACGGTCGGTCAAAGCATGATTGGGATAGACCCCAACATTTCATGTCATGAACTCAATGTTAACAGAACATTCAAGCCTATCAAACAAAAAAGAAGGAAGTAAAATACCATGAATGGCTCGCAAATCCAGTGGCAGCCAAAAAGAAAAATGGCAAGTGAAGAGTCTGCGTGGATTTCCCGACCTGAACAAAGCGTGCCCTAAAGACTGTTCCGACCACACATCGACCGGTTGGTCGTAGCAACCACCACCGACAACGAACTTTTGTTCTTCATGAACGCCTTTTCTGGATACAACCATTTATTACAGACCGAGGAACCTTTTTCTATTGGTGATGCCGTTCGGGTTAAAAAACACTAGAGCAACATACCAGTGCCTCAACAACAAGATGTTCTACAAACACCTCAGCCGTGCTATGGAAGTCTAATCAACGACATGCTCGTAAAGTCACTAGTTGCAGCAGATCACCTAAAGCATCTAAAAATATGTTTCAACATTCTGAGCGACTACGACATGAAGCTAAATCCAGCGAAATGCACATTCCATATCACCTCGGGAGAATTCCTAGGATACATCGTTACCGAACGAGGTATAGAAACCAATCCAAAGCATATTACCGCGATAACGAAGTTTCCCTCGCCAATAAAAACTCGTTAAGTACAAAGATTAAGTAGGAGGATTGCCCACTCAATCGTTTCTTATCATGGTCAACTGAAAATGTCTCCCATTCTATCAACTCCTGATAGGAAACAAGAAGTTCGAATGGGATGAAAAATGCGAGGTGGCTTTCCAACAACTCAAAGAATATTTCACAACACCGCCGATACTGGAAAAACCAGAAGAAGGGGAGATGCTCTATCTTTACAAAGCAGTGTCAAGCACGGTTGTAAGTGGGGTCTTGGTTAAAGAGGACTGCGGCGATCAAAGGCTAATCTTTTTACATCAGTAATACCTTGGACGGAGCGGAAACTCGTTACCCAACTATTGAAAATTGGCTTTATCGGTCATGACATCGGCAAGAAAGCTTAGGCCTTACTTCCAGTCACATCCAAACACCGTCCTAACATTTATGCCGCTACGATCAATCTATTACCCCCAGCATAATCAAGCAGACTAGCTAAATGAGCAGTCGATTTAAGTGAATAAGACATCGAATTCAAGGGCTGAACTAGTGTGAAATTCCAAGTTTTGGTTGACTTTATCGCCAAACTCTCTTTTGAGTTAATGCAAGAAGATCCATCAGAAGCAAAAAGTTGGATATCACATGTAGATGGGTCTTCTTCAAAAGCCAGCTCCAGAATCAGAATTCGTCTCGACTCGCCAACAAGAGAAGTACTTGAGCAATCGTTGAGGCTAAAATTTCTGGCCTCAAAAAACTAAGCCGAGTACGAAGACTTAATCGCCAGATTACGGTTGGCCAAGGCTATCAAAGAGAAACATATTCATATCTATTCCGACTCGCAACTAGTTGCAAACTTATTTAACGGGGAGTACGAGGCTAAAAATGACTGAATATATGCTTACCTTGGTATAGCCAAGAAGCTGAGAAGCAACCTCAGTTCATTGAACCTGTCAAAGATTCTAAGGAAAGAAAAATACCTCGGCGGATGCTCTCTCTGCACTAGCTTCTATCTCGGACGCGCATCTGAAATGAACAATTCCAATGGAACTCACTGAGAAACCGAGCATTAGTCCTCCAGGAATCTGCAACGTTATCGATGGAGACATACACGATGAAGATATTACGGAAGACTAGGTTCATGACGAAAAAGAACAAAGAGATGACTGGACAACAAAGATAAAAGAATATCATACGGAGAGATACCCACCGATAAATGGGCAGATCGCACACTCTAAGCAAAGGCAGATCGCTACATTATGATGGATGACGGGCTTTTCTATTACAATGCTGCAGGGGCGCTGCTACGATGCTTAGAATATAAAGAAATTGACGAATTAATTAAGAAAACCCACGAAGACACAAAGTGAAATCATGCTGGAGGATGGTCCCTAGCTCTAAAAATAAAAAAAAACTTGGGTTCTTTTGGCTGATAATGATAAAAGAATTGCGAGAAATACGCCGCAAAGTGCGAACAATGCCAGAAACATGCCCCGGCCATACATGCGCCTACGGAGCAGTTGTGGTACGCGACAACACCATATCCATTCATGATATGGGCCATGGACATCGTCAGACCAATGCATAAGTCTCGACAAAACGAACATATCCTGATTTTAACGGATTACTTCACTATGTGGGTAGAATCCAAGGAATATCCTACAGTAATAGCTCGGCATGTCACCGACTTTATGTGGAAAAAAATCATCTCCAGTGTAATATTCTGTCTCTTATTACGTCAACGGGCAGCTTACAAGTCAAAGAAATCTCACCGTAGGGCATTTGTGCAATTTTGGAAGTCAGGCGTACTTTGATAATTTTGTCAAAAATAGAGTCGAGAAGCAACGGAGAGAAAAATAAACTTTTAAAATTATTAAGGATTATTTAGAAGATGAAAATTGCACAAGACTGATTTTTAGACAGCTTTTAGGTTTATTGGAAAAGAAAACCGATAAACCATAAAATTCTCGAGAAGCCTATTTTGGAGTTTCGGAAGCTACGGGAGGTCAAAATGTATTAATAAAATTATGAAATTTTTTTTGTGGAGGTTCAGATAAAGAAAATGGTATCAAATTATTTTTGCGGATTTTTTTGAGAATTTATCGGTTAGATGGGAATCGCGGAATAAAGTGGCAATTTCTTATTGGCTGGAAGATGCCACATTTCACTTTTGGGTGATTAAATCAAGAAGTTTCTAGAAGTGTGAAATGTGGCAAGCATCCATGAGATTTTGCATAACAAGAGGACATGTGTCCTTAAGAAACTTGGTGGCCTAAGTTTCTCCATGCTATAAAAAAGAGGCTTGGGTCTTCATTTATCCTCACACCAAAAACAAACAGCTCTTCTCCTCCTCCTCTCTCCCCCTCGCTGGTCGCCACCAAAACCTCCTCCTCCCTCCCCTTGGTTTCTTGTTTTACAAGAAAGTCCCTTTAAACTTTAAAATATCCTAAAAACCCCGAAAATAATTCTCAAAAATCTCCAAGCTTCCAAAATAATCCTACAAGTCCCTAATAAATAAATAAACCTTTAAACCACCTAAATTAGCCTAAAAACTCTCCTAAACATTCGTTGGAGCTCCGCCGGATCGCCAAAATCTGGCCGAAAAGTCGCCTGAGATTCGCCGGAGCTATCCTTAGTCTCCCGTTCTCTCGCTGGTCTCCTCCTCAATTGCTGGAGGTTCAACGGAGTAAACTGCTGGTGGTCAACACCGGTCAACGACAGACAAAACCGGAGTGAACACCAGCAAAATAGTCAACGCTAAAGGTCTTGACCAACCGATCAGTCAACGGTCAGTCTTGGTCTATGGTAAACTCAGTTGGGTCGTCGGTTAATGTCGGTCAAGGCTGGAGGTTGCCAAAGTCAACACCGGCCAAGTCAACACCGGTCAGGTCTGTGGTCAACACGAGTCAGTGGGTCAACTCTGTTCGGGTGAAAAATTGGCAGAAGTTCGGGTTAATGGTTCAGAGTTATTGGGGTTTGTTGGGTTCAGAGGTTCATGGGTCTCGGATTTATGTCAGCCGTTCTCTGGTCACATCCTTCATCCCTAAATCACTGCGAGTTGGCTAAAACTTTGTGTGATGCATTTAGATAAAGTTAAATCATATGGATCCCAGAATATGAAACCGCAGAATCATAGGAATGCATAACCGTAACTGAAATCTGATAGAACGGTTTAGGTTGCGTAAACAAACTGGGGAAATCAATTAAAACGGATAGGGTATATATATTGCATATAGTTATTACTTATTGACTGATTGATTGATCGTATCGTTGATTGCTTGATTAATTGTTGCGTACATATATAACGTCATGCTAGGAAATATATGCATCTATAAATTATAAAAATGTAAATAAATGAATCTATATACGAGAATTAAGAGTTAGGTTAAAATACAGATAAGCTTATAACACACCTTAGAATATGATAATAGAGATGGGTTTAGTTAGACGGGATTATGTGGTTAAAGTAATTAATTTACTGAATTAACTAGAAATCAGGAGATTAGTAAGTTTACTAATCTCAATCTGATAGATGGGAATAATTAAAACTTAGAAATAAGGAATTGAATTAAAAGACTTTAATAATTTGGAGTTGAGCCATCTAGGGATTTAGTAAGATTACTAACTCCAATCTAACGGTAAATTAAGTAACTAAAAATTAAGGAATGAGTTGAATTAATTTGGGAGCTACGAGATTGGTAAGCTTAAGGTAGCGGGTTAAAATGAATTAGGGTTTAAATGAATTAGGGTTAAAACTAAGAATTAAAGAATAATTAAACCTAAGTAATTCTCTGGTTTGTGATGTGATTGATTCTTGACTATTTATCTACTCCGGTGTTGGATCGGGTAGACTATTGATTGTGTGATTGTTATCTACTCCGGTGTTGGGCCGAGTAGACTGTTTATTGTGTGATTATTATCTACTTCGGTTTTGGTCTGGGTAGACTGTTGATTGTGTGATTGTTATCTACTTTTTTGTTGGGCCACGTAGACTGTTGATTGTGGGATTGTTTGTTTACCTCAGTGTGGGGCTGAGTTGACTTGTTTGTAGATACTTACTCCGGTACGGGACAGGTTAAGTCTGGGTGTGGTTACCTATCGTGGTACGGGACCAGGTAGGTCATGATGTGTATATGATTGTTGGTAGGACTTACGGGATAGAATGGGTACTGGGATTGAGTTAGTGTTACTGTTTGACATTATCGGTCTTGCGTGTTAGAGTACCAGCGAGTCTTATTGTGTATATTACTGTTACTAGGACCCTTTGGGTGCGTTAGATCCCGAAAGTCTAGATATGGCGTTCCAGTACTTCCTTCCTTATTGGATCCTCAGGAGTTGAGTTCCTGTTCAGTTCATGTACCTTCGGGTAGTGGTTATGCCAAGTGTTACCTATAGAGTGACGTCTGTAGGTGTGTAGTCCGATGAATATGAGGTCACGTCGTAGGGCCGGACTGCATGGAAGCTTTGGCTATCTAGGGGTAGGCCGAGTCACCGCATATCAAAGGACAAAGAACGGTGTTCTAGTCATAGGAATTCGTGTTTATGTCTAGGAGTCGTGGGAGGTTTTAGTTACCGTGGGATAGCTAAGTGTTCCCATGGAAGTTACCGAGCTCGAGTTAGGGCCCCATGGTGTGGAGATTGCGTTAGAGATGTGTTTGGTGTTGATTGAGTCTAATAGAGGGCATGTGTCGTAGTGTTATTGATTTCCTTTTTTTGATGATATGTGTTGTTATTAGAATGCATGTGTGTTGTTTAGGTCATTACGTCTTGGTAGCACGTAATCAGCTATTTACTTTACTGCTTGTTATTGTTTGTTATTTTGGGTTTGGGTGAGACTCATTTAGCTTCTTTAGAAGCATGTTTAGTTGGGAGCCAACTCACTGGGTAATCTTAGATTGCTCATTAAACTTTTTTTTTGTTTTTCAGGTTTGGCATAGCTCAGCGGGAGCGTAGGAAACTCGGAGTAGATTCGGATTGGCATTTGGCTGCGGTTGGTTTTTGACTCGATTTCATGGTTTTATTTCGGTTTCGGATTTGGAGCTCCATAAGTTATCTTTCAAGAAACTCTTAAATAAGATTAACATATTTTAAAGATTTAAAATACTTATAAACGGAATTATTCCCTGATTCACGGTTTAGTCCGAACTGAACACAACTCTTGGAAGCGGTATGGTTGAAAATCCTTGTATCGTGGAAACAAGGTAAACATAGTCAATGATAGTTTTGTTCAAGCCATTGACTCAAACCGTACCTTCTATGGCTTTCCTATTGTGATGAATCCTTCTCATTTTGCCTATCCAGGTTCGATCGGTCATGTTCTTGTTTGATTGTTGGCAGGTCAGCTCGTCGGTCAGCGGATAACGGGAAAGGGGCGTTACATCCAATCACGGCTGATTACTGAATCAGTTCTGTAAGACATTGAACATCAGATTGAGTAGATAAACGCCATAATATCCACAAGAAAACAGTCAAGCTGAAGGAACAAACAAAATGATCACTGCCGGACTTAAAAAGCTGCTCGATAAGCATAAAGGAAACTAGGTCGATGAGTTAGACAGAAGTCTGTGGTCACATGAAACCAACCCAAGGCATCCTTTGAACCAGATCCCGTTCTCCCTAGCTCATGTAGTAGAAGCAATGTCACCAGCCAAAATGGGCTTACCAACCATTCTAAGATCTATGCTTATCCAGAATACTGAACTCAACGACGAAATGATTTTGGATAAACTCGACTCACTTAAAGAGAAAAGAGACGAAGTGCTCCTACGAATCCAGAACTATCATCACCTCACAGCTCGATACTATAACAAAAAGAATTAAGGTCGACACCTAATGGAAGGAGATCCCGTTATACGCGAGGTACACCAGGGTATAAAAGAGAAAAACACCAGCAAACTTGGCATACATTGAGAAGGACCTTATCAAATATCAAAGGTCGTCAAGCTTGGGATCTACGAGCTCTCCGACTTAGATGGAAACCTGTCGACTTCTCATGGAATTCAATGCACCTTAAACGCTTCTTCTACTAAAAAAAAATAGTACGCTCCCCGAGATACCTCTTATGTAATACTAACTATGATCGTATGATCCCCATTTACGGGGTATGTAGGCATCCTTATGGATTCAGATATACCTTTAATAAAATCACATCTTCACAAAATAATCTTCATTATGGGATCCTAGCCAAATGACCGATCTAAACGCTCTCCTCGAGTGCATTGGTGAAATAATCTACACCATCATCATGTATGCGAAAGTGCCAACTCTAACTACATCTCTGCAAGATTAAGTCGGGATCGCCCCCGCTCGCTTAAGTCAAGTCGAATTAAGTAAGCCGACTTGTCTTGCATTGTAATACCCAGTGTCTCAAATTTGGTCAACGGGAAGATAAAAGTCAATTGGGGAAATTTCATAATTTTTAGAAGATGGAGGGCATTTTGGTAATTTGCCAAAATGCGAACCGGAAGCCAAAACGGGCCAAATGTTTCTCTTTTTATGTAAAGAAAACATTTAGAAGACAAAGAATGGTGGAAACAGACATTAAATGAGTTTTTTGAACTATCGAGAAAGGAAACCGATAGAACCGAGAACACTTGTAAAATTCATAACGGAAGTTACGGGTGTCCGTTCGAGGAGATTCAAGTTGCTAAATTCATATAAAGTCATCAAGTATCTGATTATGTGGCTTTGAAGATTATGGAAGCAACTATGGGGTTTCTAAAATATTAAACTCGGAATTGGTCGAATCGGTACGTTGGAATGGTTCGGGAATAAGAAGGTTCTAGAGGCTGGCTGGTGCAGTGTTTTTGGTCAGAATTGAACCCTGAAGTGACATGTTCCTTATATCCCTGGCGAAATCTCTTTTTTTTTGGTGCAAAGAATGTTTTTGGATGCATTGAACTATTCTTGCATGGGAGCAATCCCATCACCCCTCATTTCTTCATTCACTTCACTTCTCCAAATCACTCTAGCTTCTCTCCTCTCACTCACCACCGAAACCACCTCTCTCCTCTCTCCAAATTCAACCAAAAACCCAGGAATTCTTTGAAGATTCATGAATATCTTCACCATGTTCTTCATGTTCTTCATTGCTTGAAGAACAAGCAACTTCAATATCTCTTAAACCAAGCCAAATCTTCTAAAACTATTTGGATAACCCTGATCACCTCTCTACGCTCATCAATCGCAGCAGATCACCTCTCTCCACTGTTGGTGTCAAAAAACCCCTCGACGAAAACAATAGCCGAAAACAAGATCGGAAGATCAAACACAGACAAACATCCTACGGACGAACAACGTTCATACGAATAACCAAGTTATACGAAGTACCAACAACTTCACCTAAACAATTTGTAGGAGAAGTGGTTTCGACAAATACATTTCATACGAGACGGACGACACTTTAATCGGACAAACGCATCTTTCGGCAGAAAATACGGTTCGACGAAACATCTAGACAGGCAAAGGATAAGCGAAACCAGCTCGAAAAACTGGGCTGAACCAGCTCGGAAGTCCGAGCTGAAACAGCTCGGATCCGAATCCTTCCCTTCTCATTCCCCGATCATGATTTATCCCTCCGGAAATCCCGAGCTGAGTGAATCTTTCTTAAACCTCCAAGCTGGACCAGCGTGGATTTCCGAGCTAAACCAGTTCAGGTTTTCCGAGCTAGACTTTCAACCGGTTAACCAAACATTTGCCGATATGCACAATTGTTGTAACCCACCTTCGGAAACATCGGCCCGTACCTTCTTGGCCAATGACTTGGGCTGATGGATCAAGTTGAGAACAATAAGAACTTAGGCCCAAACATACGACGACTTTGGAGCAAATAAGTAAGTCTGTACACTATCGGGCTCGGATCGTCTGTTCTCAGCCCATCCGGCAAATAGGTCAAGCCGCGGAAAGACAAAAGAAGATAAAGACGAAGGAGTAAAGGAAGAGATATCGCCGAGCTGAAAAGGAAAATCCGAGATAGAAATGTAAATTTTAACGGAAAAAGGAAGGAGATAAAAACAGGAAGATTTCCGCAAATCTTGCGGAAATATTCTCGAAGCCGACTTCCCACAGTTATATAAGGAGGTAGATGACATGCGAGAGAGGAAGAGCGAAAAACCCTAGCATCTAGATTTAGAACTACAAATGGCTTGATCCCTTTCGAAGGGTACGTAGGCAGCCTTTCACAAGGTTCATCTGTAACATCTTTAACTTTTATTCCTTGTACTTCGTTTCCGATTCTTTCTATCAATAAAACTACCTTTCGGATCTCTCTTGTCGTGTTGTTTACATAGAAATTTCTGTTCCCTAAAAATTTAGCTCTACAAGTTTTGACAGTGCGAGTTTCGACAGTCACAGTTTAGCGCCGTCTATGGGGAAATAGAAGTTTCTTACACTTAAAAACCACCGACTAGCAGATCCGTAGATATGGCCACCGACGGAGACAAAACGAATCATCCACTGGCGATTAACGTTGCAGCAGACGGAACCGCAGTACATGACACCATGGCGGACAGCGCTGCAACAAACGCAGCTGCAAATTATTCAATGACAGCCGACATAGCGCTGGCCGATTTAAAGGAGAGGACAGCCGTAAAGATACAAAAACTCAGTATCGAGAGAAGGAAAATAACATGCTCGCTGAGCAATGAAAACGCTCTGGCAGAAGACCAAGAAGCACTTTGGAAGTGAAATTCAGACCAACTAAGCGTATGCGACTCGACTTCTCAACACCTAGCGGGTCAACGAGGAACCCTACGCTACGTCGACCACGACTTGCAAACAAGAGAACACCCTCCTGCGGACAGATCTAAACATCAGATCTTGCACCACTAATCTGACAAAGAAGAACCACAACGACTATGGACGTCGATGGAGAAGTTCGCATGGACGCAACCTCAGACTAAAAACAATTGTAACAAGAAGACCAACATCAGATAGCAATACGTCGAAACCAAAAAGAACACTTTGTAATGCTCAAGGATCGTCTTTGTCGCAATAACCTGTACGACCTCTCCGAATATCAAGATAAGTACCTAAATTGGTATTCACCTTATCATCGTCAATTGTTTTACATTTTGCTCCGATTTATTCAACTTCTTTATGACTTATCGATTTTAGCCTTGTTACAAGTTTTCCGCTTTCAATGCTTTACGATTATAGAAATTAACATGATAAACTCTAGATCGAAATCATAAATATATCGTCAAACCTTTTCGTATGTTCAACGTGAAGGATTGTTTAGTTGATCCTGATTCAATTCTTAGATTCATATCAACCTAAACATGCGGATCTAGGTTCTTCTCAGAATAGAAACAAATGATGATCTCACCTTATACCTGTTTGCAGCGGAAAGAGATGGTATGTCTGAGATCAGAGAAACACCGAGGGATGAATCCTCCAAAGGTTCACACACGCGATCACAGAAAACGGCTGCTAGACCACAAGGAGCTCGGCGCAGAGAGAGAGAGAGTTTTCGGCTGTGACACTTAGGGTTAATTGTTCTGAACTCGAGTTTTATCTAATAAAACTTGTCCGGTTCCGTTTGGGCCATTTGGCCCAAACACCAATTAACTCGACGGCATTCGCGCACTGTGTCGACCGATACACCTTGTGTATCGATCGACACACAGTGCTTAAACTGTTTTATTCTCTCTAAGTACAGTAAATGCCTAGCACTTTTACCGTACTTCTGCTAAACCGTTCCTACACATTTTCCTGTTAGCTTAGGCGTGTGACCCATATGGGATCATATAATAAAGGCAATAAGTCCAAGACTTATAGATCATGAGCGGACTCTAGCAAGCCATCATGACCCCCAGTATTATATGACTTATGTCTGATCATTGACATACTCTTACTTTCTAGAGACAGTACCGAGATTACTGGACACAATTCCAACAATCTCCCACTTGTACTGGAATCTCTGTATTCATAATCCTTTTGTCACAATATCTCGATTAGTCATAAGGCAAGATTGGTGTCATCCTTATAAAGCCTAATCTTGTTCATCGGACTCTGATTCGATACTGACAATCCAAACGACTCGGGACAGTCCGTTTGAGCATGGCCATGCATTTTCCAGTATTCAAATCTCCGATTGGCCTAGAGATATTCACTCCATTTATATTGGAGGGACAAATTCCGTCTTGTTCCATCACTGTAAACTACTCATTTCATAATGTACCCAAACAAGGTCCTTATAACTATCGCAGAACGATAGCGTTAGACAATGATCAAAGAGCATCAGTCCATGTGCAGTCACATGCATGCGAACTCAGGTCTAAGGACTATACTCTATAGTCGTAGTAAGAATCTCTTATGACACAGATATAAATATCCTGAAGAGTTCTTATAAGCGGGTCTTGTCCGGTCGTATGTTCCCAAACATACACCTATGTACTGACTTTGATGCCGCGCATCTATGACACACTGAGACTTTGTCATAAGTCACGTACCAGTCCAGTCTCACACGGTTGTTGGTGTTCCAATTTCAACAACCTTCGACTAGGGACGGGATGATATAAAACATCTATCAAATATAGGGTCTCATGATCAAGCTAAATGACTTCGATGACTCAAGATCAAGTCATTTACTTCGATGACCTATAAAATGGTTCATATCACTTTGGAACGATTATTTCATCACAGTTAAAATAATCTTGAAATAATAATTTCATTAAACATAAGAATGTTTTACAAGAACATATCAAATAACTAAATAAAAGCCCTCAAACTCCCACTCAAATTTAGATTACATTTCAATGTCTCTAATGCCTACAGCTTCAGTCAGAAACTCGAGCTTAGGCCTCGGGAGTGGCTTTGTCAACGGATCAGCGACGTTATCATCTGTCTGAACTCGGCTGATCTTGACTTCCTTTCTATTAATGATGTCACGTATCAAGTGAAATCTTCTTAGAACATGCTTGGATTTCTGGTGTGATCTTGGTTCCTTTGCCTGAGCTATAGCACCATTGTTGTCACAAAACAGTGCCAGAGGCTCAGCCGCATCTGGTATCACACCTAGTTCAATAATGAACTTTCGTATCCAAACAGCTTCCTTCGCAGCTTCTGAGGCGGCGATATATTCAGCTTCTGTAGTGGAATCTGCAACGGTGTCTTGCTTGGAGCTTCTCCAACTGATTGCACCGCCATTCAGACAAAAGATATAACCGGACTGTGACCGGAAATCATCTTGGTCTGTCTGGAAACTTGCGTCCGTGAATCCACTGACTTTAAGCACATCACTTCCACCGTACACTAAGAACTTATCCTTAGTATGTCTTAGATACTTCAAGATATTCTTTACGGCAATCCAATGGTTTTCACCTGGATTTGACTGGTATCTACTCGTCATGCTCAATGCATAAGCAACATCAGGACGAGTACAGATCATGGCATACATGACAGATCCTATTGCAGATGCATAAGGAATATTCTTCATGCGCTCAAGCTCAGCAGCCGTCGTAGGGCTCTGCTTCTTGCTTAGCGTTGTGCCATGTACCATTGGCGTGAAGCCCTTCTTGGAATCCTTCATGCTGAATCTTTGTAGGACTTTGTCAATGTATGAATCTTGACACAAGCCTATCAGCCTTCTACATCTATCCCGGTAGATCCTGATTCCAAGAACGTATGCGGCTTCACCCATGTCTTTCATGGAAAAACAACTTCCAAGCCATTCCTTTACGGACTTCAGCATTGGAACGTCGTTTCCGAGAAGCAGTATGTCATCGACATACAGAATAAGAAATACAATCTTGCTCCCACTAGATTTCTTATACACGCATTGTTCTTCTTCGTTTCTGATGAAGTCAAATTGCTTGATCGCTTCATCAAAACGAAGATTCCAGCTCCTCGATGCTTGCTTCAATCCATAAATGGATTTGTGAAGCTTGCATACTTTTCCAGCATTCTTTGGATCTATGTAACCGTCAGGTTGTGTCATATACACATCCTCTTCCAGAATACCATTCAGGAAGGCGGTTTTTACGTCCATCTGCCAAATTTCATAATCATGAAAAGCTGCAGTTGCTAGTAGAATCCGAATAGATTTCATCATAGCCACTGGTGAATAGGTTTCATCGTAATCCACACCGTGAACTTGTCTGAAACCTTTTGCCACCAACCTGGCTTTATAAATCTGGACATTTCCATCCACGTCAATCTTCTTCTTGAAGATCCATTTGCACTCGATGGCTTTTACACCAGCGGGTAAGTCAACCAACGAAAATACTTGGTTGACCGACATGGAGTCCATTTCGGAATCAGTGGCCTTGCGCCACTTAGAGGAATCTGGGCCCATCATGGCTTGATTGAAGTTCGATGGTTCATCACCATCAATGATCAGAAGATCATGACAGTCAGTCACGAGGAATCCTTGATATCTCTCGGGTTCGTGACGGATCCTCCCGGATCTTCGAACTTCAGGTACTACAGGTTCAGGCTCTACAATTTCTTGTAGGTCCTCCTGCTGCTCTTCCTCATTAGGTTGAGCAGTATCCTGTTCATCTTGAATTTCTTCAAGCAGTACCTTACTCCCACTGTCTTTCTTAGAGAGAAACTCCCTCTCAAGAAAGTTACAATCCCGGGCAACAAAGATCTTGTTCTCGGAACGTAGATAGAAGTAATAAGCCTTGGTTTCCCGTGGATAACCAATGAAGTAGCATTTGTCAGATTTTGGTGTAAGCTTGTATGAGATCAATCTCTTGACATAGGCTTCACAACCCCAAATTCTGAGATAAGACAGCACTGGAGCTTCTCCAGTCCATAATTCATATGGTGTCTTTGCTACTGCTTTCGATGGCGCTCTATTTAGAGTGAACGCTGCTGTTAGCAGAGCATATCCCCAAAGGGATATTGGAAGGTCTGTGTGACTCATCATAGATCGAACCATATCCAATAAGGTCCGATTTCTCCTTTCAGACACACCATTCCATTGAGGTGTTCCAGGAGGAGTGAGTTGGGATACGATCCCACACTCTCTCAGATGATCACTGAATTCTTGGCTTAAGTATTCTCCTCCTCGGTCGGACCGAAGAGCCTTAATGCTTTTGCCAAGTTGGTTCTGTACTTCATTTTGGAATTCTCTGAACTTCTCAAAAGATTCAGACTTATGTTTCATTAAATAAACATATCCATACCTACTGAAATCATCAGTAAAGGTAATGAAGTACTGATAGTTTCCTCTTGCATTTGTGGACATTGGGCCACACACATCAGTGTGTATCAGGCCCAATAAGTCACTGGCCCTCTCGTTAGGTTTATTAAAGGGGGCCCGTGTCATTTTGCCCATCATGCAGGATTCGCATTTCTCACATGACTCAAAGTCAAATGAGCCAAGAAGTCCATTCGAATGGAGCCTCTTGATGCGTTTCTCGCTGATGTGCCCTAAACGACAATGCCATAGAAACGTTCGGTTCTCCTCATTAGGTTTGAACCGTTTGGTATTAATGTTATAAATTGGCGCGGATTGATCGAGTATGTAAAGCCCATTCATAAGAGGGGCAGAACCATAGAACAAATTGTTGCGATTGAAGGAACATAATTTATTCTTAACTGAAAAATCATAACCTTCCAAATCCAACAAAGAAATTGAAATAATATTTCTGCTTATAGCAGGTACAAAATAACAATTATTGAGTTCTAAAATCAATCCCGAAGGTAAAGACAACAAGTAAGTGCCTACAGCTAGCGCTGGAACTTTCGCTCCATTCCCAACTCGTAGCTCCACTTGTCCTTGCTTCAGCCTTCTACTGTTGCTGAGTGCCTGCATATTAGTACAAATATGAGCCCCACAACCAGTATCCATAACCCATGAGGTATTATCAGAAGTAGTTGTATTAACTTCTATAACAAAAATACCTGTTGAAGAAGTCTCATAAGTCTTCTTCTTCAATTCCTTTAGACCTTCCTGGAATTTCTTACATTCTCTCCTCCAATGCCCTGGTTCTTTACAGAACCTGCATATGTCAGTTGGCCCAGCCTTGGACTTGGGCTTGGGCTTTGGCGTGTCCTTGTCCGCGACTTGGACAGCCTTGGCCTTTCCCTTATCCTTAGCAGAGGATTTCTTAAACCCCTTGCCCTTCTGCACCATAAGCACATTGGGGTCCTTGGCGGTTTTCCTCAAATTGGGCTCCGCAGTCTTGAGCATTCCGTGAAGCTCAGGCAATGTCTTACTCAAGCCATGCATGTTAAAGTTCAGAATGAACTGATCATAGCTTGCAGGTAATGACTGCAGAATGATGTCGCAGGCAAGTTCCTGGCTGATTGGGCAGTCGAGTTTCTGAAGATGATCGAGATAACCCATCATCTTCAAGACATGAGGACTCACTGCCGCATTCGCAGCCAACTTGCAGTCCAAGAGGTTCTTAACTGTTTGAAACCTCTCAGTCCTAGCCTGCTCCTGAAAAAGCGATTTTAGGCTTGCCATTATCTCGATGGGTGATAATACACTCTCGAACTGTTTTTGCAGCTCAGGAGTCATTGTCACCAACATCAGGCAATAGGCATCATTTTCATCTGACGAATGCTTTTCCCAAGCATTATGCAGAGTCCTGGCGGCATTGGCAGGAGGTCTCTCGGGGAGAGGATCACGAAGGACATAATCCTTCTTCTCCTGCTTGAGGACTAGCCTCAAGTTCCTTGACCACGTCAGGAAGTTCGTTCCAGTCAGCTTCTCCTTTTCGAGAACAGACCGGATCGAGAATGTGTTTTGTGTGCTTGTAGTAGTCATAGCTGAAATATATAGATAAAAAGGTTATTAGTTAAAATGTTCAATATGATTAATCTCGTATTAAATTTAATATGATTAATCACGCATTATATTCAATAACATAAGTTACCCTCAATAGAATATAATGATTCCAAGATCCACATATAACTAAGATTAAAGTGGGCCACTGGCCGTCACCAAACCTTAGCTTATATCGGTAAGCCCTATATCGGCTAATTATATCCGTGATATAATTCTTGGTTGTGAATCTGGGCCCGAGGCCCAATCCACTCTGATGTCTCAAGGCCCGGGACTCCCGATGGCCCAGTCAAGAAAACCAGACTATACAGTCATGTAATCATTAATGTCTGGGACTCCCAATGACATTTATGAATCACAAACCGTCTTATCCACGCAAAAGCAGACACCCTCACACTGTAAGGCCATGAATACAATTGAATGGGCTTCGACAGCTGACATAGAATGGACAAGACATCCAACGCTTGATATTATTTGAGGTTCGTAGGTTTATTTAAAATTCATTCCCAAAATAGAAGATTACTATTTCGGGAAACTTTCCATTTTTGGAAACCTACTATTTTTGGAAACTTTCTAAAATTGGAAACTTTCTAAAAACGGAAACTTTCTAACTTTAGAAATTTCTTTAAAATCCAAAACCCGCAAATCCAGAAACTTCTAATTTAAGAAACTTTCTAATTTCAAAATTTCGGAAACTTTAATTTAAAATCGACTTTATAATTTTATAAAATAAATTTTAAATTAATCTGAAGAAAGACTCAAATAACTGGCCCAATTGTTTTAACTTCTTGGCCCGAGGCCCAAGAATTGGTCCATGTCCAAGACATGACCCAATTGTCCAATTAAATGACATAACCGGTCTGGTTCATTAAAATTGGTCTAACCAAATTTTAATTACTACGATGACCACAATTGTCAACCGGTTATTTACTAAACCGGATTTTCTCAATTTATTTGGTCCAACCAAATCAAATTAGAAAATCCTGGTTTAGGCACTAAATCCAATAATTCTTTCGACATTGGATTTCTTGTCCCGGTTTAACCAGACTTAATAAAATTATTAAATCTGTTTATTAAACCAGGACGAATTAATTTTAATCAAAAATTAAACCGAGCCTTAAACCAACCATGTCGATCGATGAACCAACCGTGTCGATCGATCCATCAACCACATCGGTCGATGCTCTCAGCATCGATCGTGCATCGATCGTGCATCGATCCTGTATCGATCGATGCTCTCACGCATGCACTGAAAACGAGCCAAAACCCTAACCGTGTCGATCGATGTGCACCAACCGCATCGGTCGATGCACCAATATCGAACCTGCATCGATCCTGCATCGATCGATGCTTTCACGCGTTAACAGGGTTAGCCGATAGACTGTATCGACCGATCCATGCGATCGTATCGATCGATCCATGCGATCGCAGTCGATACTGCCTTATGAAAATCGCATTCTACCAAATCATATAGCTTGGTTTCTGCGATTTTATGTGTGTTTAGGTTTCAATTCTTGTTACTTAAGTGGTTTCTCTTATCAGTAGTTGATTCAAAACACTTTTAAACAAGAAAAACAATCCTAAACTTGAATCTAAACAAGAAAAACCAGAACCAATAAGCTCTGATACCACTGAAGGATTGTTTAGTTGATCCTGATTCAATTCTTAGATTCATATCAACCTAAACATGCGGATCTAGGTTCTTCTCAGAATAGAAACAAATGATGATCTCACCTTATACCTGTTTGCAGCGGAAAGAGATGGTATGTCTGAGATCAGAGAAACACCGAGGGATGAATCCTCCAAAGGTTCACACACGCGATCACAGAAAACGGCTGCTAGACCACAAGGAGCTCGGCGCAGAGAGAGAGAGAGAGTTTTCGGCTGTGACACTTAGGGTTAATTGTTCTGAACTCGAGTTTTATCTAATAAAACTTGTCCGGTTCCGTTTGGGCCATTTGGCCCAAACACCAATTAACTCGACGGCATTCGCGCACTGTGTCGACCGATACACCTTGTGTATCGATCGACACACAGTGCTTAAACTGTTTTATTCTCTCTAAGTACAGTAAATGCCTAGCACTTTTACCGTACTTCTGCTAAACCGTTCCTACACATTTTCCTGTTAGCTTAGGCGTGTGACCCATATGGGATCATATAATAAAGGCAATAAGTCCAAGACTTATAGATCATGAGCGGACTCTAGCAAGCCATCATGACCCCTAGTATTATATGACTTATGTCTGATCATTGACATACTCTTACTTTCTAGAGACAGTACCGAGATTACTGGACACAATTCCAACACAACGTACATTCTAATGCTCTTTGATTTCGTTTCAAATAATGAGCACCTTTGTTTCAGACTTTGCGGTTATGTGTCATGACCAGAGCCTAACCAATTTTTATCATCGAGCGAGTCTCCGACTTTGCTTCGTTTGCAGATCTATCCGCGATGCAAGAAGCCAAACAACCGAGGATCGTACCGGAATCGAACGGCTTGAAAAATCTGTTTTAATATGTTGCTGCACCTTTGCACCACAGCCGAGTCGAACTATCTCTAACCAATCGTCATCGATGCCCCGCCGTGACACCAGCAGGAGTTCTAAGCCATCTTGATCCTTGACCGTATATATCCGAGCACATAAGACTGCTCGGAAATTCTGAGCAAACAACCTCAGAAATCCGAGCTGAACCAGTTCGGAAATCCCGAGCTAAACCAGCTCAGAAATTCCGAGCAAACCAGAGCACGTAAACGCTCGCCAACTCGCAAAGCATGCTCGGCAATTCGCAAGCGTGCTCGGCAACTCGCAAGCGTGTTCGGCAACTCGCAAGCGTGCTCGGAAACTCGCAAAGCATGCTCGTTAACTCGCAAGCGTGCTCGGCAAAACTCCCAAGCGTGTTTGGCAACTCGCGAGCGTTCTTGGCAACTCGCGAGCGTGCTCGGCAACTCGCAAAGCGTGCTCGGCAACTCGCAAGTGTGTTCGGCTACTCGCAAGTGTGTTCGGCAACTCGCAAGCATTCTCGGCAACTCGCAAAGCATGCTCGGCAACTCGCAAGCGTGCTCGGCAACTCGCAAAGCCTGCTCGACAACATGCAAGCGTGTTTGCCCACTCGCAAAACATGCTCAGACTGATTTGACTGATTTGTGAGCAATCCAGCTCGGGCTAAAGGAGCAGCCAATTCGGAAAAAAGGGTGAGGAGAAACAGCTCGGACACACCCGAGTTGGAATAAAAAAAAGAGAGGAGGAAAAGCAGCTCGGAGGACTGCCGAGCCGAACATGATGTGTGTTATGTATGTATGTATGTATATATATACGTATGTATATAAAGATATTAAATAAAATGAAAGAGAGAGAGAGCAAACATTATCCGAGCTGAATATGCTCTCATCATGATCCCCATTATCCGAGCTGAAAAAGAGCAAACATTCGTGAGTCATGTGCTAACTTTTATATATATATATATAATTGTGTATATATGTAAAGGTATATATAATACAAAAAATCAGCTCGGACATATCAGTGCTCAACTTGTCAAGCGAGCAACATTTTCCCGAGCTACGAGCAGGTTGATGTTTGATATTTGCAGACCAAATAAATAAAAAAAAAATAAAAAAAATTTGTGCTCGGCAATGGCTTACCAAATTACGTCTCCGATCAATTGACGTCCTGGCAAGTGACGATCAAGCATGACATCTAAAACTCGCTCAGCATGCTAATGCTCGGCTTACGCATTCTCGTCAAAAAAATTATTTGGGAAGGACATGCCTTTGATCTTCCGAGCCGATCTACTTTTTCTAGCTTCTCAGCATATGTTTGGAGTAGTTCGACAAAACTTGGGAGCTAAGCTAAAGCTGCTCAGTGATTCTCTTCTGCATATCAACCTATGTTCGGACGCGCAATCTTTTCTCGGCACGCGACAAAGTTGTTGTACGACAGGGATCTTTAACCGCCAAGCAAAAACTCTCGCTTGCTGATTCCATTGACGTCCGCAATGCTCTACGATCCGAGGTGAATATGTCCGCATAATCTCTGCTCGGCGCACTGACCTTCTCATGGCAATGACCAGCTCGACAAAATTCCTTTCCGCGACCGTTTCACCACTCACACAAAATCTGCTCGAATGCACGACCCCCCATAGTCAGTACGCGATTGCCTCAGTCTGCGACGATCACGTCATGGAAGTTGGCGAACATAAATTTTGCTCGGAGGATTTGATCATTGATAGGGGTCTAGTTTTATCCTATTCTACTGCAAGTACACAGTTTTGCAATCGTAGTATATAAGGTATCGAATCCACAGAGACTCCGGTTTCGATAGATTAAGAACTGTAGAGATTTAAACTAAGAGGAAATCAATGTGAAGTAAACTAAATAGCAGTGCGAGAAAGTAAACAAGTAGCAAGATTATCGGTTGTGAAAGCAGTTAATTAAGGGCGCTAAGTCTAGGGCGTTCTCAGGAAATCAGACAAGCAGACAATTCAATCAGTCAGGATCTAATTAAGCACAGTTCTAGAACTCAAATCACGGAATTAGAATTAACCAAATCTCTTTGCGAAAATCCTCTAAGTCTAAGTGCAGTAATCCAAATCTCTTTGCAATTACTAACAGATTAAACCAGCATTAATTTCAAGTTCGATATGTTCATAATTAAACTAAACCAAATTCCTTTGCGAGTAATTTAATTGCTCAACCTAAATAGTTCAGATTCTAAACCACACTTTCGTGTCGTATTTAGCAACCTAAGATCTAGATTCTAATTGATCAGGTTAGAACTAGCATTAAACACAATTTAGATCGAAGAACATTCTATTCATGTGAATCCTTAACTGAATTAAACAAGTCTAGCAAGTTATGAAATCCTTAATGAGAAAACCTAAACCTAACTATGAATCTACTCAGACATAGAAGATGTAAACATAATCAATGAATAATTAGATATCATAAAAGAGATTAAATAAGTAAAGGGGTTCGAAATCTTCTCCAAAATAAAGGTGTAGTACAGGATCAGATCAGCCACAAAGCTCTAAAAACTCTCTGCTCTTAATTATCTTAGCGTATGTAAGCGTATGTAAAAACTGATCTAAAATCCTAATTAAATAGCTAAAACACGTTTTGGGCTTCTGTGTAAATATCTGGAACTTCTGGGCACTTCTGCAATATTGGCATTCTTCATTAAACCGCCTATTCGGCCCATCTCGCTTGTGCAACGATCGACACCAAATGTGTGTCGATCGATGCAATCCTGCTTTCTGGACAGTGAGTTCTTCTTCTCGGACCAAATCTCCAAATCACTCCAATAAGCTCCATAATCACCACATTAGCTTCAAACGTGCGTGTACCTAATAAAACCTGCAAAAGACTCTAAAGAAACACAAATAGACTCTAAAACACACTTATATCATGGCATAAAACCGGTAAAAACCATGATATATCAACTCCCCCACACTTAGCCTTTGCTTGCCCTCAAGCAAAACAGAGAACTAAAATGTAGTGAAGAGGTTTGAAAACTCTTCAGAAACTCTTTTCATCCTAGAAGCAACAACACTCAGATTCCCCTTAGTAAACCACTGAAAGAATCAATCACAAGACATCAAGACCAACATATACTTCCCCCACACTTAGCAACTGTACTAAGTAAACTCCACAATCACATTCACGCATTCAAATTCACCCTACTGACTTCTGCAAGTATTTAAGTGCGGTCTCACCTAAGGAGTATCGATCAAAGGCACATGGATTCTTACCTTGCCAGCTCTAGACCACCATACTATCTTTCTCTAGTCCCTTTCTTCTCTTTTCCCTTCCTTAACAACTGATTTTTCCCCATTGGGTTTCATTTTTTTTTTTTTTATCAGTGCTCTTCCCGTTAAGGGGTGCACTTTGGACACATTCCATGGATGCACAGGAGGTAATAGTTGTAGCTACCACTCCCAGAGACCACTTCGGAGTTACTAACTCATCCTCAGTTTATTATCTTTTTTTTTTATGGAAGGGGAGAAGGGAACTAAATAGGACAGGTTTACAGGCTGTGTCAGAACTAAGAAGTGAATCCGACATAAAGTATACCAAGCCCTTAGGTGAGAAATCTAAGTCAGTATTAAGTTTGAAGTCAGTAAAAGGATCCTCTGATACCTGAAGTGATGTGGGTGTCCTCAGTAGGTTGATCTGTGATGGGGTTTTCTAATAGTCATAGATAGATCCTGCAACTTCGTCCCAATGGTTACTTAAGTTCCTGCAAGATGTTGTTTATCTTCTAAAAAAATCATTGTTTCTTACTTAAACTGGTTTTGACTCAATAAAACAAAATGCATGAAAAATTGGACTGACTCTTAAGAAATCAAAAAGAAAGGAGTCAGTAGCACCTCCCCCACACTTAAGACACACTGTCCCCAGTAGTGTCAAGCGAAGAGTTGGTAAAAAGAAAGAAAAATTTGTTAATGGATGTGTTGAGTTCTGTCAGATTTTTACCTCTGTCGCCCAGGCAACGACCGTTGCACTAGGTGCATCGACCGTTGCTAGGCGATTTTTCTTTGTAACGATCGACACAATGGTGTGTCGATCGACGCACTGCGTAAACTCGATCAGTCAGCAAGTTAGCAGGTTAGTCTGTCGGAAAATCTAAATTTTCGATCGATCCTGCAAGCTGAAAACACTGAAAACAGAGTAAAACCAAAGCAACAAATGTATCAAATCAAGCACAACATCCAGACATACGAAATCCTAAGAAAAATAAAAGCAAAATTGCAAAGAAAAAGAAAAGATAACAGAAT
The DNA here is from genome assembly GCA_030180135.1 of Orychophragmus violaceus. Classification (NCBI taxonomy): domain Eukaryota; kingdom Viridiplantae; phylum Streptophyta; class Magnoliopsida; order Brassicales; family Brassicaceae; genus Orychophragmus; species Orychophragmus violaceus. The sequence continues at coordinate 83,458,104 of CM058230.1, read as the reverse complement.
ACAGAACCGAATGTCTGAAAATGGAGACTACGCTCACTCGCTATCATCATCTATCCCAGCATATGGATCAGTACCGCCGGAATCCTTAGGAGAACGCTGTCTGCGTCGAGAAGGAACAGGCTGATGAACCTGTGGCTGTCTCCTGCAAGTGCAACCACGCATCCACTCCCAAATGGTCTTCAGTATCCCATCATTACGCTCTCTCCACTCAGCCTCAGACATCTCTCCCAAAGGAACTGCAGGGACAGGAAAAGGGCCAATGTCGTCAACAGGGGCAGCAGCAGGCGCAGGAGCGGAGGAAGACGAAGCTCGTGTGGACGGCTCTCCCAGCGGATGAGCCATAGAAGGGACTCTGCGCTGCTCGCTCGCAGGAGGCTGGAATCTCAGGGCATCCGGCGTATCAATCTGTGTAAGTCCAGGAGCAGGAAGATCCACACCACACTTCTCAGTACTCTGATCATAACAAACCCAAATGTGTCCCTCCTTGAGCCAGGTAGCGCTCTGTAGGTGGCTGAAATCAAGGAACTCCTGGGCAGTGTTACACTTTGTGCCCTCTAGAGGAATCCCGCAGTGCATGAAGATGGGAGTAAGCAGGCTCCCGACTGTCTCAGTGTCCACGCCATCAAATGGCTTCGTCTGCAGGTCGCATAAGTGCTGAGTGAAAACAGCTCCCAGGTTGAGTCCCTTAGTCGGATCTCTCACCTGAGTCCCCTCAAACTGATCTCGCAGCCCAATAAATAGCATCTCCATCTCAAGCTTGCGCATCTTGTTGGCTTCAAACTTGCACAACAAACTCCAACACAAGATACGCATGACATATCTCAGAACAGGATGCCTAACCTGCTTCACCGGTGTATTCCTCGAGTTGTATCGACCACTGCCAATACACTCCCAGAAAAACTGAGCCTCCTTCGGATCCCACTCAATACTCATGCCAATACGTCTCGGCTCAGTGCTGAACCCATAGATCCTGCAGATATCAAGAAGAGAAATCCGATATCTGACTCCTAAACACATAAAGGTAAAGATACCTCCTGAAGCACTCATGCTGTCTGGATCCGGGTAAACCACTCTGCAAGTGGCTAGCAGCTGCTTTACCAACTCAGGGTACAAGTCATAAGGCCTCATAGGCATTGTCCCTAGACCAATGCCTTTACACACTGTAAGAACCTGCTCAGCTATCCCCAGACTCTTGCAGGTAGAGTAGTCTGCAAACTTGGTTGGCTTAATCGTCATCCCACACCAACCGTTGTACAGCAATGTATCAAAATCATCCCACTGGTTAAGCAGTGGCTTCTCTGTAAACTCAGCTGTCTTGAGGACCTCAGCAATATTATTCGGCCACTCTCTGCCTGATGGGATCTCTGTCTTCTCAGCTCGTGGCCAAGGCATTGCTATTGCCGGACCAACTCTCACATAAGGCTGAGGCTGTGGTGATTCTCGGTGGAACCACTCTGGTGGTGGAATGTACTGTCGTGTGGCGGTTGCTGCTGTGGATCTGCGTTTGCGGGGTTGTCTGCGAGTTACCATCTGCATTTAAGAAATTAAAACAAATTAGTCTCGGCAGTTTCTCTGTGAAATCGCGAAGCAACGACCGTTGCACTAAGGCATCGATCGTTGCAAGGCGATCCCACATCGTCGAACAAATCCCTAAAATCGTAAAGCAACGACTGTTGCACAAGTGCAACGACCGTTGCCAGGCGATTTCAGCCGACAACAAAATCCCTAAAATCGTTCTAAATTCGTTCAAGAGCTACAAAATCAACAAGAACCCATCACTAAACAGCCTAAATCATGTTCATATCAGGATAGAATCATCAATCTCAAGCTAAAAATCCAGAATTTCATAAACCCTAAAATCAATTCCGAAAATCATGAAAATGAGAGCTCATACCTTGGAATCTTTGCAAATGGGTTATAGAAATAGCTAGAGGATGTTAAAACAAGTAGATTTAAGCTTTGAAACACGAGAAATGATGAAGAATTGAGAGATTTAGGAGTGGAGGTTCTCGGTTGTACGGACAGCGAGAGTGGAGAAGAAGAGAGGAGAAAAGGGTTTAAGGCAACTTACCTCGATCGTGGGTGCAACGACCGTTGCAGTTCAGCAACGATCGATGCTAGTCGAACCAAATTGATTCCGGTTTAGCACGCGTACCTTAATTTGCAATTTTAACCAATTGCAACGACCGTTGCACAGGGCCGCAACGATCGTCACAATGCGATCCATCTCCTCGTCGTAATCTCCTTGCAACGACCGGTGCACAAGTGCATCGATCGTCACACATCTCCAGACTCGAGTTTTGCATCTGAAACTTAGCAAAAACAAACAAAAACGTGAAATCCTAAGAAAAACACCAAAAATAAGAAAGAAAAACACTTAAACCTAACAGTGGGTTGCCTCCCACTCAGCACTTGTTTAAGGTCATTAGCTTGACCGGACGAACAAGATCAGTTTGCTGGAGATCCTGACAGAGACTTTGATTGTCTCTGTGCAAGCCTCCTCATCCATGGTGGAGAATAAGCTGTATCAGAATGAACTTGTCCAAGAAAAGAAGGAGTAAACTGCTCCCCAGGATCCAAAACCGTAGTGTGACTTGACTGCTCTTCATCTGCATCCATAATGGTGAAGGTCTGCCCATCTATCAGTGGCTTGCGCAGCTTGTCCATCTCAAAATGCAGCGGATCATCTCCCAGATGGAGATCTATTTGACTGTGTCTAACATCTATTACTGCTCCTGCTGTAGCTAAGAATGGTCTCCCAAGTATCAACGCATCATCAGGATCACTGTCATACTTCAACACTAAGAAGTCTGTTGGAACTAAGTAGTTTCCAACTCTCACTGGGATGTCCTCAAGGAGTCCTTCTGGAACCCTTATAGACTGATCAGCTAGGACAAGAGAGGTCCTAGTGGGTCTAAAATCCATCATACCCAGCTTCTCTGCCACAGAGTATGGCATAAGACTTCCAGCAGCTCCCAGATCACACAGAGAGCGCCTAAAACTATCCTCAAAGATAGAACAACTTAGCACAAAAATCCCAGGATCAGGTAGCTTCTTGGGAACCTTGGTTAACAGCACATCACTTATCTGTTGAGGGACCACAATCACCCAATCTTTCAGCTCTTCATCCAAAGGCAACATCTTATTCAAGTACCTCTGCACACATGGGTGATAAGGTGGATCATCAGATGATTGAATTTCTTCCAACTCTTCACCAATCTCTTCCAGCTGCTTAAGCTCTTCAATCTCTTGCTTAATTACTTCAGACACTGAGGGATACAATCTGATGGATTGTGTATAAATCTCCTGCTGAGTAATCTCAGATACTCCAGGGAATAAACGATCAAGCTCTAAATCTGCATCAATGCCTTCAGAATCCTGCGAGTCTGTCTGTTCACGACCTGCAACGACCAATGCATGTGGTGCGTCGATCGTTGCAACACTGTTTTCACAGTTTCTACCCGAGAGATTTTCCCCAAAATCCGAAAATTCAGACTCTTCTACCAACTCAGCTGTGCTTAGCTCAAATCTTTCATCTAGATGAGATCCATCATTAATGTACACTGACCAGGCCTTAATATGGGTGTCTGCTACTCCTTTTCCCTTAACAGAACTAGAAATCTGACTCACCTGAGTATCCAACTGCTTCATATGAGTGTTTAGAGACTCAAACTTCCCATTGAGATCCTCATAGACAGCATCCAACTTCTTATTGTAGTCCACAGAAATCTTGGTCTGATTTTCCAGCAGCTGTTCCATCATTGCCTCCATCTTACTCTCATGAGCAGTGGCTGTAGGAGGAGTCTGATAGGATGAAGATCCATAGGTTCTCTGATTACCTTGTCCAAAAGGTTTCTGAAAACCACTAGTCTGTCCAAAACCAGAAGAGTTCTGATTGCCTGTGAAGGCACTCTTCTGTCCTCCATTGAAGAACCTGTTTCCCTGCTGATTACCAAATCTATTACCTTGGAATCCAGATCCTCCTATGTAATTCACATCTTCTTCCTGAGTGTCCTCCTCAGTCTGAATTACCTCAACATCTTGGGCAAAGTGGACAGCTTTCTTACCAGCTAGGAGATTACAAACTGTGTCCAACTTAGATCTAATATCAGCAATCTCCGAATTCTCTACACTTCCACCAGATTTCTTCCTCCTCTCATCCATTGTCTTGCAACTGTTGCTGCTCACTAAGTTCTCAATCAACTGCTTAGCTTGTGCAGGAGTCCTGGTGTTAAAGTTTGCATTGATGGAGTTATCCAGTGCAGACTGATATGGAAGATCTATGCCTCTGAAGAAGATACCTAGCAATGTAACCTCAGTGAATCCATGGTGTGGGCAGTCACGCTGGTACTTCTTGAATCTCATCCAGGCAGCTTTTAAAGGCTCCACAGGGCCTTGGAAAAATGTCAGAATGTCCTGTCTAGACTGATCAGAACGAGCATCATCATAGAAGTCTCTCAGAAACTCACTCTTTAGGGCACTCCAAGTAGTAAACTGCCCAGCTGGCAGTTGCTTAATCCATGCAGCAGCGTCTCCAGCGAGACTATGTGGAAAGAGCTTAAGAAACAGATAATCCTGTCAAACTCCATCATACTTCATGCCAGTGATTATATCCTCAAACTGATCAATGTGATCCATAGGGTGCTCTGATGGGTAACCATGGAAGGCATTCTGTCTCATCAGCGAGTAGTAGATGGTTTTGATCTCAAAATCGTTCCTCTCAAAACCAGGAATCACCAGAACTCATCCGGTCTGTTGTAGTCAGCTAAAGTCCTCTCATGGACAACCATCTGTCTACCTTGGTTCTGTCCTTGGCCTTGCGGCTGTGGTTCAGGTTCGTCAACCTCAAGGATCACACGTCCCTCAGCATCAATCCTCTGCCCAGCAGCATTGTGAGGATTGTTATCTCGGTCCCTCAGGATACCGTTAGCATCTTGTATCAGGATCAAACGCTCACGTACCATCCTTGCTCTTCTTTCTCTTCTGTTAGTCCTCTCTAGTCGTCCAAGTTCTTCAAGTTCGAGATTAATAAGGTTCAAGTTCTGATTACTTCTAGTTTCACGCGTCTGCATAAACTGTCTGTAATCGTCAAGCAATGATCGATGCTATCAGTGCAACGATCGATTCAATCTCAGAATCGCCTAGTGACGATCGACACAAAGGTGCAACGATCGACGCTATGCGAAATCGGTACCTGCGACAGAGAGAAACAGAGAAAAATTAGTAACTAAAACAAAAAATAAAAATCCTAGTAAAAACCCTAAGTTCGATCCTATCGAAGACTCTAAGAGTCCCCGGCAACGACGCCAAAAACTTGATATGGGTCTAGTTTTATCCTATTCTACTGCAAGTGCACAGTTATGCAATCGTAGTATATAAGGTATCGAATCCACAGAGGCTCCGGTTTCGATAGATTAAGAACTGTAGAGATTTAAACTAAGAGGAAATCAATGTGAAGTAAACTAAATAGCAGTGCGAGAAAGTAAACAAGTAGCAAGATTATCGGTTGTGAAAGCAGTTAATTAAGGGCGCTAAGTCTAGGGCGTTCTCAGGAAATCAGACAAGCAGACAATTCAATCAGTCAGGATCTAATTAAGCACAGTTCTAGAACTCAAATCACGGATATAGAATTAACCAAATTCCTTTTTGCGAGAATTCTCTAAGTCTAAGTGCAGCAATCCAAATTCCTTTGCAATTACTAACAGATTAAACCAGCATTAATTTCAAGTTGGATATGTTCACAATTAAACTAAACCAAATTCCTTTGCGAGTAATTTAATTGCTCAACCTAAATAGTTCAGATTCTAAACCACACTTTCGTGTCGTATTTAGCAACCTAAGATCTAGATTCTAATTGATCAGGTTAGAACTAGCATTATACACAATTTAGATCGAAGAACATTCTATTCATGTGAATCCTTAACTGAATTAAACAAGTCTAGCAAGTCATGAAATCCTTAATGAGAAACCCTAAACCTAACTATGAATCTACTCAGACATAGAAGATGTAAACATAATCAATGAATAATTAGATATCATAAAAGAGATTAAATAAGTAAAGGGGTTCTAAATCTTCTCCAAAATAAAGGTGTAGTACAGGATCCGATCAGCCCCAAAGCTCTAAAAACTCTCTGCTCTTAACTATCTTAGCGTATGTAAGCGTATGTAAAAACTGATCTAAAATCCTAATTAAATAGCGAAAACACGTTTTGGGCTTCTGTATAAATATCTGGAACTTCTGGGCACTTCTGTAATATTGGCATTCTTCATTAAACCGCCGATTCGGCCCATCTCGCGTGTGCAACGATCGAAACCAAAGGTGTGTCGATCGATGCAATCCTGCTTTCTGGACAGTGAGTTCTTCTTCTCGGACCAAATCTCCAAATCACTCCAATAAGCTCCATAATCACCACATTAGCTCCAAACGTGCGTGTACCTAATAAAACCTGCAAAAGGCTCTAAAGAAACACAAATAGACTCTAAAACACACTTATATCATGGCATAAAACCGGTAAAACCATGATATATCAATCATACGACAAAGTAATCTTCTCGGAACATTTTCTCAGCGTGCGATGATCAAACTAACGATACGAACGACGAGATCGTGCACTTGTCCGCATCCAAAACTACCAACAGGAAACTGCCAACTACTACAAATCCAGTAGTCGAAGTTTCCATGACAACGACCTAGTCCTATTGAAAGTATTCAAAAACATGGCTGAACGAAATGTTGGGAATGTCCTGAAATCTACTGTACTATCTCTAGAAAGTATGTTAAGTGTCGAGATCAGACATAAGTCATAAATACTGGGTGGTCATGATGACTTGCTAGAGCCCGCTCTTGATCTATAAGTTTAGTACTTATTGCCAGTATTGTATGATCCCTAAGGGTCACACCCCATAGCTTACGGGAAAGTTAAAAGGAATTAATACAGTAAGATGCAAGGCATTTACTGTATTTGTACAGAGAATTGGGCCAGACAAAATATAGTCTTTTGTCTGATTTGGGCCTTGGGCCCAAAAGCCCAATAGGCCATTAGGTTAATCCTTGGGCCTATATAAAGGAGAGGGGACGCAGATAATAGAATGGTTCTGCGATTTCTTAAGGTCTGGCCGTCCCTCTCTCTGTTCTCTCTGAGATTCCAGCTTGGTCTAGCAGCCTGATCCAGAAGCTTGTAAGAGGGTGGATACCTGAGGAGGAGCCGGTTCTCATCAGCTCTTGCAGATCTCGATATTCCCTTGATCAATCTGCTGCAATCATAAGGTAATGATCCTGATTTGGTCTTTGATTCATCTGCAAATCACATAGATCCTAGTTGATTATGTGATAGGTTGTAATCTGATAATTAAACCTATGAACAAACATAATCCTACAGTGGTATCAGAGTCTAGGTCGTTAGGTTTTGCATAATTGGATCATATTAAGTTGTTTTAATGTTTGTAGAATCGATTTTTGCATGAAAATTGATTAAAAACTTTAAAAACCTAAAAGAGTAATCGATGAACAGTAATCGATGAACAGTAATCGCGATGAACAGTAACCGCGATGAACCGATCGAATGGTTTGGATCCCGATCGTGTTCCGCACACCCGTCCCGCGATGCGATTCGATCGAGCCGTTTGTGCTGATCGGTTTCGTTTATCGCTTAGCCTATCCCACAAGTTAGGTCAAAATCAGCTAAAATTGATTGGTTAGACCAATCTATTTCTTCCTGATTTTGGACTTAACCGAACCGATCCAATTTAATTGGTGGTTCAAGCGGTTAACCAAATCGCGGTTTGCTGAAAATTATTTAATACAATTGGTATTATTTAATTTCTAGTTAAACCGGATTTAAATTCAAAATTGAATTTTAACCTAAACCGAAGGCTGGTCTAAGTTTGATTTGGTTGGACCAAATAATTTAGAGCTGGTTTGGTTTAGTAAATAACCAGTTGGATTTAGTAATTAATTTGGTCTTGGACCAGAATTAATGAACCGACTTGGTTATGTCAAATTATTGGGTCAATTGGAATTCTGTGGTATTGGGCCTATAATTTGTGACCCATCCAAAAACTTTAATAAAACATTAAATTAGAAAGCTTCTAATATTAGAAGTTTCTAATTTTGGCATGTTTGGAAATTTCTGGAAATAGTAAGTTTCCAAATTTAGAAAGTTTCTAAAATAAGCATGTTTCCCGATTTAGAAAGTTTCTAAAAATAGTAGGTATCCCTAAATAGAAAGTTTCCATATTTAGTAAGTTACCTGAAATGGAAAGTTTCCCAAAATAGTAATCTTCTATTTTTGGGAGGAAATCTATTGAAACCTAAAATCCTCAAAAACAATATCAAGCTTGGATGTCTTGCCCAATCTTGTCAGCTACTTAACGCTTATTCAATTACAGATATGGCTTACAGTGTGAGGTGTCTGTTTTTGCGTAAGTAAAGTAGTATATAGTCACTAATTTCATTGGGAGTCCCAGACTTTAGTGATTATTTGGCTGTAAGAGATTGGTTTCCTTGACTGGGCCATCGGGAGTCCCGGGCCTTGAGACATCTGGTGTATTGGGCCTTGGGCCCAATTCACAACCGAGAGTTATTGGATATAACTAGCTGTGTGTATGCTTACCAAGTAAAGCTACTTCTGGGTGACGGCCAGTGGCCCACTTTGGATTTAGCTGAACATGGGTCTCGGAATCATTGCATTCTTATGAGGTTAAACAAAGAAATTTTGAATGCAATGCGAGTTTTCTTATAAGTTATTAAGATTACTCTTTTATGAACTAAATAACTAAAACTCTATTTATCTCTAAATTTCAGTTATGACTAGCACAAACAATCAAAACACTTTATCGATCGGGTCTGTCCTTGAGATGGACAAACTGAACGGATCAAATTTCTTGACTTGGTCGCGGAACCTGAGGCTAGTCCTCAGGCAGGAGAGAAAGGACTATGTCCTTGAGAGAGCTCTCCCCGAGAGGATCTGGTCCAATGCCTCTCATGCAGTATATGATGCTTGGAATAAGCATTATAATGATGCGGTAGATGTGCATGGTCTGATGTTGGCTACCATGGACTCAGATTTGCTGAAGCGATATGAGAACATGGAGTCGCCAATAGAGATGATCAGCAGCCTGAAATTGAAATTTCAGGAGCAGGTAAGAGTGGAGAGATACCAGTTGGTTAAGTCTCTCACTAGCTGCAAGCTACCAAATGATCATCCAGTGAGTCCTCATGTCAGTAAAATGATGGGTTACATTGATAACCTGAGGAAACTGGATTATCCAATTAGCCAAGAATTGGCAACTGAGATCATTCTGCAGTCACTGCCGTCAAGCTATGATAAGTTCAAAAGGAACTATATCAAGAAAGGCTTAACGAAGACGCTGACTGAACTGCATGATAGGCTCAAGACAGTTGAGCCAAACGTGAAGAGTACCCTGTATAATCTCATAATGGAGAAGGGTAGGTTTACTAAACCTAGTGCTGACAAGGGTGAAGACAAAGTTGTCCAGATTTTGAATCATGGCAAGCCTGTGTCTTCTGAGCCCGAGTCAGATACATCTTACGTTGGTAAGTGCTGCTACTGTAAAGAGACTGGGCATTGGAAGAGAGATTGCATTAAATTCATGGAAGATTATGAGGAGTTGAAGGTGATGTATGAGACTACTTCCTCAGGTATTCATGTTATTACTTCAAGTTCTACTTTATAGGTATTGGATACTGGTTGTGGCACTGATATTTGTTATAATATGCAGAGCCTAAGCAACAGTAGAACGTTGAAGGAAGGACAAGTGGAACTGCGTGTCTGGAAGGAGCTATGGATGCTGCCTCAGCCGTAGGGTTTTCACTTGTAGATGCCTTTGAGGCTTGGTTTTGTATTAAGTAATTGCTACAATGTACCTGCTTTAAGCAGAGTTGTCTTTCATTTTCTTGTAAGAATTTGAATGTTTTTCATTTTGATAAAAGACAAGTTTTGTTCTTTTGATCTTAATGAAATATTAATTGTAAAACCCTATTCAAGGAATGGGTTTTATATCTTAAACCAAAGAGTGCCTAAATGTAACATAAATACCGAATTGGTTTAAATCTGATGAATTAAACCTGGTTTTTCTTGGCGTAAATGTTTTGGTCACATAGAGTGAGTCGGATTCAGAAATCCCATAGTTATGGACTTTTGGGCTCATTTGATCGGATATCTTATGAGACTTGAATTCTGCTTACTGGACCAAAAGACAAAGGGCCCATCTTAGCCGAGCTAGAGAAAGGCCCAAAGGCTTATTGGACCTTGAACATACTCATGTATGTGGCCCGATGAGCAGTAATGCCAGAGAAAATTTCCTGTACTTCATTATCTTTACTGATTACTTCAGTGAGTATGACTGTGTTCATTTGATGAGACACGAGTCGGAATTCTTTGAAATGGTCGAAAGAGTTCCAGAATGAGGTATAGAATCTGAGTGACAGAAGTATTGAGACTCTGGATTAGATCACGAGTGAGAATACTTAAGTCATTGATGGTGTGATCATCTGAATGAGTGTGAAGTCGTTTCACAGCTCATTTCTCCTGAAAACCTGGAGGTGTTTCTGTGAGAAAGAATCAGATCTTATTAGAAATGATTAAAGATGAGTCACACGAATCTTCCATGATATTCTTTAAGAATAACGCTCTAGAAATACCTAAGTTTACGCTGAAATAGTTCCACCAATATCAGTTGAAAGACACCACATAAATGTGGACTGGAAATGATCCAAATTCGTCTTTACTGAGTATTTGTAGTTGTGCTACTTCGCTGGTTGTCCTAGGGAAACCAAGGCTTGTTACTTTTTACGTCCATTCCGAAAACGAAGTTAGGTTGTTCGGAATTCCTTTTTCTAAAAGGAAAGTTTCTTTCCAAGAAGAACAGTGGGAGTAAAAGTATAACTCGAAGAAATTCGAGAAATACAGGAGGCTGCTCAACCTGTTGAGGGAGAGCAGCGGATGGATTTATAGATTTCTGTAGAATCTACACCTGTAGAGCCTGAAGTTCGCCGATCTGATTGAATCCGTCACTAATCCGAGAGTGATTTCTCGTGATTAATTGCCATGATCTGATGATCATTGAAAGTGACGAACCTGCGAAATTCACAGAAGCGAAAGTGAGCCCGGACTCCGAAAAATTATACTGTATGTAAGTTAGCTTCATCGATCCATTCATGGATAGAAGCAAGCATATCGGAGTTGGAATCTTCGTTATATTGAAGTAGTCAAGGTTTTGACTTGAACAGGAACGAAGTGGAACTGTGCGTTTACTAATAGATAAGTGGGAGCGATGTTGCATTTCTCATAGTGTATGTCGATGACATACTGATTCTCGGAAATAACGTTCCAATGCTGCAGTCGGTAAAGGACTGGCTTGGGAGTTGTTTTTATGATTGACATGGGTAAAGCCACATATGTTCTTGGATTTTGGATCTAAAGATAAAGATCCAAAAGAGCTGATAGGACAAAGTCAGGATTCTTATATTGACAAAGTCCTACACGTTTTCAGCATTCCAAGAAGGGTTTTATGCCAATGTCACATGGCATTACGTTAAGCAAGATACAGTGTCCTACGATATCTGCTGAGCTTGAATGCATGGATGAGATTCCATATGCGTCGGCAATTGGATCTATCATGTATGCCATGACATGTACTTGTTTTGATGTTGCTTTAATATTAAGCAAGACAAGTAAAGACCAGTCAAATCCAGCAAAGAATCACTGGATAGACGTAATGAATATCCTCAAGTATTTGGAAAACACTTAGGATAAGTTCTTGATTTACGGAGAAAGTGAGGTGCTAGAAGTCGGTAGAGTCTGAAAGGCAAGTTTCCAACAGACAAAGATGATTTCCGGTCACAGTCCGGTTATATCTTGTGTCTGTCTGGCGGTGCAAGGCACTGTTGCTGACTCCATGACTTAAGCTGAACATTTCGCAGCTTGGGTAGCGGCGAAAGAGGTTGTTTGGATAGAAAATTTCATCACTGAACTTGATGTGGCTAGCTGCACATCTGAGATCCAAACACATTGAGGGTAGGTATTACCTATTCCGAGAGATAAATGATAGAGGTGTTAAGTAGATCAGCAAGTTTCATCAAATGAGAACATTGCTAATCTATTAACAAAGCCACTCCTTAGGCCTAAGCACGAGTCGCGGACTGTAGCTGTAGGATAAGTGAAATTACGATGTAGTCTTAATTTCAGTGGGAGTTAGTAAAGGGCTTTATTTAGTTATTTTGATTGGTTCATGTAAACATTTTTTAAATGTTAATGAAATTTTTATTTCTGGATTATTTTTAACTGTGATATAAAATAATCGTTCCAAAATGATTCATGTCATTATATATGGGCCATCAAAGTACATGAGTAGACTTGATCCTGAAACCCCATATTTAACGAAATGACATAAATCATAGTGTCCATAGTCGAAGGTTGTTGAAATTGGAACACCAACAACCACTTGAGACTAGATTGTGTTGAGACTTATGACCAAGTTTCGAGGGGTCATAGATGCGCGGCATCAAAGTCGACACATAGGTATATGTAGGGGAGCATATGACCGGACATGGCCCGCTGATGAGAACTCTACAAGATATTAATATCTGTGTCATGAGAGGTTCTCATATACGACTATAGAGTATAGTCCTTAGACCTGAGTTCGCATGCATGTGGCTGCACATGGATTGATGCGCTTTGATCATTGTCTAACGCTGTTTCGTAACTGGGAGCTATAAGGACCTTGGTTGGGTGTATTATGAAGTGTGTAGTTCATAGTGATGGAACAAGATGGAATTTGTCCCTGCCGTTTAACGGAGGTAATATCTCTAGGCCAATCGGAGACTTGATAGCTGGTAAGAGAGTGGCCACTCCCAAACGGACTTGCCCAAGTCGTTTGCATTGTCAGTATCAAATCTGGTCCGATGAACATGGTCTGGCTATATAAGGATGACACGTATCTTGCCTTATGCCAGATCGAGATATTGAGACAAAAGGATTAGGGAATGTAGGATTCCAGTACAAGTGGGAGATTGTTGGGAATGTCCTGAAATCTATTGTACTATCTCTAGAAAGTATGTTAAGTGTCGAGATCAGACATAAGTCATAAATACTGGGTGGTCATGATGACTTGCTAGAGCCCGCTCTTGATCTATAAGTTTAGTACTTATTGCCAGTATTGTATGATCCCTAAGGGTCACACCCCATAGCTTACGGGAAAGTTAAAAGGAATTAATACAGTAAGATGCAAGGCATTTACTGTATTTGTACAGAGAATTGGGCCAGACAAAATATAGTCTTTTGTCTGATTTGGGCCTTGGGCTCAAAAGCCCAATAGGCCATTAGGTTAATCCTTGGGCCTATATAAAGGAGAGGGGACGCATATAATAGAATGGTTCTGCGATTTCTTTAGGTCTGGCCGTCCCTCTCTCTGTTCTCTCTGAGATTCCAGCTTGGTCTAGCAGCCTGATCCAGAAGCTTGTAAGAGGGTGGATACCTGAGGAGGAGCTGGTTCTCATCAGCTCTTGCAGATCTCGATATTCCCTTGATCAATCCGCTGCAATCATAAGGTAATGATCCTGATCTGGTCTTTGATTCATCTGCAAATCACCTAGATCCTAGTTGATTATGTGATAGGTTGTAATCTGATAATTAAACCTATGAACAAACATAATCCTACACGAAACACATGAAAACTAGGAGCAAATTGGGAAGGAATGTACATAGTTAGTAACATGATTCTAAAAATTTTTGTTTTTCCGCCAAAAACTTGATTCCGCATTTTCCACCGAAAAACATGTATCCGCGTTTTTCCGTCAAAAACGTAATTCCACATTTTCCCGCCAAAAACGTGATTCCGCATTTTCCCGCCAAAAACGTTATTCCGTATTTCCCACCAAAAACATGAATCCGCGTTTTCCCGCCAAAAACATGATTTTACGTTTCCTCGCCAAAAAAATGCGATTCCGCGTTTCCCCGTCAAAAACATGATTCCGTGTTTTTCTGTCAAAACGTTATTTTGCGTTTTCCCATCAAAAACATGATTCCACGCTTTTCCGCCAAAACATGATTCCGTGTTTTTCCGTCAAGAACGTGATTCAAGATTTTCCCGCCAAAAACGCGATTCAACATGTTCCCGCTAAAAACATGATTCCACGTTTTCCCGCCAAAACACTATTCCGCGTTTTCCCACCAAAATGCGATTCTGCGTTTTTTCGCCAAAAACACGATTATGCGTTTTCCCGCCAAAAACATGATTTCGTGTTTTTCCATAAAAATGTGATTTCGCGTTTTCCCATCAAAAACATGATTCCGCGTTTTTCGTCAAAAACGTGATTTCACGTTTTCCCACCAAAAAATATGATTCCATGTTTTTTCGTTAAAAACATGATTCTGCGTTTTCCCGTCAAAAATGCGATTCCGCGTTTCCCCGTAAAAATGTGATTTTTCGGTTTTATTCAAAAAAATTAAATTAACCTTATTTTTAACTATTTATGTTTTTAGATAAATAAGTTATTAGTGTTATATTTTGATATTAAATATAAATTTAAAATATCCTAATTTGAAGATGGTAATGGAAATGTCCATTAATAACCATGGACAGCCCATTTGGACATGGTCGTTAATGGACATGGACGTTTGTGGACATGGACGTTTGTGGACATGGACGTCATTTGTCCATAATAAAAATGGACAATTATGGACGGGTCCAAACGGACATGGACAGCCCATTTGACAGCTCTAATAGTTACCAAAGTAGTTCGCCCCAGAGAAGAAGAACTCGTCAACATGGACAACATCAAAATTCCAAGAAGTTGGAACGAAACATAGATGATATCTTGATCGATTCAGCTGACCCTTCTTTTCAAAAAAGGGGGGAGTGGGTCCGTATATATCCGTACTTCTGCATCAGAATACGGAAATTTTTAAAACAATTTTCGAACTTGAAAGCTTTTCGGACAAAGTTGCTCGGAACATTCAAAGAAATCATATAGGAACTTCCAAGAAATATAGCTTGGAGAGTCCGAGCTGTTTGAACAAATTAGCTAGGAGTTTCAGAGCAAGTCAGCTAGGAGCTTCCAAGCAGGTCAGCTAGGAAAGTCCGAGCTGTTCGAACAAGTCAGCTAGGAACTTCCGAGCATGTCAGCTAGGGAAGTCCGATTTGCTCGAACAAATCAGCTAGGAACTTCCAAGCAAGTCAGCTAGGGAAGTTCGATCTGTTCAAACAAGTCAGCTAGGAGCTTCCGAGCAAGTCAGCTAGGAATGTCAGAACTTTCCAGCAAATCAGCTAGAAGAATCCGAGCTGATCAAGAAAATCAGCTCGGAAAATCCGAGTTGGCCACTCTCATCGGGAAATCCGAGCTGGCCACTCTCAGCGGAAATTCCGAGCGTACCATTCTCCACGGAAATTCCGAGCTGACCATTCTCCACGGAAAATCCGAGCTGACCACCCTCCGCGGAAATTCCGCAGAACGTTCCAGCAAATCAGCTAGGAGAATCCGAGCCGACCAAGCAAATCAGCTCGGAAAATCAGATCTGGCCACTCACAGCGGAAATTCCGAGCTGACCATTCTCCACGGAAATTCTGAGCTGACCATTCTCCACGGAAAATCCGAGCTGACCACCCTCCGCGGAAATTCCGCAGAACGTTCCAGAGAATCAGCTAGGAGAATCCGAGGCGACCAAGCAAATCAGCTCGGAAAATCTGATATGGCCACTCCCAGCGGAAATTCCGAGCTGACCATTCTCCACGGAAATTCTGAGCTGACCATTCTCCGCAGAAATTCCAAGCTGATCACTCTCCGCGAAAATTCCGAGCTGACCATTCTCCGCGGAAGTTTCTGGCCGACCATTCTCCGCGAAAATTCCAAGCTGACCACTTTCCGTGGAAACTCTGAACTAAAACACTCTCCGCGGAAATTCCATACAACTCCGGACAATAGATCGTAACTGGAAGCACGGCACATCCGCAAAGGTTCGACTCCCCAACCATATGCTTGGAATCAACCGGTAATGAAAACAAACTCCCTTTTCTCATTTTCATTTTAATTTACTTCTCTTAGATCGAAATTAGGATACAAACTTTGAAACTTAGAATCCGCCTACGATTACGTCGTATGCATAGTTGTTAGGAATAGCTTATCTTGTCCGCTGACGGCCGCAGCGGAGAAAGGCATACATCCTTTACGGATATTAGACAACACGTCCTATATGGATTGAGGCTCTATACGTCCAACAAACGGATAAAATTGCGCCATATAAATCTTAAATACCGCCAATGTATGTTTATTATCGGTGAAGGGAACATAAGTGGAGAGTTTGACATAAGATCCCGAATACGGGTTGTTGACAGGTCTTCAAATCCGCCGCACCAGTACTGGAGACGATAATAAACCCCAAAAAATCCAGTATGACGCTACTCAGCACACTGGTAAAATGACGTTTCAACCAAGTATATCTTGGTTCGGTATCTTTGGAAGGTGGTCCTGCGGATACCGGCTTATTTTCAGTGAATGAAAGATGCGAGGCGAGAGTTTCGCGGAAAATCGGGATCGAAAATCCAAACCCAGTAAAATACAACACACTGGTCTCGACAACGTCATTATTGAGTACACGACCGACTTGGGAATGTAAGATGGCAGACCCCCGCACTAGTACCAAAGTCAACCGTAAAACTCCTCGAAACCCAGCAAAACGCTTCCGAGCACGCTGGTCTGATCATTATAAGTCCACAAGAGAAAAACGTTTTGTTATTTCTCAGACTCGAAACCCAGTAAGACGCTTCTGAGCACACTGGTCTAAATTATTATTGGTCCACAAGAGAAGTACGTTTTGTTATTTTTCGGACTCGATGTCAAAACCCAGTAAGACGCTTCCGAGCACACTGATATAAACATTACAAGTCCGCAAGAGGAGTACGTCTTGCTACTCCCCGGAATTATTTTCGAAACCCAGTAAGACGCTTCCGAGCACACTGCTCTAATCATTACATGTTCACGGAATGAATACGTCTTACTATTCCTCGGACTCAATTTCGAAACCCAGTAAGACGCTTCCGAGCACACTGGTCTCAATCATCTCAGGATCGTAAGTATAGTATATCTCGCTGACCTTCAAACTTAACTCAATACCCAGTTAGGCGCTTCCGAGCACTCTGGTCTTAGTCATCACAAAGGCAAGTACATCTCACCGACCTTCAAACCCAAAACATTATTCGAAATATGGCGGAACGCTTCTATGCGCGCCAGATTTAAACGCTATCCCATTAAACTCAAGACTCGGAATACACATCTGAGTGTGAGGCTCGTAAAAACACCAAGGGTCAAAAGCTAAATCACTCTTTCTTTCGGGAATTATACGAAGCTGTCTGGAAAAAGCTTCAAGCTCTACGAAACCAACTCGTACAATCTATACGGAGCCGATGAAGGAGATTTTCTCCCGATAAAATCTGCTCGACTTTCTGCATTAATCGACATAATGTCAACATAACAGTGCATCTTCTCGGACGTACAAATTGTCCTAGCAGACTCGACAAACTAACTTGAAACCAAATCCTACTCACAACTCTGAGTAGACTTACTCGGAAAATCCGAGCAGACCTACTTGGAAAATCCGAGCAGACCTACTCGGAAAATCTGAATAGATTTGCTCAGAAATTCCGAGCATGTTGCGCAGGAAATCCGAGCAGATTTTCTAAGAAATTTTGAGAAGACGTGCTCGGAAATCCGAGCAGATTTACTCGGAAAATTTCGAAGCACAACGCGATTTCCCTCTCGGACTCATCACATACGTAAACACGACCGGTTCACAATTCAGCGCACCTTCTCTACTGTTTTGCTTGTTCGAATACGGAAGCATCGATGAAAGACCAACAACGAATTTCCAAACATCCAACGACAAGACTTAGAACTACGGATGGCTTGATCCCTTTCTTAAGGGTACGTAGGCAGCCTTTCATAAGGTTCAGCTATAAACAAAAATTCTTCGTTTGAAGTAAAGAAGCATCAAGGTCATACACCGGATCGACCAATGGTTCCGAAGAAAAGTTCAAT
Source organism: Orychophragmus violaceus (assembly GCA_030180135.1). Taxonomy (NCBI): domain Eukaryota; kingdom Viridiplantae; phylum Streptophyta; class Magnoliopsida; order Brassicales; family Brassicaceae; genus Orychophragmus; species Orychophragmus violaceus. The sequence continues at coordinate 83,440,052 of CM058230.1, read as the reverse complement.
AACATACGGAATTGCTCGGAAGACTTTCCACACAAAAAAAATCAATTACGGCCAAAAGATCCAAAAGGGTCATCATGTACACGCCAATGGATGTGAGTCGACTTACTCGAAAGGCCGTAACAAATCCAACTCGAAAATGCCATTCCAAAATTCCATCTAACTTTACGTACAAGACGAAGTCCAAAATACGAAAAACGATTCGGACAACCCTTCGTCGCAAACGGAAGAGCAACAAAACAGAAAGGGCCGAACCAAGTCTTTCAGACAATTGTGTTTGCCTCGAATACAAAATAACCTCACCATCATCGCACTCGAGTCTGACGAGCTGGGGGGCCTTACTGTTGGTGTCAAAAAACCCCTCGACGAAAACAGTAGCCGAAAACAAGATCGGAAGATCAAACACAGACAAACATCCTACAGACTAACAACGTTCATACGAATAACCAAGTTATACGAAGTACCGACAACTTCACCTAAACAAATTGTCGGAGAAGTGGTTTCGACAAAAATATTTCATACGAGATGGACGACGCTTTAATCGGACAAACGCATCTTCCGACAGAAACTACGGATCGACGAAACATCCAGACAGGCAAAGGATAAGCTGAACCAGCTCGAAAACTGGGATGAACCAGCTCGGAAAACCGAGCTGAACCTGTTCGGACTTTCCGAGCTGAACCAGCTCGGGTTTTCTGAGCTGAACCAGTCCAATACCCGAGCTGAACCAGCTCGAATCCGAATCCTTCCGTTCTCATTCCCCGATCATGATTTATCCCTCCGTAAATCCCGAGCTGAGTGAATATTTCGTAAACCTTCAAGCTGAACCAGCTCAGATTTTCAAGCTGAACCAGCTCGGATTTTCGAGCTGAACATGTTCAGGTTTTCTGAGCTGGACTTTCCACCGGTTAACCAAACATTTGCCGATATACACAATTTGTCGCAACCCACCTTCGAAACATCGGCCCGTACCTTCTTCGCTAATGACTTGGGCTGATGGATCAAGTTGAGAACAATAAGAACTTAGGCCCAAACATACGACTACTTTGGACCAAATAAGTAAGTATGTACACTAACGGGCTCGGATCGTCCGTTCTTGGCCCATCCGGCAAATAGGTCAAGCCGCGGAAAGACGAAGTAAGATAAAGACAAAGGAGTAGAGGAAGAGATATCGCCGAGCTGAAAAGGAAAATCCGAGATAGAAATGTTAATCCTAACGGAAAAAGGAAGGAGATAAGAACAGGAAGATTTCCGCAAATCGTGCAGAAATATTCTCAAAGCCGACTTCCCGCATTTATATAAGGAGGTAGAAGACTTACGAGAGAGGCAGAGCGAAAAACCCTAGCATCTAGATTTAGAACTATGAATGGATTGATCCCTTTCTAAGGGTACGTAGGCAGCCTTTCACAAGGTTCAACTGAAACATCTTTAACTTCTATTCCTTGTACGTCGTTTCCGATTCTTTCTATCAATAAAACTACCTTTCGAAATCTCTCTTGTCGTGTTGTTTACATAGAAATTTATGTTCCCTAAAAATTTACCTCTACAAGTTTTGACAGTGCTAGTTTCGACTCTCACATCCACCGCCGCCGGAGCTCGCTGGAAAGTCGCTGGAGAAGTCGCCGCCGGCGCTCTCCGCCACTCTTCTCCTTCTTCCGCCGGTTTTCAGCTCTCTCTTTCTCCTATCATCAGTGGCTTGATCACCTTCCAGTGGTCTCCTCAGTCATCAAAGCTCGTCATCAGTCGCCGGAAAACCCTTTTCGCCGGTCAACGCTCCTCTGTCGCGGTCAACGCTCCTCTACCGCAGTCAACGCCAGAAAAGCCGCCCGAGAAGCTACTCTCGCTGCCATTGCTCAGCCAGTTTGGTTCTAGGGTGGTCCAGCTACAGATTTGGTTTGATTTTGTCTTGGTTCAACATTGGATTGGTTTAGTTTGATCTTGGTTCAGAATTGGATTGGTTTAGTTAAACTGGGTTAACCATTTGGTCAAACCTATTCAACCGATCAACGGTTTGATTTGGTCTGGTTTAGCTAAATCGGTTCAATTGGGTTGGTTAGCTTCGGTTCAATAATTGGGTCAACCGTTTAACGAAAAGTCATCGGTCAAGAAGTCAATGCCTCCGGTCAATGGTCGATCAGTCGGTCAAACCGCCAATCAACACTTTGATCAAGCCGGTCAACGCTTGGTCAACGACCGGTTTCCGATCATTTAAGCTTGGTTCGTGGTATTTGGGAAGTTCTAAAGGTTCGAGGTTCCAGTGATCTGTATTGGTGTTCATATTCCGTCACTTCCGTCTTACGTCGCACTATCACTGTGAGTCGGCTAATTGCATTCGTAGTTAGTTCGTTCATATAGACAGGGAATCCTTAAACCGTAGTTTAGGAATGCATACCCGTTAATTGAATTGACTTATTGGCTAGTAATGAATAACGGTTTATTAATGAATTGGCTAGGATTATAAATGCATGCTAGATAGACAATCTTGATTATTGATTGTTCGTTTGTTCGTTATCGATATGTTGACTGTTGCATTAATATTAGACTGGCATGTTTAGGAACTATATGCACGTATATTATATTAAGAACAGTACTAAATGAACCTATATACAGGAAATTAAGACGGAATTAAAATACGGTAAAAGATGTAACAAACCTTATGGAGTATAAAGAACGGGGTGGGTTAGGATTAATTGACGGGTACATGGGTTAAACGAATAAAATTTAATAACAGGGAGATGTCGGGGGATTAGTAAGTTTACTAATCCTAAACCAACAAATCGCGGATTTGGTTAAAAGACATTTAGTAAAGAAGATTAAAATGGTTGATTAATAGAAAGTCATCTACGGGGTTAGCAAACCTCAAGTCTTAAGGTAGTGGATTAAACAGGATTAAAAATGTTAATAAATTAAAAGGCTTGCTTAATTGTTTGTTTTTTACGTGTTGTTGCTTTGATTTTGTGTGGTTGTGTGCAAGCCTGTTATGTAGACTACTCCGGTGTTGGGCTGGGTAGTCAGTTTGTGTGATACTTACCTCAGTCATGGGACCGGGTAAGTTTGTAGTTACCTATTCGGTATAGTACCGAGTAGGGTTCGTGTTGGTGGTGACGGAATAGGACTTGTGGGATAGATCGGAGTTGTGTTTATCTTTTTGTTGACCTTGACGGTCTTGTATTCTGTATTAGAGTCCCAATGAGTCTGCGTGTTTACTTTACTACGCTAGGACTCTCGGGCGCGTTAGATCCCTCAAGTCTAGGTTTGAAAGTGTTTTGGTAGTTCCGACCCGATTGGATCCTCTAGAAGTTTCCTGGCCGGTTCACGTGGTGAATATGGTTATAGTGTAAACCTACTGAGTGACGCCGGTAGGTGTGTGGTCCGGAAAATACGGGATCATGTTCTATGTCTGGACTGCATGGAAGCTTAGGTTACCATGTGGTAGCCCAAGTCGATGTGTATCGATGGACTGAGAACAATGTCCTAGGTCGTAGGATTTCGCGTTTACGTCTAGGAGTCATGGGTAGTTTTAGTTACCATGTCGGTAGCTAAGTATTCCCGTGGAAGATACTGAGTTCCCATATTGGGCCCAATGGTGTTAGAGTTGGTGTTCGCGATTGATAGATCATGTCTAATCGAGGGCATGTGCCGTAGTGACTTCGATTCCCGTAATATTTCCTTTGGTTAGAGAATGCTTTTGCGTTGTGGGATTATCACGTCACGGTGGCACGTGATAAGCTATTTCTCTCTTATGATTTTTTTTTTGGGTTTCGGGCGGGATTAATATCAGTAGGTTAAATTAGAAGCCGTTAGTGGGAGCCGACTAGCTGGGTGATCTTAGATCGCTCATTTGACTCTTTTGTGTTTTTCAGGTTTAGCAGCGATGGACGTGGGAGGTCCTAGGTGTAGTTTCGGGATTGCTTGTCGGCTGGAGATATTCGATTCGATGTTTTGGTTGTTGTATTTCGGTTCGGATTTCTATGGCGCCTGTTTATTCTTTTGATTGTTTGTAATTGACCTAAATAGGCATTTTGTTTGTAAAAGACTTAAATCATTTAGAAATGAAATCGCTTCCCTGATATATTGGTTTAGTCCAAACCGACACAATTCGTGGAAGCAATACAGGTTGAAAAGATTTGTATTGTGGAAACGAGGTACATGGGGTCAAGGACGGTTTGGTGCGAGCCTTTGTCTCAAACCGAACAGTCTCTCGCTTCCTTTTGTGATGAACTTTTTGTTGGGAATCCGAGCCAATTCTACAGATTCAGAATTCTCGCGAGTTCCCGATAGCCTAGGATCTAGGGTCTAGTTAATTGAATCTGATCTCACCTCATGGTTACCTGGAGTTTTTTAGCAGCGGAAGAGATTATAGGTAGCACGAGATCTATTGCGCCTCAGATGCTGCGCCTCTATCGTAGTCCACACGCACACAAGCTGGAATCCACCGGGTTGCTAGCGCCGGTGCTCAGATCTCCCTGGGACTTTAGTTTCTTGAGGTTCTGTGTTTTCTGTTTTCTCTCTGAGAAAAACACTCTGGGCAGCGCACGGATACCTCTGTTCGAGATTACATAAGATCACTTATATAATGACCTCGACATAAACCGAAACATCAGTTTCGGTTTCGGCCTTGTGTCGACCGACACACTTAGTGGTGTCGATCGACACACGTCTTGTGTCGACCGACGCACTTAACAGTGTCGATCGACACACCTCATCAAAACTACATTCGATGTGTATCCAATACACATCGACCAGATCATATGCCAATGATCAATCCCATATGGAGTATATCCAACTTGCTTAGGTGTGTGACCCTGTAGGTTCACACGATACCAGAAATGAGTTACAACTCATTTGTCATAAGCGGTTTCTAGCAAAACATTATGACTACCTAGTATCATATGAATTGTCCGATCTCGACAATACAACTATCTCTAGAGTTCGTACAATGTGATTTCAGGACATAATCCCAACAATCTCCCACTTGTACTGGAATCACCTATTCCTATAATCCCTTTGTCTCTATATCTCGATATGGCATAAGGCAAGAGACTATGTCATCCTTATTATAGCCAGCATCATGTTCATCGAACTCCTGATCTATACTGATAAAACAAACGACTGACAATCACCTCGTTTGAGCACGGCCATGCATTTTCTCAGTATCAAATCTTCGATGGGCCCTGAGATATTTATCTTCCGTTGTTACAGGAGGGACAAATCCCATCTTGTTCCATCCCTGTTTCTACACATACTTCATGATACACACAAGCAATGCCGTTATAGCCGCCAGTTACGGAACGACGTTTGACAAGGTCAACACGCACCAATTCATATGCTAGAAAGCATGATGAACTCAGGTCTAAGGACTATGCTCTATAGTCGTAATGAGAACCTCCCATGACACTGATATAACTATCTTGTGGAGTTCTCATTAGCGGGTCATGTCCGATCATATGTTTACCAACATATATCTATGTGACTGACTGTGATAATCATATCATTGACTCCATGAAACTTAGTCCAACAGTCACTTCACATACTAGTCTGCGCGGTTGTTAGTGTCCCATTTTAACAACCTTGACTAGGGACAATCATAATTTATGTCATCTTTCACTTATAGGGTTTCATGATCAAGTCTTCGACTTGATGACCTATACGATGATCATAAAATACTTTGGGACTATTATTTAATTATCCAATAATTAAATAATACTGATGTCAGTTTTAACTCACATAAACACTGCGAAGGCATGTCTATGTAGAGTTTACAACATAACTAAAATAACTCCCACTAGAATCAAGATCATCTCTTTAGATATCTTATACCTACAGCAACAGAATAAATTCCGTGCTTAGGTTGTGGGATAGAGTGCGGTGCTATTGCTTGACACATTTCAACAAATTACACCGCCATTCAGATAAAAGCACTATTCTACGATCTACTGCTTGGAGCCTTTCCAACAGTTAGCACCGCTATACAGACAAAAGACACAACCAGGTGGGAACCGGTATTCGTCTTTGTCTGTTTGACTACTTTCAACTGGTTCGTCACTTCTTCAGTTCACCACGAAACTATCCTTAGAGTTTTTCAAACATTTGGGATATTTCTGGTAACTGCTCAGTGACTATTACCGGAACATTTTTGGTATTTTCTCGTCATGCTTTATGCGTAAGCTGCATCTAGATGATCGAAAAATATGGCATTTATGATGGATTCTATTGCAACAGCATTATCAATCACATTCATTAATAATAGCTCAGCTAGTGTTCAAAACACTTCATCTTGCTAATATTGTTACTAGCTCAGCCAGTGTCCAAGACACTGCATCTTGCTTAGATTATTGCCATACGTCCTTCGTTTAAATTTGACTTTCGACCCAAATCTTAACAAGACTTTAGCGTCGGAACGTCGTTCATGAGATTCAAGTATGTTATCTGCATACTGTGTGAGAATTTCCATTACGCTCCCACTAGTCTTCTTGTAAACGCACGGTTTCTTTTCTTTCTGATCAAGTCAAAACTTTTGACCACTTTATCAGAATGTTGATTTCAACTCCAAGATGTTTACTTCAATCCACTAATGGATCGGTGAAGCTAACATACATTCCAAGCCAATTTTTCGGAGTTGGGGCTCACCATCGCTTCTTTGAATTTCGCATGTTCGTCACTTTTCAATGATCAGCAGATCACGACAATAGGTTACGAGAAATCACTCTCGAGTTAGTGGCGGATCCTTTCGGATCTGCGAATTTCTGGCTCCACAGTTGCAGATCCTACAACACTCTGTAGATCTCACCGCTGTTCTCTCTGATCAGATTGAACAGCTTACTGTGTTTATTGAATTTCTTCGATGTGTACTTTTACTCCCACTGTTCCTTTTGAAAGCATCACCTTTCTTAAGAGACACAGTTCTGGGCAACAAAAGTACTAAGACTTGGTTTCCTAAGGACAACCAGCGAGGTGGAACTTATCAGATTCGGATTCAAGTTTGTTTGTTGACTGCTGTCTTACACAAATCTTGCAATCCTAATTAATCAGAAAAACAAATTGGAAATCACCCAGTCCACATCCAATGTGGTGTTTTTCACTGATTCTGATAGAAACCTTTTCTGCGCAAAGACAGACGTTTTAGGACGTATTCTTAAATTTCTTATGGAAGATTCATGTGACTCATCATTAATCGGAGCATATCTAATAAGATCCGATTCATTCTCTCCGAAACACCATTTAGGTTTTCTAGGAGAAAATTACTTCACACTCACTTAGATGATCACCCAATTCTTGACTTAAGCATTTTCTTCCGCGATCTAATCGAGGATCTCAATACTTCTGTCAAATCGGTTCTACACTTCATCTTGGAACTCCTCAAGGGATTCCTGCTTGTGTCTCATCAAATGAACACAACCAAACTTATTGATACCATCAATAATTTAATGAAGTACAGAAGATATCCTTTGGCACTAATGCTCATAGGGCCGCATACATCAGTATGTGTAAGGCCCAATAAGCCTCTGGCCCGTTTCTTTCAGCTTTGCTGAAAGGGCCTTAGTCATTTGGTCCAGTGAACAGAATTCATATCTCAAATGATTAACAATCGATTGAGTCCAAAACTATGGAATTACTGAATCCGCTTCACTCTGTGTATGGTTAAACGACTATGCAAAGGAAAGTCGAGTTCGAGTCATCAGACTCAAACCTTTAGTATTTGTGTTATATTCTAACTTTCGCTTGTTTAAGATATAAAACCCATTCCAAACGGGGTGCTACCATATGATATTTCATTAAGATCTAAAGAACAAAACTTGTCTTTTATCAAAATGAAAAACATTCAAATTCTTACAAGAAAATGAAAGACATCTCTGCACAAGGCAGATACATAGTAGCAATTACTTAATTTCTAAAACCAAGTATGAAAGGCTCCTACAAGTGAAGAATCTCTACGGCTCATGCAGCAACCATTGCTTCATACCAGACACGCAGTTCCACTTGTCCTTTCTTCAACGTTATACTATCGCTTAGGTCCTGCATATTTCAAAAATATCAGTACCACAACAAGTATCCAATACTTATGTAGAACTTGAATTAATAACACAATACCTGAAGAAGAAGTACCATACATCTTCTCCATCTCTTGTGAATCTTCCAAGAATTTATTGCAATCTCTCTTCCAATGCCCCGACTCATTACAGTAGAAGCACTTACTAACACCAGATGGGCTTGATTTGGGTTTATAAGATGACACAGGCTTATCCTGATTCCAAATCTGGACGGCCTCGCCTTCACCCTTGTCTATAAAAGATTTCTCAAATCTTTTGCCCCTTTTGATGTTTTGCTCTGCTGTCTTGAGCATGCTGTGCAGCTCAGTCAACGTCTTCGTCAGGCCTTTCTTGATATAGTTCTTAATGAACTTATCATAGCTTGACGGCAGTGACTGCAGAATGATGTCAGTTGCCAACTCTAAGCTGACAGGACATTCCAGTCTCCCCAGGTTATCAATGTAACCCATCAGTTTAATGACATGAGGACTTACTGGAGCATCCTCTGGTAGTTTGCACCCAGTGAGAGACTTCACCATCTGGAATCTCTCAACTCGTGCCAGATCCTGAAACTTCAGTTTCAGGCTGGTGATCATCTCTATTGGCGACTCCATGTTCTCGTATTGACTCTTCAAGTCCGAGTTCATGGTAGCCAACATCAGACCACGCACGTCTACCACATCAGTATAATGCTTATTCCAAGCATTATACACTGCACGCGAGCGATTGGTCCCAAGCCTTTCTGGAAGAGCTTTCTCAAGGACATAGTCCTTGCTCTCCTGCTTGAGAATGAATCTCAGATTCCGATACCAATCCAGGAAGTTGGATCCATTTAACTTGTCCTTCTCAAGAACGGATCGCAACGAGAAAGTAGTCATAGACATAAGCTGAAATCCAAGAAAAACAAAGATTTAGTTATGTGTATGATGAGAAATCTTATTTAATAAGAAACTCGCATTATATTCAAACAATGTCTCCTCTATGAATATAATGATCCAAGATCCTCAGATTACTAAAATTCGAGTGGGCGACTCGCCGTGACTCAAACTTTAGTTATCTAGGTAAGCAAATCATTGCTAATTGTACTCTGTACAACTCTTGGTTGTGAATGAGACAAACTATGTCTAACCCACTCTGATGTCTCCGGGCCCAGAACTTCTGATAGCCCAGTCAAGTACAACCAATCTTTTCTGTCTTGTGATCACTGACAGTTGCACTGCAAGTCTGTCAATGACCACCTGCCTTACTCATGTTGCAGTGGATACCAAGGACTCCAAGATTATCCAACAAACGACACAAGTCTTGACAGTAGACAAGATTTGGGCAAGACATCAAGGTTACTTGATATTTAGTTGAGGAAACTAAACTCTAAAAGGTTAGCATTTCAATCTCTTAGGTCATGTAATTGTTGATGCTTTGCACTGCAAATCCATCAACATTACTACCTGCCTTACTCACGTAATTGTGGACACCAAGCTCTTGGCTAGACCATCGCACAACGAAATGAGTCTTGACAGTTGACCATATTGAAGCTAATCTTTGATCAAGGTTTAAGTCTAGTTTGGTTTCTGCAAATTCAAGGTTCATCAACCAGAATTCCGAGCATTGTATCGATCGACGCAGACTGTGTCTGTCAATCGACACCACCAAACAAAACCGGACTTCAATAACCGGTTAATTCAATTAACCCGGTTCATCGAACCGGTCATGTCGATCGACACAACCCGTGTGTGACGGTCGACATTGACCTAAACTGAAAACAGTTTTGATAACCGGTTCGATCCAATTGAACCGACTTATCAGATCAAATTGATCTTAACCATCCAAATCGGTTTATTCTAATTGAGATGATCAGTTCAATCCAATTGAACTAATTCATCCAATTTAAACCGATCTATTCGAACTTAACCAAGCATGATAACCGGTCCAATCCAATTGAACCGATTAACCATTCGCGAGATTCGTGTCGACCGATACACAACCTGTGTCGATCGACACACGACCGAAATTGTTCTATGTCGACCGACACTCAAAGTGTCGATCGACACTCGACCGAGTTTGCTCTGTGTCGACCGACACACCCAGTGTGTCGATCGACACAGAAGGCTTTCGGTTTTTCTTCGCGAAAAACCCTAGCCGCCGAATCTGTCGATTTTGCCACCTTGTGTCGATCGACACAGTGCGAAAACACAGATTCGCAGATCGATCAAATCGATCTCACCTGTTCTCATTCAAACAACCTAGTTTGCGAATCTAAATCATCAAATTCGATAAACAAGTCTGATTCAATGATAAAACCCTAAGGCTCTGATACCACTGTTGGGAATCCGAGCCAATTCTACAGATTCAGAATTCTCGCGAGTTCCCGATAGCCTAGGATCTAGGGTCTAGTTAATTGAATCTGATCTCACCTCATGGTTACCTGGAGTTTTTTAGCAGCGGAAGAGATTATTGGTAGCACGAGATCTATTGCGCCTCAGATGCTGCGCCTCTATCGTAGTCCACACGCACACAAGCTGGAATCCGCCGGGTTGCTAGCGCCGGTGCTCAGATCTCCCTGGGACTTTAGTTTCTTGAGGTTCTGTGTTTTCTCTCTGAGAAAAACACTCTGGGCAGCGCACGGATACCTCTGTTCGAGATTACATAAGATCACTTATATAATGACCTCGACATAAACCGAAACATCAGTTTCGGTTTCGGCCTTGTGTCGACCGACACACTTAGTGGTGTCGATCGACACACGTCTTGTGTCGACCGACGCACTTAACAGTGTCGATCGACACACCTCATCAAAACTACATTCGATGTGTATCCAATACACATCGACCAGATCATATGCCAATGATCAATCCCATATGGAGTATATCCAACTTGCTTAGGTGTGTGACCCTGTAGGTTCACACGATACCAGAAATGAGTTACAACTCATTTGTCATAAGCGGTTTCTAGCAAAACATTATGACTACCTAGTATCATATGAATTGTCCGATCTCGACAATACAACTATCTCTAGAGTTCGTACAATGTGATTTCAGGACATAATCCCAACACTTTTCTTGTTTGACTTGCTCGGGTTCGTCGGTCATGTTTTTGTTTAATTGTTGACCGGTCAGCTTGACGGCCAGCGAATAACGGGAAAGGAGCGTTACAAAAAGGTGGTATCAAAGCATGGTTCATCATGGGTTTCGAAACGTTTCATTTTTAAGTGTTTTCCGTGTTTTATCGAGTCAAATGTGACGTCCAAGGATCCATAAAGAAACCGAGCCGCGTCTGTCAAACCCGGGGGAATGGGAAGTAGAAATTTTTATTAGAATCTTACTAACATTTTCATGTTTTTAGATGCAGACTTGCAGCAGTCTGCCCCAAGGAGGATGTGAGTGTGTGGTGTGTGTGTGGTGTGGGTCAGTTCTGAGATCATGAGCAGCCACGAATCAGCTGGATCCGGTCGCACCCGTCTTGGGTGACATGCACATTCTTTGACGCGGGGATCACGTACCTCATACCGTCCCCTAGTTCCCTTGCGTGCATTAGTTGGCGCCTCTGCAGCAGCAGCTGCCACTACACCTCACTCGATGCCGCCTTTTTCTGCCTCACTTCCGGATGATGCGGACTCAGCCGATCCTTATGTTGTATTTCTTGACATGTTCGGGTTAGCAGGCTTCAAGCTGCCATCATTGCCACCTCTCGCACCTGAGCAGCCTGCACAGACTGAGCAGCCGGTTCCCATTCTAGAGGTGCCTGACATTCCCGAGCCTTACAGTCCGACTTACTTCTTACTCATTTCGCTACTTTCGGACTTTGACTTGTCGATGGAGCCTATCGATCCTGTCGAGCACAAGGAGTGGGAGGCACACGTCGTCGAGCAGACTGCTATGCTCGTCGATGCCCTGGACAAGCATATCGGCTCATCACCTGCCACCTCCTCAGCCCCAGCCGTCTCTTCTGACTGAGTCATCTGAGTCTCCGCCAGGGAAGATGCCCCAGTATGCGTACTGCAACGCCTGCGGAGCATGAGGATTCCACTGCCACTGGTGCCAAGTACCATCTGGCCCTCGCTACAGCTATCCATACCAGCCCGTGCAGCCACTCGACGTCTGTCAGATCTGGGGCCATGATGGCCACCTGGCTCCCCTTTGTCCGATGGCAGAGCCACAACCCAACACCGCATCACCCACACGTGAGGTGCATCCTCGCCATCCCCCATGATCACTTGCCAAAGGCTACTCCTGCGAGCCGTATTGCCGTTTCTATTCGGCATTTCGGTTTTGCTGGAGACGTTAGGTTAGGGGTTAGAGTAGGCCCCTAGATTGCTAGATTTTGATTTTATTTTAAATTGCCTCAATTTTTTGATCGTTAGGGTGCTAGATTGTGTGATGCATTGCGGGTTGTGATAGTTAGAACTGTTAGCAATGCATTCATTTGACCGTTAGGTTGGTAGCCTTGCATTTGCATGATCGTTACGTTGCTAGAAGTGCATTGCTTGATGGTAAGTTGCAGTGTTGCATTTGCTCGATCGTTAGATCATTAGATTGCCATTAAGCATCGTTAAGTTGAAAGACTTGCTGTTCTCGATTGTTGCATTTATCATGTGTTAGGATTGTTAGTGGAAATCGTGAGCTTTGTTGCATTGGTAGATTCGCTATGTTACTGGTAGATCTAATCCAGGGTTAGTGAATCGTAGAGACCAACCGGTTTATGTAGTGGAGAGTGTTGTAAGTTGTTGGACCTATGAAGTGCTGTAATCGAAAAGTTAGGTTATCAGATAGATTCATGGTAGGAGGATTAGTTAGCGAACTTGCTAGATAGAACTAAGCTCAGAATTGATAATCGGTGCTAATAAAAAGATTATTCGCGAGAAAGCGGAATTATAGAATATTCTTATTTAGTCATGTGTGACCGTCGGGTACATGACTAGGTAACAATATCTCTATGAGAAAGTGATATTGAGAATATGTTAGAAAAACTTTAACCGCTCCAGTGTTGTGTTGCTAAATTATAGTGCATGACATGATTAACGATGTGAAGTGAACGCGAGACCGAAACCGAACCCAGAAGACAAGTTCAAGAAAGTTGCGAAGCAGTTGACCCAAGCCGTGCATGAGGCAGTGTGGGTATCAGTGACCGTGGTTTCAAGCAGGCGGTCAGTGTGATGAGTTAGCAAAGAGATTTGGAAAGCATTGGTATCAGTGTTGGATCAGTACATGTTGTCATAGGGAAAGCGGGTTTGGAAGTCAGTGAAGCAAGTTCGATGATCAAAATTTCGAGGTGGGAATGTGTATGGCAAGCCAGGCGATTCAGTATTGTGCAGTGTGGAAGCCGAAACATAGTAGGGAAGCGAGAAGTGAGAATCATAGAAATGTCAGTCGACGCGGGTTAGTCAAGATCAATAGTTGAGCAAGCGGAGTAAAGATCAGTAATGAAGTTTTGTGCAAGTAAAGTTTTTGGTATTAGTGAGCATTGGGAGTTTTGTTTAGTTGGAGCAGTGTTCGAGCAGTGTTCGAGCAGTGGAGCTGCAAAATCAGTGCAGTATGGTGACTTACGGGGTTTGGTACCGATTCGAAGTTTGTCAGTAACAGAGAATTCAATGACCAAATTCCTGTAAGTGGGGAAAATATAATACCCAGTCTCTTAAATTTGGTCAACGGGCAGTATAAAGTCAATTGAGACAATTTCGTAATTTTCAAAAGATGGAGGGCATTCTGGTAATTTGCCAAAATGCGAGCCGGAAGCCGAAACAGGCCAAATGTTTCTTCTTTTAAGTAATGGAAACATTTACAAGACAAATAATGGTGGAAATGGACATTAAACGAGTTTTTCGGACTATCGAGAAGGGAAACCGATAGAACCGAGAATACTTGTAAAATTCATAACAGGAGCTACGTGTGTCCATTTGAGGTGATTTAAGTTGCTAAATTCATCTAAACTCAACAAATATCTGATTATATGGTTTGGAAGATTTATGGAAGCATCTATGGAGTTTCTAAAATATTAAACTCGTAATTGGTTGTATCGCTACGTCGGAATGGTTCAGGAATAAGAAGGTTCTAGAAGCTGATAGGTGCAGTGTTTTTGGTCAGAATTGAACCCTAAAGTTCCACTTCCTTGTATCTTCTCTACGTGGCCCTCTCTTTTTTTTTTGGGTGAAAAGAATGTTTTTGGATGCATTGAACCATTCTTGCATGGGAGCAATCCAATCACCCCTCATTTCTTCATTCACTTCACTTCACCAATTCACTCTAGATTCTCTCCTCTCACTCACCACCGAAACCTCCTCTCTCCTCTCCAAATTCAATCAAAAACCCAGGCATTCTTTGAAGATTCATGAAGATCTTCATCATGTTCTTCATTGCTTGACGAACAAGCAACTTCAATATCTCTTACACCAAGCCAAATCTTCTAAAACTATTTGGATAACCTTGATCACCTCTCCCCTCATTAATCACCGCAGATCATGTCCCTCCATTGCCGCCGGAGCTCTCCGCCACTCTTCTCCTTCTTTCGTCGGTTTTCAGCTCTCTCTCCTCTGATCAGTGGCTTGATCACCTTCCAGTGGTCTCTTCAGTCACCAGAGCTCTTCATCAGTCACGGAAAAACCCTTCTTTTCGCCGGTCAACGCTCCTCCGCTGTGGTCAACGCTGGAAAATCCGCCGGAGAAGGTGCTCTCGCCGCCATTGCTCAGCCGGTTTGGTTTTGGGGTTGTTCAGCTATGGAATTAGTTTGGTTTGGTCTTGGTTCAGCATTGGATTGGTTTAGTTAGACATGGTCAACCATTTGGTCAAACCGGTTCAACCGGTCAATGGTCTGATTTGGTACAGTTTAGTTAAACCGGTTCAATTGGGTTGGTGAGCTTTGGTTCAATAATTGGGTCAACCGGTTAAGGGAAAGTCAATGGTCAAGAAGTAAATGCCGGTCAAGGCTCGGTTAGCCGGTCAACGCCGGTCAAACCACTTGTCAGCATTGTGATCAAGCCGGTCAATGCTTGGTCAACAGTTGGTTTCCAATTGGTTAAGTTCGGTTCATGGTATTCAGGAAGTTCGGGAAGGTTTGGGGTTCCAGTGCTCGGTCTTGATGTTCATATTCTGTCACTTCCGTCTTACGTCACACTATCACTATGAGTCGGTTAATTGCATTCGTAGTTAGTTCGTTTATATTAGACCGGGAATCCTTAAACCATAGTTTAGGAATGCATACCCGTTAACTGAATTGACTTATTGATTAGTAATGAATATCGGTTTATTAATGAATTGGCTAGGATTATAAATGCATTCTAGATATATAGTCTTGATTATTGATTGTTCGTTCGTTCGTTATCGACATGTTGACTGTTGCATTCATATTAGACTGGCATGTGTATGAACTATATGCACGTATATTATATTAATAACGGTACTAAATGAACCTATATACAGGAAATTAAGACGAAATTAAAATACGGTAGAAGACATAACAAACCTTATAGAGAGTAAAAAGAACGGTGTAGGTTAGGATTAATAGACGGGTTAATGGGTTAAACGAATAAAAGTTAATAACAAGGAGATGTCGGGGGATTAGTAAGTTTACTAATCCTAAACCGACAAACCAAGGAGTTGATTAAAAGACATTTAGTAAAGAAGATTAAAAGGGTTGATGAATAGTAAGCCATCTACGTGGTTAGCAAATCGCTAATCCCAAGGTAGCGGATTAAACGAGATTAAAAGATGTTAATAAATTAAAAGGCTTGCTTAATTGCTTGTTTGTGTGTTGTTGCTTTGATGTTGTGTGGTTGTGTGCAGACCTGTTATTTAGACTACTCCGGTGTTGGGCATGGTAGTCAGTTTATGTCATACTTACCTCAGTCGTGGGACCGGTTAAGTTTGTAGTTACCTATTCGGTATAGTACCGAGTAGGGTTGGTGTTGGTGGTGATGGAATAAGACTTGCGGGGTAGATTGGAGTTGTGTTTATCTTTCTGTTGACCTTGACGGTCTTGTATTCTGTGTTAGAGTCCCAGTGGGTCTGCGTGTTTACTTTTTTGCACTAGGACTCTAGCGCGTTAGATCCCGCAAATCTAGGTTTGAAAGCGTTCTGGTACTTCCAACCCATTTGGATCCTCGGGAAGTTGCTTGACCGGTTCACGTGGTGAATATGGTTATGGTGTTAACCTACTAAGTGACGCCGGTAGGTGTGTGCTCCGGAAAATATGGGGTCATGTCCTAGGGCTGGACTGCATGGAAACTTAGGTTACCGTGGGGTAGCCCAAGTCGATGTGTATCGATGGACTGATAACAATGTCATAGGTCGTAGGATTTCGTGTTTACGTGTAGGAGTCGTGGGTAGTTTTAATTAGCATGTCGGTAGCTAAGTATTACCGTGGAAGTTACCGAGTTCGCATATTGGGCCCAATGGTGTTAGAGTTGGTGTTCACGATGGATAGATCTAGTTTAATTGAGGGCATGTGCCGCAGTGACTTTGATTTCCGTAGTCTTTATGTTGTGTGTTGTGGGTTTATCACGTCACGGTGGCACGTCATAAGGTATTTCTCTCTTATGATTGTTATTTTGGGTTTTGGGCTGGATTAGTAGCAGTAGGTTAGATTAGAAGCCGTTAGTGGGAGTCGAATCGCTGGGTGATCTTAGATCACTCATTAGCATCTTCTGTGTTTTTCAGGTTTAGCAGCGACGTACGTGGGAGGTCCTCGGGGTAAAGGATGGCTTGGTGTGAACCTTTGTCTCAAACCGGACTGTCTCTTGCTTCGTTTTGTGATGAACCTTTCTCGTTTGACTTGCTCGGATTTGATCGGTCATGTTCTTGTTTGATTGTTGACCGGTCAGCTCGACGGTCAGCGGATAAGGGGAAAGGGGTGTTACACGCATAACCTATCCCAGACTAAGAGATAACCGTGATAATAACCCCCTTTTTTACAATAACACGGAACCAATTCTGCAAACGTTGTCTACATCCAAAAAATATTCCAACTAATAGAGAATACTGCCGACATATATAATCCGAAATTTTTTAAAAAACAATTCTCCATAAAAAAAGGGAAGAAACATGTCGACTGTTTTCAAGGTGGATTCTTATCTTCCCAATAAGTTGAGTAAATCACTTCAGGGAAAAAGAATCAAAAGTTCCTATTACATCAGCACGAGCAGTCGGCATGAAGTAATCAAAGTTCCATTATGTTGGCAAGAGCAATTGCATCGGCATTTTGCTAAGCAGGAAGGAGTTAGTCAAAATTCTGCTATAGCCGGCATGAAAATATTTACGTCGGCATAAAATTTAACTCGATAGAATACTTACGCCAAAACACATTCCTTAGAAGATTTATTGCATCGGCACAATTTCTTTCGAAAGACGAGTTATCCATATCGGCAATTGGGACAATAAATGATAAGAGTAATAAGAAAGGGAAAACTGTTCTTCTTATTTATCTTCACAAGATAACATTCAAAGCCGAGCCACAAAAACAGAGTAAAATAATATGAAAGGGAAAACAACTTTGTTTTATTTATATTCGGAAGACAACGTTACAAGCCGAGCTACAACAAAGGCTAAACTAATTTCTTGAAAAACGAATTCATACAAAGCCGAAGCTTGAGTTGCAAGATCGGTTTTGTCCTGTCAGAAACAAAACTCCTTTCGAGAAATATGGTTGCGTCGTCTTCTTCCATCAAGGCCACCGACATAGATGAAAACCGTTATGAAATCAAGACAGGAGTAAGAGTCTTCCCAGGACAAAAAGAACTCAAAGGAACCGATCTCAAAGTCTAAAACAGCCATCTCGCCGCAGATAGGCCTTTCTTGAAAGAAGATTTTGTCGTCTGTTACCTGCAAGGCTTATCCTTGATAGTCAGTTTCACATATGGGAACCATGATGAAATCAAGACCGGACGGAGAATCTTCTTAGGGAAAAAAGAATTCAGAAGCGCCAGCGTCAACGTCTAAAACGGTTATTTCGCCGCCAACCAAACTCCGTTGAGCAGCTTGCTCAAAAGAGCAACATGTTTTGCGTCTTTCCGAACTGGACTGCTCCGATATACCATCAATATCTCTACAAACACAAAAATTTAAAGTGCCGAGCTAAGGATATCAAAAATGAAGAAGGAGAAGGTACTTACGCGGGAGGCAACTGATCCCGGAAGGAGCATATCATAACACAGTACTAAAACTAACGACGCATCATATCAATCCAATGAACGATCTGAGCGCCTCCCTTAAGTTGGTAATGGAGACAAATGGAGGAAACCATCGGCATAAATCTATGTACTGATGAGCTACTACTTAGCAAAAAGAGCATAAGCTCATCGACGAGCTAATTCCAGTAATAAGATAACTTCTGATTTCGGCATAAAACTGAAAACGAGAAAGACAAAGGACATATCGGAATTTCGAAGAAAAAAAATAAGATATATAGGGAGATCGAATTTAGGTGTTCACAGGGAAAAAGGAAGAGAAAAAAATGAAGGTGGGGAGAAATGACGAAAAGGGTTCGTATTTATAGTGAAATAAGTGATGGTTATCGAAGCGACGCGACGGTTACCAAAGCAGAACGCCACGACATTCCAGACATGAAGAGTACATTCATTAGTGGAGAAAGAGGCGCTTTAAACGACTCTGGGAAACTCGCAGAAAACCGGTCTAACGCATTAATGGGAATAAACTGGAAAGCAGGAGATATGCCGATATAGCCATTGCGCTAGACAAAAACTAAATTCGCCGACCTAAGCTTCACTCAGTGCGCCGAACTGGAGGTTAATCAAAATAAATAAATACTCTTGCATGCTCGGTTATTTGTAGTTAAACATGATATTATAATGGTTAAATTTTCTCTAAAATTTCAAATTATAAAATAGTCATTTTGTTTCAAAGACTATCTTGATAATTGCATTAAATAATTGAAAATTGTATTAAATAATCATGAACCATATTTATAGATTAATACTATATAGACAATTACAATCATATTATAGTAGAATTAATTAATCAAATCTATACTTGAATAACTTACCATCTTCATTCTCTTTGTTCCATGTAAAACATTAACTATATTATAGTTACAATAAACAATCAAATATTTTCTACTCGGATAGCTTACCCTCTTCTTTCTCAAAGTTTTCATTATCTTTTGGTTCGTCATCCTCCTTCCTGTTGCAAAACACCACCAAAGCTACATACAAGTAGTAGACAACAACCATTTAAAATACTAATCTTACTATATAGTCAACTAAATCTATACTTATAAATGAGAAGTGATTTTTGAACCAAAAGCTAATGTGTCGACACTGAGTGAGTTTAGGAAGAAAAATAGTGACGTTGTTTTGATGATATGGCATGCTCAAAATAAACAAATGGGTTTAACCTTGGAGTTAATTACGGTTAATTCCATTATTAATTTAAAATTCTGTTTCATTTATTATATTTTCGAAAATATATCACAATATCTTATGAAAAATCTTAGTTAGTTCGATTGCTTAAAATATATTATAGAGTATTCCAATAAACCAATATATGATTGTTAGTGATAATAAAATCCTATATAAGCTTTGGTGGCCTAAAAACCCAATCGTTTGCATCCATTTTAAAAAATGAATTTTCCTCAAGGTTTTTTCCTATTCGTTTGCATCCATATGTTTTAGACGATTATGGTTTTAATCAAATGATCCGTATTATTTTGATTACTTTCTTCTTCTTGATCCATAATATATTTTTATGTACTCGCAGGAATAATAAGCTCGGTAGTCTCGAGGTTTCTCAATATTGTGAGATAAACTAAAAACGTTTTACATTTTCTACAATAATTCGGTTTGAATCCTTGAGTCCGAAAGTCCAAGTAAAGGTTGTTTCCACGTCGTCCGGTTAATCCCATGAGTCCCGATAGTCGAGTTTTTAATTATCTAGATGGATTTGTAACGATTGATTTGGTAAATATGGTAGAAAAGCCCGAAACGAGTAACTACTCTTTATTCAATAAGTTTCCGAGTTAATCCATGTGTCCGGAAATCTGAGTAAAGGTTTTTCCCACGACATCTGGTTGATCCCATGAGTCCCGAAAGTCCGAATAAGGGTTGTTAATGTTAGAATATGAAGATTAGAATGAGAGAATAGATTAGATTGGATAGAGAATGAAGAGAGGAACACCAAAACCCGATTAGGGTTTATGGTGCTAGAGAGAGAGTAAGAGAGTTTAGAGAAGAATAATTCTCTTGTGTTTTTCATTAATGAGGTTACATAGGTTTATATAAGGTTTACACAATTAGGTTAAGTGAGAATAAAACAAGAACAAACAATTCAAACAATGTGGTGGAGCGTGAGAGAGAGAGAGACCAACGGCTCCAAGATATAAGGGAGCTTGTCTTCCTTGAATTCATGGACTTGTCTCTCCTTGACTTATGGATAATGTTGATGGTTAGGAAAGACTTGTGTAGCATGTAGGACCGAGATGTTTAGAGGTGCTTAGGTCTTGGAGTGAGAGACCAAACTTGTACATACATCCTTCTCGGTTTCTTGTCACACAATGTATCCGCTTGTGATCTCCAATTCAATACTCCCCCTCAAGCTTGAATTCAAGTATTGAGTCAAGCTTGGAGTGACAATGGAGATCTTCCTCATTAAAAACCTTCATGAAGAAAACCACTTGGGATAAAACTTCATGAAGGGAAAAAGAGTGAAGATTCCATAATCTTAGGGGATTCCGTAAGTTCCATGAGTCCAAGCTTGGTGTGAATGGACTCACAGACCTTTAAGCTAGCTGCCTTGGTGAACACATCAGCTAGTTGTTCTTCACTCCTTGTGAAGCAAGGCAACACAACTCCTTGCTCAATCATCTGCCTCACTTTGTGACAATCCACCTCTATATGTTTGGTCCTCTCATGGAAGACTGAGTTTGAAGCAATATGAATGGCAGCTTGATTATCACAATGCATGGTGATAGGCTTGTCTGTTGTAATCCCTAAATCTGCGAGAAGACCTTTGATCCATGCTAACTCGGTCACCAACTTCCTCATGGCTCTATACTCAGCTTCAGCGCTTGAACAAGATATTATCTTCTGCTTCTTACTCTTCCAAGTGACCAGATTGCCTCCAATGAATGTGCAATATCCAGTTGTTGACCTCCTGTCCACTCTATCTCCTGCCCAATCAGCATCACAATACCCAACTATCTCTGTGCTTTGATTGCAGCCCATCCAAATTCCTTGACCCGGAGTGCCACTTAGATATCTGAGTATCCTTTCCACCATGTTCCATTGATGCATCTTTGGTGCTTGCATATGTTGACTTATCTGGTTCACAGCAAAGCACAAATCAGGTATGGTTATGGTTAAGTAAATTAGCTTACCAACCATCCTTCTATAGTGAGTGATGTCCTCAAATAGTCTGTCTTCAAGCTCCCCCTCTTTTATGACTTTGTAGCCTTCCTCCAATGGTGTCTTGGCTGGTTTTGATCCAATCTTTCCTGCTTCATTCAACAAATCAAGTGTGTACTTCCTTTGAGATAAGAAGAGTCCTTCATCAGACCGACAGACTTCTATCCCAAGAAAGTACTTTAGAGTACCAAGATCCTTAATGTCAAATACAGATTTAAGATAAGCTTTAGTCTCTTGGATACCTGACTTGTTACTCCCTGAAATGATAATGTCATCCACATAAACAAGGATGAAAATGATACCTTCCTGATCTTGTAAAGTGAACAACGTATGATCTCCTTCAGACCTCTTGAATCCTCTTTGCATAAGGGTTGAGCTCAACTTATGGTACCAAGCTCTCGGTGATTGCTTGAGTTCATAGATAGCTTTCTTGAGCCTTAGAACCTTCCCTGGTTTCACAATGTTCTCAAGACCAGAAGGTGGTCTCATGTATACCTCATCTTCAAGTTCTCCTTGAAGGAATGCATTCTTGACTTCCATTTGCCAAAGTTCCCAATCAAGGTTTGTTGCTAAAGACAAGATGATCCTAACTGTGTGAAGCTTAGCCACTGGTGCAAAGGTGTCCAAGTAATCCTTTCCATATGTTTGAGTAAAACCTCTTGCAACCAGCCTTGCTTTGTATCTCTCCACCTCTCCATCACTTCTATACTTGATAGTGAAAACTCATTTAGAGGTTACTGCCTTCTTTCCTCTAGGGAGTTCAGATTCATACCAAGTCTCATTGTTCTCCATTGCTTTGATCTCCTCATCCACAGCCTGCATCCATCTCTTATCTCCCTTTGCTTCTTCATAGGTTGTTGGTACTTCTTCTTGATCCAACTTTCCAATGAACACTTGATGCTCCAAAGGTACATGAGCTAAACTGCAAACCGCTTGAATAGGATGAGCTACTGCGTCGCTGAAGAACATTATCCATTCTGATGGATCCTTTTTCTCCCTTGTACTCCTTCTCAACTCTTGAACTTGTTGCTGCTCATTTATAACCGGTTGTTCCATCTCTTCATTTTAATTATCCAACTCTTCAGCTTCTTCCTCATGTTCCTCATTTTCAGCTTGATTATGTGTAGGAGAGTCAGCTAAATGCGGTTCTGGAGCTGATTCCTGATTGTCCCCCTCATGATCAAGGTGGGAATGTTGAGGAGCTTCTGAAGTTGGAGCAGGGGCTGAAGTAGCCGGACTTGTCTTGGCCGGTTGCACAGGTTGGAGAGGCATACTAATACCCAAGTTTTCCATGATCATTCTGAGGTTGGCCGCCCTATCTGATTGGGAAGTGGGAAGATCCTTCAAGCTATCCCAATTCTTCTCATCATAGAAGCTCTTTGTCTCCATAAATTTCACATCTCTTGAGACCAAAACCTTCCTTGTGTCAGGTACATAGCACTTGCATCCCCTTTGTGTTGTGGAGTAGCCAATGAACATAGCTTTGGTGCTCTTAGCATCCAGCTTATCTCTTTGTTCTCCTGGTATTAACACAAAGCAAATACACCCAAACACACGTAAATGGTTAACTAATGGATTTGTGTTGTTCAGTACCTGATATGGAGATTGGTCCTTAAGAACTCTTGTAGGAGTTCTATTGATCAAATAGCAGGCAGTCATGACCGCATCACCCCAAAACCTTTTAGGAACGTTTTTGTAGAACATGATGGACCTTGCCACCTCCATTAAATGTCTGTTCTTCCTCTCAGCCACTCCATTTTGTTGTGGGGTGTAGGGACAGCTTGTTTGATGGAGAATCCCATGTTTGGACAAGTGTTGTTTGAAAGCGTTGCTTGTATATTCACCACCATTATCTGATCTAAAAATTTTGATCTTGGCATTGAAATGGTTAGTAACATGATGTTGAAAGTTCATAAATGCTTCTAACACTCTATCCTTAGTTTGCATCAATGTTACCCAATTATATTTAGATTTTTCATCAATAAATGTGACAAAATACTTATGGTTTTCTCTAGATAAACAAGGAGCAGTCCATACATCAGAGTGAACAAGATCAAAGCAGCTTTCATAAGTAGTTTTAGAAATCGGAAAAACAGATTTGCAATGTTTCCCAAGAATACAAGCCTCACATTCATCATTTTTTAACAACACTGAAGGTAATAAAAGTCCTAAAGCCCTAGAGTGTGGATGTCCTAGTCTAGCATGCCAAATAGAGTCATCCACACCAACACAAGTAGCTAAAGCAGTAGATAAAGCAGTAGATAATTTAGAAGAAGGGTTGGTGTCTTCAACCATGTAGAGCTCATCTCTTGTCACACCTTTCCCAATCAACTTACTTGTCTTAATATCCTGAAACACAACATCATTAGGACTGAAAATAACATTGCAATTTAAATCAGTAGCTATCTTTTTCACAGACACCAAGTTTGAAGTGAAGCTAGGCATGTAAAAGGCTTTAGATTCTTTGTTAAATAAATTCAAATTTCCTATGCCTTGTATTGGGATTTTATCTCCATTCGCGATCACTACACTTCCTAAGGCAGGTTCAATATTGTTTATCAGCCTAGAATCACTTATCATATGATGAGATGCTCCTGAATCAATGATCAAAAGTTTTAGTTTACTTGAAGCAAAGAGTGAAGTGCCGAAAACCATACCAGAGTTTTCCTTGAGAGCTTTGATGAGAGCCTCAAGGTCTGACCTCCTTACCACATCACTCTGAGCGTTCCCAGCAGGTGCATGATGGACCACCATTGCTCTCCCTTCATCACATTGTTGCATTGAGGAAGAACCTGATCCATCTGCACCATAAGAGTAGTTTGCCCTTTGATCTTTGAACCGGTTGTTGTGAAATGAGGGTCTGAGGTTTGGGTGAAGGCGCCAGCATCTATCCTTTAAATGTCCACTCGTCTTGCAAAAATCACACATCAGAACTCTTCTCTTGTCACCTCCATAGTTCTGCTTCTCTTCAGCTTTAAACACTCCTTTGTTGGCGGTTACCAACTCTCCTTTCCCTTTGAACAACCCAAATGAGCCTTGCTCTTTTTGAATTTGTCCACATACATCATCAATATCCGGGAGAGTATCTGCCCTTAGGATGTGTTTAATCAGCCCATTGTATGATGGGTTCATGGTGAGCAGAAGGGCAAAGACCTTATCTTGTTCTCTTGTTTCTTGCAACACCAAAGGATCATTGCTTGGTGGTCTTAACATCTCCAACTCTGACCACAGTGAGATAAACTTCCCAAAGTGAGCTTTAAACTCCATGTCTTCTTGTTGGAGATTGTTGATGGACAGCTTCACTTCAAAGACTCTTGTTAAGTTTGTTTTGTTTCCATAAACTTTCTCAATAGTATCCCACAGCTGCTTGGAAGTCACGCAATAGGAGTATGCTTCCAATAGGTGCTGGTCAAGTGAGCTTTGGAGTGTGGAGAGGACATGTTGATCCCCTTGAAGCCACGCTTCTTCAACAGCTTCAGTTGTCTCTTCATGAGACTCACCTTCTTCTTTAGCCTCGGTTTCACCCTTAGCCTTTATCACCTTCTCTGGAGCCGTGCTCCTCATGATGTACTTCCATAAGCCTCTGCCTCCAAGAGCAGACTTCACCATCCTGGCCCAAACAATATAGTTGGCACCTTTCAAAATCACAGGAATGATTACCCTTGAGTTCTCCATTGCTTAAAACCGGTTTAATGCAAGGAGGGAGTTTTCAAGGTAAGATTTGACACTGGTGTGTTCTCAACTCACAGAGAATGTACACAACAATAAATAAGAAGGAGAAATGCTTGAGAGCTTTAGAGTATTCAAGAATAAGTTCAAGAACAAGAAGAACAACCCGGTTACAAGAACAAGTTTATGACCGAGAGTAAATATGTTTCGAAACACAAAGTTTGCGGAAATGAATAAGTCTAGGAGCTTAGTGCTCTGATACCATGTTAGAATATGAAGATTAGAATGAGAGAATAGATTAGATTGGATAGAGAATGAAGAGAAGAACACCAAAACCCGATTAGGGTTTATGGTGCTAGAGAGAGAGTAAGAGAGTAAGAGAGTTTAGAGAAGAATAATTCTCTTGTGTTTTTCATTAATGAGGTTACATAGGTTTATATAAGGTTTACACAGTTAGGTTAAGTGAGAATAAAACAAGAACAAACAATTCAAACAATGTGGTGGAGCGTGAGAGAGAGAGAGACCAACGGCTCCAAGATATAAGGGAGCTTGTCTTCCTTGAATTCATGGACTTGTCTCTCCTTGACTTATGGATAATGTTGATGGTTAGGAAAGACTTGTGTAGCATGTAGGACCGAGATGTTTAGAGGTGCTTAGGTCTTGGAGTGAGAGACCAAACTTGTACATACATCCTTCTCGGTTTCTTGTCACACAATGTATCCGCTTGTGATCTCCAATTCAATAGTTAATTACTATCTAGATGGATTTGGTAAATATTTTAGGAAAGCCCAAAACGAGTTACTAATCTTTATTCGAAAGTTTAAATTAAATTAACTCGAATCGTTTTAAAATTATATAACACTTAACTTCGAATAACCAAAAAACTCTTGATTTTCTCCTTCCTCTTCCCTTTCATTCTCTAATATTAAAAGAACACACCCAAAAATGAACCCTTTTAAAAAAATGATTCGGAAACTCACAATTTCACTAGATATCTGATCTTACTTTGAAGAAGATTCGCTGAAATCTTAGAGTTAAGGTTTTAGGGGCTTGGTATTTTACTCACTATCAGTCGGATGCTCATTTACATTATTTATGATTTGCTAGATTTATGATTTGCTAAATTAGTGAACTCAAATACATTAGTTTACTTGTAACATGATTGGAATAACGTTTTGATAATTATTCAGAGTTGTCTACCTAAATATAGCAAATATCGTATAGAATTTGAAATCAACGAAATTTCTTAAATGAATAGCACAACAATCTATTAAGAATTGAATCATGTATATCCTGAATCAAAACTATTAGATATGATATCTATAACTAACTAAACTATTACACACTTTATGTTAAGATCATATTTAAGGAAATTCAAACAAGTATTTAATATAGTAATATGTTTTCATTTACCAATTTAGGTAAATTCAATACAATGCATTTAGTGGAAAACCCTAGGAATACCTATAACATTCTATATATACAAGTGTAGAATACCCAAATGTATATATTATCATTTCTCGTAAAAAATAAAACACTAAAACTATATCGTCTTAAATTGTGAGGCATTTACTTGATGTCGAGTTTCGTTCCATTAAAAAACTATCATTTTAAAAGATTAATCTTAAAAAAATTCACTATTGTGCCCTAAATGGATTACTTATGGGTCTGTGAAGCAAACATATTTCTTGATTTTTGCTGATAAGTTCGTTTATAATTCTCAGCTTGATAGTAATATTTTAGAGTGTTGAAGAAAGTTTTTGTACATAATATATTATTCTTTATTTAAATTCATAAAAATATAAATTTGTTCTTTTAAATCATTTTTGACTCTCGATTAAATTTGTCGATTTTTCAAGGTTGTAAGATTGAAGCTAAAGTGAATACCCAACCAAACTACAATATGATATTTTGTTCACCAAAAGTATCGAATCATTCTACCTTTCCAAGTTTTCATTCAGCCCCAAATGAGGATTAATCGAACAACTAAACATCCACTAAAAGTTATTTTCAACTTTGATCACTGGGACGGATGGTTTTACTAAAAGGTTTATTTTGTGATTCAAAAAATTTGAAGACATTCAATCAAAAGATAATACATACTTGATCGGTGAGCCATTCTTTCCATTGTTTCGAGTAGATATTTCATACAATATGATATACTATTAAAATTCTTATATAATATCATAAAGATGTAATCAGGGGCGGACCCACACAGAGAAAAGGGGTGTCACCTGACACCTATTAAATTCTTATATAATATTTTAGAGTGTTGAAGAAAGTTTTTGTACATAATATATTATTCTTTATTTAAATTCATAAAATATAAATTTGTTCTTTTAAATCATTTTTTGACTCTCGATTAAATTTGTCGATTTTTCAAGGTTGTAAGATTGAAGCTAAAGTGAATACCCAACCAAACTACAATATGATATTTTGTTCACCAAAAGTATCGAATCATTCTACCTTTCCAAGTTTTCATTCAGCCCCAAATGAGGATTAATCGAACAACTAAACATCCACTAAAAGTTGTTTTCAGCTTTGATCACTGGGACGGATGGTTTTACTAAAAGGTTTATTTTGTGATTCAAAAAATTTGAAGACATTCAATCAAAAGATAATACATACTTGATCGGTGAGCCATTCTTTCCATTGTTTCGAGTAGATATTTCATACAATATGATATACTATTAAAATTCTTATATAATATCATAAAGATGTAATCAGGGGCGGACCCACACAGAGAAAAGGGGTGTCACCTGACACCTATTAAATTATAAAAAATATATTTTGCAAGCTTAAAACAATGAAGACTTTGGTTCCTTTGGTTAAAGTTCTTCTATCTGAACCCATCTAACCTAGGTTCAAACCCACACAATGAACATTTTGATATGACACCCTCAAAGAACAATCTTGGGTCCTCCACTAGATGTAATTGGTTTAATTTGAGGGTTTGAGGATTTGGAAGTCATTCATAAAGTTGTTTCAAATCCATTCAAGATTATATTTCAACTTATTGATGAAAGGTGTTTATTAATCACTAATCATATAAATTATGCTTTTATCTTATTTATCTCATTATTACTATGTATATACATTCTTTTTTGTGGTAGCAATATCATTTCATATCTTCTGTTTGGCTATCATACAAAGCGATTGTAAATGACAATCAAACCTGCATCTTCCTATACATTGTTGCATTATGGGTTTTATAAAATTGACGGAATTCAAGGTTCTTTAAACCTAATCATTATTATTAGTAGATATTCTATGTTTTGTTTATTGGGCATTACATCATAATTATATTAAAATATACTCATTAATAATAGGGAATAACGTTTGTTATGTCGGTTGATGAGGTTAATAAAGTGTTAATGACAATGATATTTCAGACATTAAGAAGTGGAATAATCATATATAAGTTTTAATTATATAATTCCCCCAAATATTAATCATCAAAATGTAAGATTTTGTCTAATGGTTTTTTTGATCAATTGCATGTATAAGTGGCATCTTTAAAGAATTAAAGGAATAATAATTGGATTAATGGAGAAGGGAATGATCTTATAATTTAATTTAATTTCTTTTTAAATTTTTGATGTTCTTTTCCTTTATTATTTTATTTGGTTGTCATGACTATTTGATTTGATTGTTATCATTAAGTGGTTTTATAATTGTTTTGCAATAATGACAAATTTTCTATAGTAAAAGCATTATAATAAAATCTTTTTGCTCCACATTCGACATCAAGTTCATAGAAGAAATAAAACATATATATTTTATGTTCTTAATATGTTTTTAGTAAAAAAAATGATAATTATTGTATTCCGTTATATATTACAATATCATTCTCATTATATTTTGTAAATCTATATGTAACGGAATAACGTATACATTTTTAGATAAACTGAATCACTTTAAATATAAGTATATATTTCATATTATAGGTATTTAAATGTAGATTCGAATACACTAACATTTATTCAAAATATTATTTTCAGAAAGTTCTCAACTTACTTTCCTATACAAAATATTTAGGTATATATTCATTTATAAAAAAAAAAATATAATTTATAGATATGGAAATAATCTATAATATATTAAGATTTTAAATTACTAATCTAGATCTAATGCATCGGAATATATATAAGTTGCATAAACTGAAACTCACAACTATGATATCATGAATTCAAAAAAGTCGAAGTGTCTAAATAACATAAAATTAATCAATATTTATTATTTTACAGTGTTTATTTGATAAATGGTGAATCAAAGCTAGAATTTTTAGAAAGTGGAACAAGTTTATTTTCCCATTAGTTCCAACGATCGATATTATATTGGTTGATGAACGAGTTAGTGTTGAGTGTTCGTCAATTGATCTATATTATATTGTTAAGATTCAACACAGACTATATTTATTTTGCGTCTCTTTATTATTATTATTATTATTATTATTATTATTATTATTATTATTATTATTATTATTATTATTTATTTATTTATTTATTTATTTTTCTCGCATGGTTCTTAAATTCATGCAATAACTCCTTAGAGATTATGATAACTATCTTGGACAAATATGCATATTGAATATAATACAATAATTATAGAAACGTTTAAGGTTCCTTTATGTACGAGTTATCTTCGCAAAAATTGCTCATTCTCTAGAAATTTTGTTTATCGAGGAAACATCCCTTTGGAGGATTGTCGGCCGAGTTGACAATTTTTACTTCAATTTTGTCACATTCGATAATATTTTCAAGGGCAAACACAAAATTAATACATATCTTGGTAAGGTTGTTTTCAATTTTTATATATACAAACTAACATTTATTCATTAATTCGTACTGAATTATAAAATTACTTTTATATATCTTTTGTTAAAGGACCTCGAAAGATTTATTTAATGTTGGGATCCTGCAAATATGGTACATTGACTCACCACAATACACTACAAGAAAACACGCTATTTGCGACTACAAGTTGCGACTTAATTTACAGTCGCTAAATTTTGCGACTACCTACCGACGCAGTTACGACTGATGTTGCGACTAATAGAGAATAGTCGCTCTTTAGTCGCTAAATTGCGACCACAACTTATAAGTCATCAATTAGCGGCTGAATTGGCGACTATATAGCGACTAAATTTGGCAGGTTGCTAACCGGTTGTCTTTTAGTCGCAAAAATCCGGTACAAACCCACGTTCTTAATGTTTCGAGTATGGTGTACCTAATTTTGCGGCTGTTATTGGTAGTCGCCAAATAAGTCGCAAGTTAGTCTCAAAGCAGTCGCTAAAACAGTCACAAACTAAGACTCCAAACAAACCCTAAAGCAAATCCTAAAACCCTAAATTATAAACAAAAATATAACTACTAAATTTTCTATTTCTAATACTTTGAAACCTTAATAAAAACAAACCCTCAAACCCTATACCACAAACTATAAATCATACTTTAAGTTTTAAGGCTTAAACTATTATTCATAATCTATAAATCTAAATTCGGCCATTAATCATAACATGTGCATTGTCATTATTACACTTTGCTAATGAATATAAGGTTTAAGGTGTATGGTTAGAGTTTATGATTAGGGTTTATGGAAAAGAAGAAAACTAATCAAGATTCATATTAGTTTAGATTTGGTTCGGTTTTGGATGAACAAATGTTTAGGGTTTAGGTTAAGAAAATATGATTTGGGGGCTTAAGTTAAGGAAATATGGTTTATGGTTTAGGGTAACCCTATACCCTAAACTCTCTTTCATATTACTAATTTATCTTGGACTCTAGACCCTAAGAAAGAATCTAGCCATAATGAATAAACTTTATACCCCAAACACCAAACCCTAAATTATAAACTTTAAACCCTAATTGGTTCACTACAAGAAAACATGAATTTAAGGACTTGTGATGGTGAAGAGCCGTAATAATGTGTTTAAATGACTATGTTAATGGTCGGATAATTTTGTCGTCTTTTAATTTTCTCTTTAATTTTATTAAATTGGTATAATTTATAATTTCAAAATTTCTTAAAATGGCATAAACTTTGAATTTTTCTTGACCAAAAACAAACTAGAGAAAAGGCATTGTTTGGCACTAAAAACATGGTCAATCACAATCGTGGCCCTTAATTCCTCGTGTCAAAAAATAGCATTCTTAACTCTGTCCATTTACCATTGTACCCTTCCTTTTGTTTATCCTCGTCAAACGATTAGGTCACGATTTATCGACGGCGGAGATTCGACTGAGATTCGACGGAGATTGACGATGGAGAGATTCCGACGGAGCTCCAAGAGGCGACGACGGATAGATTCCGACGGAGATTGACATATCTCTCTTCTACGAGACCAAATTCTACTTCATCTTCGTCGCTTCCTCAGACCTTGTATACACTCCGCCTCCCCTTAAGCTCATCTCGGTCGCTTGTAAATTCCTCTCCACCTCGGCTTGTGCTACTCCGATTTCTTCATTTCAAAATTCGCTTTCATCTATTCTCGAAGTTCTCTTCAATTCTTCGAATCTATTTTACGTTAAGGTAAAACTCGTTTAAGGTAAAACACGTTATCTCGTCATGAATAATCTTCAATATCTGCTCTTCTCAACCGATTTCATTTCCTCAGCTTATTGAGGTGTTCATTATTATGAATCTGTCAACAGTTATATATCTCCAATCTACAATGTAGCTTAGTTTAACCCTGAATATTGCTTAGAACAATGTAGCTTGTGTCTATAATCGATCTAGAACAATGTAGCTTAGTTTAAGGCTGCATCTTGCTTAGAACAATGTAGCTTGTGTCCATATAATGTACTTAGTTTAAGCCTGAATCTTGCGTATAACAATGTAGCTTGTGTCTATATTCGATCTAGAACAATGTAGCTTAGTTTAAGGCTGCATCTTGCTTTAAACAATGTAGTTTGTGTCCATATACTGAGTTGCAGTTGTAGAATGTGGCTGGGATTGAAGCCGTGAACATTGATTTGTGATTTTGCATAAACATTGATTTCTGATTCATTTAGTTGCTTTGTTTTTGCGGTTGTAGATCAAACATGTTGGATCTTTATTGTGTTTGTGGTGAATGGAAAAGAAACGACAAGATGCAGTGGGAATTTGAAGTGGATGTTAACAGAAGAGCCTCATTGTTTGATGTTGAGGAAGAAGTTAGTTTCGGTGATTTAGTCAAGATTAATACTGAAGATTTTGATATAAAGAATAGACGGTTTAGTCTATCTTATGGGCTTCCTCAAAGAATGAAGGCATTTGTTGAAGATTCTCCTCCAATAGCTATAAGAAATGATCGGAAGTTAAGAACTTTTATCAACAAACGAAAGCTTGATCCTGAAATGATCCGTCTATGCTTAACGGTTAACAATCCTTTCTTGAGTAGCTTCATAATTGTAAAACTCTTCTATTCATAGTGACTTACCTTGTTATTCATTGCAGATAGGTGATATATATCCTGAAGTATTGGAGAATGTTGCTAGCACAACTGAAGAGGTTTTTAAAGTTCAAAACTTGCATGACATACCGTTTTCGCAAAATATATCTGGTGATTCAAATTCTGTGGATCACAATTCGCATGCAAATCAGAATGTAAGCCTTCTTACACCATTATTGTAGACCAAACATTTGTATATTTCTTGTTGTTTACGATTCATGATAGTCTTCCTAATTTAACAGGATATATTTCCTAAACAGATGAACATCTTATTTAGTCACTCTTTGTTGCATGCAAATGTCAATTCGAATATAAATGGCATTCCTGCAACTGCAGCAAACAAGAATTCGCATGGAAAACAAAATGTAAGCCTTCTTACACCATTATTGTAGAAGAAATATCTGTTTAGTTCTTGTTGTTTATGATTCGGGATAGTTTTCCTGAATAACAGAATCTTAGTTGGACATTTTTTTTGTTGTTGGTCATTTTTGTTGTAGGCAACTGCAGCAAACAACAATTCGTCATCAACTTATGATAGAGGAGAGGCTTCTGTTCTTTTGCATCCTGTTCCAGATCTTCCTCCTCTCCATTCCGGATTTTCTCCTTCAACATATGGGGATGTTATATGTGTCAACAGATACTTCAAGAACAAGCCAGAGATGATGACAAGGATGAAGAATTGGGCATTGGAGTGGAAGTTCGAATTCAGGACGCTTTGGTCAAACAAGGATAGAGTGATTTTAGGCTGCGTTGATGCTAAGTGCACTTGGAGGATGCGGGCAACAAGGCTTCCAGATTCTCAGTTTTTTTGTGGTGAAAAAGTATGTACATGGTCATACTTGTGATACGACTCACAGAAACGCGAACCATAGACAAGCAAATGCAATACTGCTTGGTTCATTGATTTGCAACAACTATGGAGAAAAAAGGATGGAATCAATCCGAAGCAGATTATTGAGCAAGTTAGGATCCATCATGGGATTCAAATCAACTACAAACAAGCATGGAGAGTTAAAGAAGAAGCTCAGAATTTGATGAGGGGTACTCTTGAAGACAGTTATTTTAACTTGTCAAAGTGGTTGTTCAAACTTCAAGAGACAAACCCTGGATCAAAAACGTATCTTGAGATGGATGCTGCTGGGAAGTTCAAGTATACATTTGTTGCATTTGGAGCATCAAGAAGAGGTTTTTCATTGATGAGGAGAGTTATAACTGTTGATGGTACATTCCTCAAGCGAAAGTTTAAGGGGACTCTACTAGGAGCTAGTGCACAGGATGGGAACTTCCACTTATACCCTCTAGCATTTGCAATAGTTGATTCGGAGAACGAAGAAGCATGGTCTTCAGAGGGTTGACATATATGGTCCCTGATGCAGAAGACCTTGTTTTTGTTTCTGACAGAGCTCAAAGCATCGCAGCAGCTCTTGCAAATGTTTATCCTCGTGCACATCATGGGATTTGTAGGATTCATCTGATCAATAAAATCAAAACAAGGTATGTAAAAACCGGACTGATTCCTTTGGTAGAATCTGCTACTAATGCCTATACAGTCCATGAGTTCAATTCGTTGTTTAGTGATATCTGCGTTTCATTTTAAAAAAAAAAAAAAAAAATTCAGGAAATCATGTCGCTCCTACAAAAACATGTTAAGAAGGCTTTGAAAAGTTTGGAGAAGAATCCCCTTCCCTTTGTTAGCATTGGTCCGGTTGAAGGCGACATTTACAATTGTGAAGGCATGATGATTGGACCTGAAAATTCTCCATACGAAGGAGGCGTGTTCAAGTTTTATCTTTGGTTTCCTGTTGAATATCCTTGCAAACCACCAGGTTCTTCTTCAAGACAAAGGTGTATCATCCAAACATTGATAAAATTGGGTACTTTTACTTCCTAAGTTGATGGCCAGGAGGGAATGGACAATTTTGGACACCATTCCAAAACTTCTGGAATCAATTTATTCTTTGCTGAAAGAACCAAAAGTTGGAGAAGATGACCAGGTTATTGATGAAATTGCCAACCTCTGCATATCGGACAATGTTGTGTTCAAATCCCTTGTTGAGGCGTGGACTAGGGAGCATGCTACTATCAGAAATTAGATTTTATAATGAATATTTATGTTTTGCAATTGTTTGTTATTTAAGACTAAATCTATGTACCTCATCTCTCTTTATATTGTTGTAATGATATTTATGTTTTAAGCATGTTTGTCCCGTTTCTTATTAATTCAAAACACTTTGTATTCAAACCTTTGGGCAATCGTTTCGAATTGAGATGAACAAATTTCTTTAAAATTATTTGGGTATAGCTTCCTGAATATATATATTATGATCTCCAGAAAATGAAATAGTTTTAAGAGATGAACGTCTTATCTGATTTCTAATGACGTAGTTTGAGTTCAAAAAAGAACACACTAATTTATCTCATGTAAGCCGCAATCTTAAATTTAGTTGAACTACTTTTACAAAGATGTTTGGAAACTCTTGATGAATGGTTTGCAGAATATCCCCTAAAAAGGGGTGGTTTTGTTATTCGAGACTGTAAATTTATTTGCTTGGTTTAGGCTTTAGAAGTGGTTTAGGGTATAGATTTTAACCAATAAAAAGGGGGGGGGGGGGGGGTTTCGATATTCCATCCTTTTAATTAATTTGCTTGGGTTCATAAAGTAGTGGTTTAGGGTATAAATTTTAACCACTAAAAAGGGGGGTTTCGATATTCCATACATTTAATTAATTTGCTTGGGTTCATAAAGTAGTGGTTTAGGGTATAGATTTTAACCACTAAAAAGAGGATATACAATATTCCATACTGTAAATTAATTTGCTTGGGTTCATCAAGTAGTGGTTTAAGGTATATATTTAAACCACTAAAAAGGGGATATACGATATTCCAGACTTTAAATTAAGTGAAATTTACTCTAAGTATTATGAATCTTTAGAATAATTACTTACTTAGTATTCATAACCCTAAGTTTACTAACTTAGTGTTTAAGATGTGGAAAATGACCAAAATACCCATTTCTAAACACTTACCATTAATAATACATCTACCTTAAAAAATCTTTATAATTATATTTATAAAAAATAAAAATAAAGAATAAGCTCATAAATGCTCCAAAAAGAAAAGAAAAAACGATTTTATAGAAAATGAAATAATGTTATAATTGTTTAAAAAAGGAAAGTAAAAATATAACTAGAAGGTAATAAATTACTATTAAGTAATTTTTTAGGTCTCACTACTCCTCTTATCTCACGCCGCCTTCATCTCAACCGCGACAAAGCTCTCTCGCCGACCTCGCTTCCGCCGACATCCAATAGCTCCGTCGGCGACCTCGCTTCCGCCGCCATCCAGTAGCTCTGTCGCCGACCTCCGCCAATATCCCTTCACTCGTTCTTGTCGCCTCTTCAACCGGCGACGAAGATCTATTTAATCGTTCTTGTCATTGTCGCGAGGTATCCTCTTCGTTTTTGTTGTTCTTGGTCCGATTTGAACCTTGTTCTATGTGTATTGTCATTGTTCTTGCCCCGATTTCCCTTCACTCGTTCTCATATACATGGCCCGATTTGTCTATTGCTCTTTGTAGCATGATTCTCTTGTTCTTGGCCCGAGTTTGTCTCTTGTTGTTGGTTTAATTTTGTTCTCTGCAATTGATTGTGAATCCTAGTGTTGAACACTACTAAAAAGTTTGTTAAATTATTTTGATAGTTGTTAATTGGACTAGAATCATAGAGAAATTATAGTAAATCCCATGTTGTAATTGATGAATTACGGATTGTTTGATGTGATTACGGTTTGTTTGTGTTATCTTTCGGTCCATGGCATCTAGTAAATCTGTTATTTACTTGTTCATTCTATCCCTTTTGTTTGATGAGATTGCACCTTCATTGCTCTTGTTGCGGATTTACTACAATGTTGCGGATTTACTACACTTTGTTACAGATTTTTTACTATTTGTTGCTGATTTATTTCTCCTTGTTGGGGATTTATTTGATCATTCTAACCTTATCGTTTGTTGATATCGTAAGTCTATCATTGTCATCTTGCTTGTTTTTGGTCATTGTATGATAAACACCATGTTATCGTTTAAGTTGTCATAATCTAGTAAGACGGTTGTGGTTGTTCTCGGTTATTTACTTGTTCATTATATGGGTTAGATTACAGCTGCATTTGTCCTTGTTGCTTATTCATTTTTCATTGTTACGGTTTCACTTTTCCTTACTGCGGATTTATTTGTCTTTGTTGCGGATTTATTTGTCCTTAATTTTTCCATGTTGCGGATTTATTTGTCATCGGTGCGGATTTGTTTGTCCTTAATTTGTCCTTTTTGTTGATTTGTTTGTCCTTGTTGGGTATTTATTTTCTCATTCTAACCCTCGCGTTTGATGATATCGCAGTTCTGTTTCTGTAGTCATGGAGAATGTGAAGAAGAAGAAATATCAGCAGCGCTTGTTTAAAGACGGGAATTATCCGTCTTTGCCGCGAAGTCTGAATCACGGTACTAGCTTAGAGCAGTGGAGACTAGCTAGAAAGACTCTCGGTGAAGATGCATGGAAGATAATGAGAGAGTCTACACTTGGGTGTATTGCTAAGCTTGCCGAGAATAATTTCATTTTCTGTGGGAGGACGTTGTTCTACTTTCTTACACGACAGTTGGAGATTAAGAAGTTGATGGAAATGTGGTGTTTGATTGGAGATGATCCACTGAGGTTTTCCTTCAACAAGTTTGCACATATAACAGGTATGAACTGTGATCCATATGGTGTGGGAGTTGAAGTAGTTGTTGATCACACAGAGTTATGGGAAAAGATAGGGCTGGCGGTAGGCGATGTACCTCATTGGAAAGACATGCGACGGGTTTTGGATATATGCGCCGGCTGGACTTTACCACAGAGGACGACCGTTGGTTTGTTATGCCTCCTCCATGTAGGTGTATTTGGGTATCAGAGAGGTCAAAGGATCGAGTTCAAGTACGCTAAAATGGCTTTAGATACAGCTGTTTTAAATAATTTTCAGTGGGGTCGGCTAGCCTTTGAGGTTCTGATGAAGTCCATCAAAGAAGCAAATCTTGCTGGTTCTTCGGTTACATTAAATGGTTTTGTTCAAGCGGTCTCTGTATGGGCTCTGGAGTCTTATCCGAAGCTGGGAGAAATGTATGGTGGTAAGAAGAGAGTTGATGAGCTTCCTTTACTTCGCTGGGGTGGATCACGCTGTCATTACGACGTTGACGACGTGGTCTTTCAAGCTAAGAGTGATAAGGCCGTGGTATGTCTCGTTCTACAATTTTTATTAGTTTGTGTTTTATCTTCAAATTATTGGTTTAGTACATGTTACGGATTATTTTGCCCACTGCGGATTTGTGTTCTGCTCATCACATAGTTAGTGTTGCTGGTGATTTCTTTATTTGATGCAAACTTTTAATCGTTAGCTAATCTCTTCTGATATTGCAGGTTCCTGTAATAAATATGGTAATGAAGCCATTGACTGACATTTATCCCGAGTGGCCGGGTGAAGTGGACGATGAAAGAGTGGATACACTGATCCAAGACATCATCAACCAGTGTTTAAGGAAGAATGAATGGACATGGGAATGGCACGAAAGAGTTTATGTTGATCAGAAATTCATTAAGTCGGCTAAAAAAAAGCGTGCTAGTGTGGAGCCAATTTCAAAAGATGAGGGAGCAGCTACAGTTGGTTCGAAAAAAGAAAGTAGTGGTGAAGGAAGGCGGTGAGGAAGTCGGTCAGAGCAGTGTCAATGCAGAAGTACTTAATGTGCTGAGATCTTTGACTGCAAAAATAGATGAGATTGGCAACCGAAATCAGAAGCAGTTGTTAGCTGTAAATACAAGGTTTGAAGACTTCTCGGACCAAATGGGGCTGATGAAAGGAGCTATTAGTAGTTTACAAAATGCAGGAAAGGTTGAGGCGAAAAAACCAGTTTCACATGATGAAGAACGTGGAGAATCATGTTCTTCGAAAAATCCGGTACATTTACATATTGGTCTCTTGCTGATTTGTTATACTTTATTGCGGATTTAATCACAGTCTTCTATATACTGTGTTCATCGTCCTTCTTTACTCATGCAGGTCAGAGTTGATAACCATAGTTGAAGCTGTAAACAGCCTACCAGAAACTATAGTATGCATCATTTCCCAAATCCTTGCTTGTTGTTTAAATCAATACTTTCGGTTTAAAGATTTGGATGTGATATTGGGGGTTATTTAATATTGTAGGCTGCGACTGATTTAATTGGAGAAAAGGACAAGAAAGACAGTGTTTCCGAAAACTTGGTATGATATTTGTGTCCTATTTTTTCACTTGTTGTTTTTATATTTCTTCTGTTACATCACTGTTTCTCTAATGAGCTTCTATTTACTTTGCAGTCATGGTTAGAAAGACCTACTCTCGAGAAAAAGAAACCGAAAGTGAAGAAAGCAAACAAAAAAGCTGTTGAGAAGAAGATTAGAAAATATGAGAAGGGAGTGAAGGTAAAAGTAGAGCCTGTTGAGAAGTTTGTCACACCAAAGAACCGGGGGAGACGGAATAAAAAGGGTGTGAAACAAGTAGATGAAGATGAAGCGGATGAGGATAACACAGATTTTGGCAACCATTTGGACTTGCTAGCCACACAGCTGCTCAAAAACAAAGGAGATGAAGATGGTGGTCGGGTCAGACTCTTGGCGCAGACACAAATAAGCCCTTATATCCCTATTTCAGTTGTGAAAAGGATCATGTCAACCAGGGCAGCATTTTGAAAATTCGCAAGTGGCTTCGCGTATGATCCATTTGAAAAAGTGGAAGAGAGGAAACTCCAAAATCTTATGGACTTAATGCAACAGGATGAGTAAGTTTTTGTATTTGCTTGTTGTCATTGTTGCTTATGTCATTTTGCTTGTTGTTGGTCATTGTTGGTCATTGTCATTGTCACTGTCATTTTGGTTATTGTTGGTCATTGTCTTAATACTTAACATACAACATGTGTTTTCTATTTTTTGATAGGGAGGAGCCAATTAGCACATTCAACCCTGAGGTTAACTTCTACAAAAGGCTAATGATGCCGAAGGTAGAATGGCCAGAAACTGATTATGGTTGGTTAGGTGATCAGGTAAGCTCTTGGATCTTTGACTTCAAGCTTCTGTCTTGTTCCGTCTTGCTTATTGCTATGTTATATTGATGCGTATTTTTCTGTGTCTTCACTGCAGATTTTTTTGTTCGGTGTTGCTGATTTTTATGTTATATTGATGCGGATTTTTCTATGCTTGTTGACGATATCAAAATCCTTTGTTGTGTATATATGGGTTACTTACCGAGTTGCTAATCAATTTCAGCATATGACGGCGGCCATGCGAATGTTCCGCAAGCGGTTATTACTGGATGAGAATCCTTACCGGACTGACCGTGTTGCTTTCATCGACCAAATGTTCATCAATTTTTGGTATCAGGAGACTAAAGAATTTGAGAAGAAAAAGACAAAGTTCATATTCAAGTCCGGCTACAAGGATGTGTACTCTGGTGTTGGTCTTGGCGATGATATCAGTACTAACAAGAGATGGATCGATGATGTGGATGTTGTCTACTTCTGCCACAATTACAACAACAACTGGGTGGCATGTGAACTTGATTTGCTTCAAAGAAAGATTGACATCTACGACAGCATCATCAATGATGAGAGCGAGAATTTGGTCACTAACCAGGTGAAGAAGTATGCAAAGATGCTTCCATATTGGATCAGAACAGAGACTGCAGAAGGTAATTAGGATCTAGTTTTTTAATCAATTCATCATATGTTATCTACTTGTTAATACTCTAGTTTCTTTTCTTTTTATAGGTGCAACTAATAAATAGAATTGGCATCCATACAAAGTTAACTTTATCAAGGACATACCACAAAACACTCAAGTGGGAGATTGTGATATTTATGCATTGAAGTTCGTCGAGTGTCTTTCTCTTGGTGTACAGATGGATGATTTGAGCGACGAGATCATTGGCGACATGCGCTTGAAGCTAGCAGCTGAAATATTTGACGAATGCCCAGAAAAGAAGCAGCAGATGTCTGACACGGTCTGACGTGCTGATATAGGCCATGAACCTTGGCCTGCCACACAAGCTTAGCCTGAATCTGAGACTTGTTGAACTTGTTTGTGTTTCGTTTAGAATGCTCGTTATTATGTACGTGTTTGGTTCGTTTGTGTGTCAGTCTCGTCCAGATTTTTACTTTTGTTGCGGATATATCTACTGTGATGCGGATTTATCTAATGTATTGCGGATTTATCTACTTTGTTGCGGATTTATGTAATGTGTTGCGGATTTATCTATTTATTGCGGATTTATCTTTCGAAATTTACATTAGATAACATTATAAATCACGTATCTAACGCAAATTTTACTAAACCTTTACCCCAATATACTACTAAACCTATACCCCCAAACACAAAATAGCTAGACTAAAGAAGAAATTGTAAAATCAACCCTAAACCTTATACCGAACACCTCAAATATACTTAGCTTACACTAGTAAAACTATACCCCAAACACAAAATAGCTAGACTAAAGAAGAAATTGTAAAATCAAACCTAAATTACCCTAAACCCTAAACCATATACCGAACACCTCAAATATACTTAGCTTACACTAGTAAAACTATACCCCAAACACAAAATAGCTAGACTAAAGAAGAAATTGTAAAATCAACCCTAAATTACCCTAAACCCTAAACCATATACCGAACACCTCAAATATTAGCTTACACTAGTAAAACTATACCCCAAACACAAAATAGCTAGACTAAATAAGAAATTGTAAAATCAACCCTAAAATTTAAGGTTGCGTGTTTCGACATGAATTTCGTTACAAATAAAACATTAAACTGAAAGCATAAAAATTTGAAATAAAATATGTTTTAATTGCAAGTTTTTTTAATTCTCTAATAGACGAAAACAGATAAACACCAAATTAAAAGAGAAATTCAGCAATGTCTATTTAGGATGACGCCCACAAGTACGACTGTTATGATGATATGCTCATGTTTTAATCCCTATATCTAATTGCAAGTTCACAGCAATGCGTATGTAGTACTTAGGGTTATCAACTACACAAGGACTCTCAGCTACGATAGATTTAGAACGTCAAGTAAAAACTAGGAGAATAGCAATGTGAGAAAATAAAAACAAGCAAGAAAATTAAACAGTAGCAAGATTGGTTGTAAGCAATAAACTAA
This sequence comes from Orychophragmus violaceus, assembly GCA_030180135.1. Taxonomy (NCBI): domain Eukaryota; kingdom Viridiplantae; phylum Streptophyta; class Magnoliopsida; order Brassicales; family Brassicaceae; genus Orychophragmus; species Orychophragmus violaceus. Next base: position 83,398,373 of record CM058230.1, on the reverse strand, counting down.
AAGCGCTAAGTCTAGGGAGTTCTCAGGAAATCAGACAAGCAGATAAATTATTCAGTCATGATCAAATTAAGTACAGTTCTAGAACTCAAACACAGAATTAGAACTAACCAACTTTCGTTGTGAGAATTCTCTAAGTCTAATAGCAGAAATCCAAATTTCTTTGCAATTCCTAACAGATTAAACTAGGTTCAGGTTCGATATGTTCACAATTTAATTAAACCAAATTTCTTTGCGAGTAATCTAATTGCTCAATCTAAATAGTTCAGATTCTAAACCACACTTTCTTGTCAATTTAACAACCTAAGATCTAGATTCTAAGTGATCAGGTTAGAACTAGCATTAAACACAATTTAGATCGAAGAACAATTATTGATATGAATCCTTAACTTAATTAATTATATCTAGCAAGTCATAAAATCCCTAGTGAGAATCCCAAAACCTAACTACGAATCTACTCAGACATAGAATATGAAAACATAATCAATGAATAAATAAATTGCATATAAGAAGATAAAGAAGTAAAGGGGTTCGAAATCTTCTCCCAAAAACAAGATGTAGTACAGGATTAGATCAGCCCCAAAAGCTCTAACAATCTCTTAGCTCTAAGTATGAAAGCGTATGTAAAATAATCACCAAAATCCTAATTATATAGACTAAATCACGGCTGGGGCTTCTTTGTAAATACTGGAAACTTCTGGGCCAAAGTGTAAATTCTGCATTCTTCATTAAACCGCCGAGAAAAGGCCCATCTCGCATATGTGTCGATCGATGCACAATGTGTGTCAATCGACACACTCCTCTGTTCTGGACAGTGAGCTCAAACTCTCGGATCAAAACGCCAAAAAGCTCCAATATCTTCGATTCCGCTCCAAACCTGATAATACCTGCAATAGACTCTAAAACAATACCAAAGACTCTAAAATACACTTATATCATGGTCTAAAACTAGTAAAAACCATGATATATCAACTCCCCCACACTTAGCCTTTGCTTGCCCTCAAGCAAAACAGAGAACTAAAACATGGTGAAGAGGTTTGAAAACTTTCAGAAACTCTTTTCATCCTAGAAGCAACAACACTCAGATTCCTCTTAGTAAGCCACGGAAAGAATCACCTGCAGAACATCAAGACCAACATATACTTCCCCCACACTTAGCAATTGTCCTAAGTAAACTCCACAATCAATCCAAGCCATTCAAATTCACCCTACTGACTTCTATAAGCTATTAAGTGCGGTCTCACCTAAGGAGTATCGATCAAAGGGCACATGGATTCTTACTCTGTCAGTTCTAGACCACCAAACTATCTTTTTCTGGTTCTTTTCTTCTCTTTTTCCTTCCTTAGCATTCTGATTTGTCCCCATTGGGTATCATTTTTTTTATCAGTGCTCTTCCCGTTAAGGGGTGTATTTTGGACACATTCCATGAATACACAGAAGGTAATAGTGTTAGCTACTACTCCCATGACCACTTCGGAGCTACTAGCTCATCCTCAGTTTATTATTCTTTTTTTTTACTTTATGGAAGGGGAGAAGGGAACCATACTTGGACAGGTTAACAGGCTGTGTCAGAACTAACAGAGGAGTCCGACTCAAAGTATACCAAGCCTTTAGGTGAGAAAATTAAGTCAGTATTAAGGGTGAAGTCAGTAAAGGATCCTCTGAATACCTGAATTGATATGGGTGTCCTCAGTAGGCTGATCTAATCCTGAAACTTCATCCCAATGGTTACTTAAGTTCCTGCAAGTGCTGTTAGTCTTCTAAAAAATTCACTGTTTCTTACTTAAACAATTTGACTCAATAAAACAAATTTTTTTTGAAAAACAGACTGACTCTAAGAAAACAGAAAGATGAAGTCAGTAGCTACCTCCCCCACACTTGAAACACACTGTCCCCAGTAGTGTCAAGCTAGGGATTGGCAAAAGAAAGAAAAATAAAAATGTTAATGGATGAGTTTATGTCCTGTCTGATTTTTACCTCTGTCGCACATGCATCGACCGTTACATAAATGCAACGACCGTTGCAAGGCGATTGCGTCTAGAGTCGATCGTTGCTCAGGACCGCAACGATCGCTGCAATGCGATTTTCGTTCTGTGACGATCGACACACAGGACCGTGTCGATCGTTGCATTGCGATTTTGTCGAGACCTGCAGACAAAAACTCACCAAAAACAAAAACAAGCGTAAAATCCTAACAAAAACATCAAAAATGAATAGAAAAAAACGAAACAGTGGGTTGCCTCCCACTCAGCGCTTGTTTAAGGTCATTAGCTTGACCTTTTAGCTCAATCAGACAGAGGGTGCAACATCCAGAGGCAAAATTTGACCTCCTTGAATCTCTGCCTTAGCCCAATAATGTTTTACTCTCTGTCCATTTACAGTAAATTCCTTACCTTCCTGGCTGATTAGAACGACAGCTCCATAAGGACGTACCTCTTTGATTGTGAAAGGACCAGACCACCTTGATCTCAGCTTACCTGGGAACAATTGCAAACGAGAGTTATACAAAAGTACCTGATCAGTAAGCTCAAATTGTCTAGAGACAATCTTCTTCATGATAAGCCTTAGTCCTCTCCTTGTACAGCTTTGAGTTCTCATAAGCATGATGCCTAATCTCATCAAACTCATTAAGCTGCACTAATCTCCTCTCTGCAGCAGACTTAAGATCGAAGTTCATCTGCTTTACAGCCCATGCTGCTTTGTGCTCAAGCTCTACTGGCAGATGACATGCTTTTCCATATAGCATATGGAATGGAGTAGTCCCAAGTGGTGTCTTGAATGCTGTCTGGTAAGCCCATAATGCATCATCCAGATTTGCTGCCCAATCCTTCCTTGTTTTCCCTACTGTCTTTTTTAAGATCTCCTTGATCTGTCTATTAGAAACCTCGACCTGTCCACTAGTATGAGGATGATAAGGATTAGCAACTTGGTGATGAACTCCATGCTTCCTCAGCAGCTTCTCGAAGACCTTATTAATGAAATGAGATCCTTCATCACTAATCACTATCTGAGGTACTCCAAATCTAGGGAATATGATGGTCTTAAACAGCTTAATAACCACCGAAGAATCATTGGTTGGACGAGCTATTGCTTCAACCCACTTAGATACATAGTCCACAACAACCAAGATAAACTTATTCTCATAGGATGAGGGAAAAGGACCCATGAAATCTATGCCCCAGCAATCGAAAACCTCAACCTCAAGAATGAAGTTCTGAGGTATCTCATGCTTCTTACTGATTTTCCCCCTCCTCTGACAGGCATCACACTGAGAAACAAAAGAATGAGCATCTGCAAACATCGTAGGCCACCAGAAACCTGCTTGCAGAATCTTAGACACATTCTTGAAAGTAGCAAAATGTCCAGCATAATCTGATCCATGGTAGTGGAATATGATATCTGGAACCTCTGATTCAGCAACACATCTCCTGTAGAGACCATCCGAGCAGTGCTTGTAGAGATAAGGCTCATCCCAGTAGTATCGTCTGAGCTCCCTGAAGAACTTCTTCTTTGCATACCCCTTCAAATCATCTGGTTCAGCCTCTGCAGCCAGGTAGTTAGCTATATCTACGTACCAGGGTCGATCGGTGGCTTCGACAGCATTAACTTCGAACGCGTAGTCTCCAAACTGAACCGTAAAATATTCTGGGCTCGTATTGATTGGTCAAGAATTATCCCTATTCTACTGCAAGTGCACAGTTAATGCAATTATAGTATAAAGGGTATCGAATCCCACAGTGACTCTCAGTCACACGATAGATTATGAGTAGTTCGAATTTAAGCTAAACGAAATAGTGAGTAAAGCAGTAAACAAAACAGTAAGTAAATAAACGAGATGAAGGCGATCAAGCAATTAACGAAGGCGTTAGGTTTCGGGAAGTTCTCAGGATATCAGGAAATCAGATTAATAGCAATCAAGATTCAATCTATAGCGTTCTTGAACTAGAATCACAAAAGTATAACTAACCAACTTTCGTTGCGATAATTACCTATATCTAACAGCCTAGCAGACCAACTTTCATTGCGAATCCTAGAGTTCTAGACATGCATTAATTTTAAGTTCGTTTGTTCACAACTTCTCTAAACCAAATTTCTTTGCGAATAGATAAGTTGCTCACCTAAATCCTTTCTAGTTAATTAACCAACCGTCGTTTTGTAAATCCACCTAATATCAATAATCTAAGTGGCAAGTTCAGATTAAGCGTTAAGAACAATTTAGATGAAGAACTAGATGAATGAATCTTAATCAATTAGTTAATCTAAGATTCTTTCAATTCCCTAATGAGAATCCCTAACCTAACAAGAGATCTACTCAGACATACCAATCATAACAGAAAACATAGTCAAAATAGATATCATAGAATAATCAAAGAAATAAGAACAGGGGTTCGAAATCAAGTCTCTTTCGAGAACAAAACCAGCCCCAAAATATCCTAATCTCTCTTCAAGAAAAGCTTAGCCTAACAAGTGGCTGTAAAACCTAAGTATATAGCTAGAACACGAATTGGGGCTTCTTTGTAAATATCAGGAACTTCTAGGCACAACTGCAATTTCACAATCTTCATTAACTCTCACGAGAATGCCTGGTCAAGCTATGCATCGATCGAAGCCAATTGTGTGTCGATCGATACAACTGTAAAATATGGGCAGTAACTTCTTTCTCTCGGCCAAATGCTCCAAAATGCTCCATTATCATCAATTCCGCTCCAAACGTGCATGTACCTAATAAACACCTGAAAAGACTCTAAAACATAGTAAAAGACTCGATAAATAAGACATATACCATGGTTAAAAGCCCTAAAATCTATGGTATATCACGTATCCGCAATGCAACGATCGTCGCAGAAGGCAGCATCGATCGTCACAGTCCCGATACGTGCATCGATCATCACAGATGTGGCATCGGTCGACACAGTGCGATTAATCCGACAGCTTTGTAGATTTCTGTCCAAATCCGTCAGAAACATGGTCCCGATCATATTGACGTTCTCCTCAGGCAAGAAATCATTAATGGGCACATCTTCCTCAACCAGCATCCTTGAAATATGGTCAGCAACTCCATTCTCAACTTCCTTCTTGTCCCTCACCTCAATATCAAACTCCTGAAGCAACAGAATAAATCTCAACAATCTCGGCTTAGCATATTTCTTCTGCATCAGATACTTCAGGGCTGAATAATCAGTGTGTACAATCACCTTGGAGCCTACAAGATAGGGTCGGAACTTCTCAAATGCAAAGACCACTGCCAACAACTCCTTCTCTGTAGTGGCATAGTTTCTCTGCGCATCATCTAATGTCCTGCTGGCGTAATAGATAGCATGAAGCTTTCTGTCCTTCTTCTTCCCTAGAACAGCTCCTACAGCATAATCACTCGCATCACACATAACCTCAAAAGGTAGATCCCAATCTGGTGGCTGAACTATAGGAGCACTCACTAATGCCTTCTTGATCTGTTAAAATGCAGTCTGGCAATCTGCATTGAACTCAAACTTGGTATCCTTACACAGCAAAGCAGTTAATGGTCTAGCAATCTTACTGAAGTCCTTGATGAACCGTCAATAGAAACCAGCATGTCCAAGAAAACTCCTTACAGACTTCACAGAATCAGGCGCCTGAAGGCTGGTCATTACCTCAATCTTAGCGCGGTCTACTTCGATCCCTACTTCAGACACCTTATGTCCAAGTACAATGCCATCTCTGACCATGAAATGGCACTTCTCCCAATTAAGAACCAAGTGCTTTTCCTCGCATCTAGTCAGTACCTTGCACAGATTATCTAAGCACTCATTATAAGATGACCCATAGACTGAGAAGTCATCCATAAACACCTCCATAAAGTCCTCAATCATATCAGTGAATATGGACATCATGCATCTCTGGAAGGTAGCTGGTGCATTACAAAGTCCAAAAGGCATCCTGCGGTATGCAAATGTGTCATATGGACAAGTAAAGGTGGTCTTTCCCTGATCCTCTAAATGGATGAGAATCTGGAAGAAACCTGAATAACCATCGAGGAAGCAATAGTAAGGGTGATTTGCTAACCTCTCCAGCATCTGATCAATGAAGGGTAAGGGGAAATGATCCTTCCTTGTCGCAGCCTTGAGCTTCCTGTAATCTATGCACATCTGGTGTCCAGTCACAGTCCTTGTAGGAATCAGCTCATTCTTCTCATTCTTCACTACTGTAACTCCATCTTTCTTAGGAACTACATGAACTGGACTAACCCAATCACTGTCTGAAATAGGATAGATGATCCCAGCATTTAGGAGCTTCATGATCTCCTTCTTTACCACATCCTTGAGATTAGGATTAAGCCTCCTCTGATGTTCAACAGATGTCTTAGACTCATCCTCAAGATGTATCCGATGCATGCACAGCTCCGGAGAGATACCTGAAATGTCATCAAGAGAATAGCCAAGAGCTTTGCGATGCTTGCGCAGCTTGCTTAGCAGTAAAGTGAGCTCTGCGTTGTTCAAACTGGCATTGACAATCACTGGATATGTTGAATTAGGTCCAAGAAATGCGTACCTTAGTCCGGATGGAAGTTGTTTCGGCTCAATTTTCGGGGCTTTTTCCTCTGCCCAGTCTCTGTCGACTTGCAACGATCGATGCTCTGAAGGTGTCGATCGATGCAACGTCGCGTCAGATACATCCAATTGCATCACTTGCTCAGCAGAATCCATAAGCCTCGCATAGCAGATTGCGGGCTCGTTCTGTAGATGTTCCAGCTCCATTATAGAGCTCAGTAAGACTCTCTCCAGCGGATCCTCGGCACGTGTCCTATGAAAGTACTCTGCAGCCAAATCACTGAGTGTGTCTACATAGAAGGTCTGCCCGTCGATGGTTGGTCTCTTCACCAGTTTGTACATATCAAAACTCATCTTCAGATCACCCACATTCAGAATTATTTTACCTCTCTGGCAGTCTATCATCGCACCAGCAGTAGCTAAGAAAGGCCTTCCCAGAATCAGTGGATCCTTTGGTTCCTCTCCATACTGTAGAACCACAAAGTCAGTAGGAATCACACATTGGCCAATCATTATAGGCACATCTTCCAACAATTCTTCGGGAATCCTGATTGTTCTGTCTGCTAAGACTAGTGAGATCCTAGTCGGCAGGAATTCAGTCATCCCAAGTCTCTTGGCGACAGAGAAGGGCATAAGGTTCACACTAGAACCAAGATCACATAGAGATCTCTCAAATCTTTCCCTGTAGATACGACAATCCAACACAAAGCTTCCCGGATCTTTCAACTTCTCAGGAATCCTGCCCTGAATCACTACGCTACCTACCTCTGTGATCATCATTACACTCTCCTCATTAGACCATTTACCAGAAAGCAAGTCCTTAAGACATCTCCTAATCACAGGTGTTGTCTCCATGGAATCAATCAAAGGCACTTCAATCTTCACCTTTTTGATGATCTCCTGGCACTTAGCATATTGTTTATCGTTCTTAGCTTTTCTGAGGTTCTTAGGAAAAGGGACCTTAGGCTTGTAGACCCTTTCAGTCGACTTCTTCAGCTTTTCTGCGTCTGAACTCTCTGCAGTCGCCTTGCGTCGATCGTTGCTATTGTCGCATCGATCGTTGCTGGGCGACTGTGTTACGTCGTCTGTGTCTTTGTTTTCGCTTTGCATCGACCGTTGATGAGGTGCGTCGATCGATGCATCGCGAATCCCACGGATCTGATCCTCCATTTCTTCAATCTCCACGATCTCTTCGACACTCAACTGCTTTCTTTGGGCAGGAAACAGCTCCTTACCACTTCTCAATGTTACAGCATTGCACTGATACTTAGGATTAGCATCAGTCCATCCCGGAAGAGATCCATCTGGCCTCTGAAAATGTGCAGCAGTCCTTGCAACTCTAGCATCAAGCTCCTTCATGTGTGTGCTCAAGGATTCAAACTTCCTGTTCAGATCATCATACACAACACCTAACTGTTGGAATTGTGTAGCCATTGGTTCTTAGGTTTCTTGTTTTAGATTCATTGTTTAGGTTGTTTAATCTGTTTAGAATTGTTTTTGAATCAATTACTGATAAGATAAAACAGTTAAGAAACATAATTGAACTCTAAACACACACGAAAAATCGCAAAACATGAGCTATATGACTCAGATTTGCGATCGGATTGGATCGGCATGGCCGGTTGGTCGGATTGGACCGGTCGGACGCGGATCGGACGGATGGATCGGATCGGATCGAGTCGATCGCGTCGTCCCGATCGCTTCCCGGCTGTCGCGCGCGTCACGTCCCGATCGCTCGGCGATCGTGGAGCGACCGTGCATCCCGACCGTCCCACCCGAGCGTCCCAACCTGCCCGGCTGTCGCGTCCCGTCCGGAGCTGCAGGCCGTCTCGATCTCGGATCGTTGCACGGTTTGCGGCTGGACAATGGTCGCGAAGCTAGGGCTGACGTGATCGTCACGGTTCGTTTTGGCGGTTCGGTTTAAGTTTTTTTTTTAATTAAAAATTGACTCGTTCTGGTTTAATAAACAGATTTAATAAGTTTATTAAATCTGGTTAAACCAGGATAAGAAATCCAATGTCGAAAGAAATATTGGATTTAGTGCCTAAACCAGGAATTTCTAATTTGATTTGGTTGGACCAAATAAATTGAGAAATTCCGGTTTAGTAAATAACCGGTTGACAATTGTGGTCATCGTAGTAATTGAAACTTGGTTAGACCTGTTTTAATGAACCAGACCGGTTATGTCAATTAATTGGACAATTGGGTCATGTCTTGGACATGGACCAATTCTTGGGCCTCGGGCCAAGAAGTTAAAACAATTGGGCCAGTTAATTGAGTCTTTCTTCAGATTAATTTAAAAATCTATTTTATAAAATTATAAAGTCGTTTTAAATTAAAGTTTCCGAAATTTTATAATTAGAAAGTTTCTTAAAATAGAAGTTTCTGAATTTGCGGGTTTTGGATTTTAAAGAAGTTTCTAAAGTTAGAAAGTTTCCGGTTTTAGAAAGTTTCCAATTTTAGAAAGTTTCCAAAAATAGTAGGTTTCCATAAATAGAAAGTTTCCCGAAATAGTAATCTTCTATTTTGGGAATGATTTTAATAAACCTACGAACCTCAAATAATATCAAGCGTTGGATGTCTTGTCCAGGCTATGTCAGCTGTCAAAGCCCATTCAATTGCATTCATGGCCTTACAGTGTGAGGATGTCTACTTTTGCGTGGGTAAGACGGTTTGTGATTCATAAATGTCATTGGGAGTCCCAGACATTAATGATTACATGACTGAATAGTCCGGTTTTCTTGACTAGGCCATCGGGAGTCCCGGGCCTTGAGACATCAGAGTGGATTGGGCCTCGGGCCCAGATTCACAACCAAGAGTTATATCACGGATATAATTAGCCGATATAGGGCTTACCGATATAAGCTAAGGTTGGGTGATGGCCAGTGGCCCACTTTAATCTTAGTTATATGTGGATCTTGGAATCATTATATTCTATTGAGGGTAACTTAGGTTATTGAATATAATGCGTGATTAATCATATTATACTTTAATACGAGATTAATCATTTTGAACATATAACTAATAACCTTTTATTTATATATTTCAGATATGACTACTACAAGCACACAAAACACATTCTCGATCCGGTCTGTTCTCGAGAAGGAGAAGCTGACTGGAACGAACTTCCTGACATGGTCAAGGAACTTGAGGCTGGTCCTCAAGCAGGAGAAGAAGGATTATGTCCTTCGAGATCCCCTCCCCGAGAGGCCTCTTGCCAATGCTGCCAGGACTATGCACAATGCTTGGGAAAAGCATTCGTCAGATGAAAATGATGTTTATTGCCTGATGTTGGTGACAATGACTCCTGAGCTGCAGAAACAGTTCGAAAGTGTATTGTCTCCAATCGAGATCATGGCAAGCCTGAAATCGCTTTTTCAGGAGCAGGCTCGGACCGAGAGGTTCCAGACAGTTAAGAACCTCTTGGACTGTAAGTTGGCTGCGAATGCTGCAGTGAGTCCTCATGTGTTGAAGATGATGGGTTATCTCGATCATCTTCACAAACTCGACTGCCCAATCAGCCAGGAACTTGCCTGCGACATCATTCTGCAGTCTTTACCTGCAAGCTATGATCAGTTCATTCTGAACTTTAACATGCATGGCTTGAGTAAGACACTGCCTGAGCTTCACGGAATGCTCAAGACAGCAGAGCCCAACTTGAAGAAAACCGCCAAGGACCCCAATGTACTTATGGTACAAAAAGGCAAGGGGTTTAAGAAGTCTTCTGCTAAGGATAAGGGAAAGGCCAAGGGTGTCCAAGTCGCGGACAAGGACACGCCAAAGCCCAAGCCCAAGTCCAAGGCTGGGCCTACTGACATGTGCAGGTTCTGCAAAGAACTGGGGCATTGGAGAAGAGATTGCAAGAAATTCCAGGAAGGTCTAAAGGAATTAAAGAAGAAGACTTTCGAGACTTCTTCATCAGGTATTTTTGTTATAGAAGTTAATACAACTACTTCTGATAATACCTCATGGGTCATGGATACTGGTTGTGGGGCTCATATTTGTACTAATATGCAGGCACTCAGCAACAGTAGAAGGCTGAAGCAAGGACAAGTGGAACTACGAGTTGGGAATGGAGCGAAAGTTTCAGCACTAGCTGTAGGAACTTACTTGTTGTCTTTACCTTCGGGATTGATTTTAGAACTTAATAATTGTTATTTTGTACCTGCTATAAGCAGAAATATTATTTCAATTTCTTTGTTGGATTTGGAAGGTTATGATTTTTCAGTTAAGAATAAATTATGTTCCTTCAATCGCAACAATTTGTTCTATGGTTCTGCCCCTCTCACGAATGGGCTTTACATACTCGATCAATCCGCGCCAATTTATAACATTAATACAAAACGGTTTAAACCTAATGAGGAAAACCGAACGTTTCTATGGCATTGTCGTTTAGGGCACATCAGCGAGAAACGCATCAAGAGGCTCCATTCGAATGGACTTCTTGGCTCATTTGACTTTGAGTCATGTGAGAAATGCGAATTCTGCATGATGGGCAAAATGACACGGGCCCCCTTTAATAAACCTAACGAGAGGGCCAGTGACTTATTGGGCCTGATACACACTGATGTGTGTGGCCCAATGTCCACTAATGCAAGAGGAAACTATCAGTACTTCATTACCTTTACTGATGATTTCAGTAGGTATGGATATGTTTATTTGATGAAACATAAGTCTGAATCTTTTGAGAAGTTCAGAGAATTCCAAAATGAAGTACAGAACCAACTTGGCAAAAGCATTAAGGCTCTTCGGTCCGACCGAGGAGGAGAATACTTAAGCCAAGAATTCAGTGATCATCTGAGAGAGTGTGGGATCGTATCCCAACTCACTCCTCCTGGAACACCTCAATGGAATGGTGTGTCTGAGAGGAGAAATCGGACCTTATTGGATATGGTTCGATCTATGATGAGTCACACAGACCTTCCAATATCCCTTTGGGGATATGCTCTGCTAACAGCAGTGTTCACACTAAACAGAGCGCCATCAAAAGCAGTAGCAAAGACACCATATGAATTATGGACTGGAGAAGCTCCAGTGCTGTCTTATCTAAGAATTTGGGGTTGTGAAGCCTATGTTAAGAAATTAATCTCAGATAAGCTTACACCAAAATCTGATAAATGCTACTTCATTGGTTATCCACGGGAAACCAAGGCTTATTACTTCTATCTACGTTCCGAGAACAAGATCTTTGTTGCCCGGGATTGTAACTTTCTTGAGAGGGAGTTTCTCTCTAAGAAAGACAGTGGGAGTAAGGTACTGCTTGAAGAAATTCAAGATGAACAGGAAACTGCTCAACCTGATGAGGAAGAGCAGCAGGAGGACCTACAAGAAATTGTAGAGCCTGAACCTGTAGTACCGGAAGTTCGAAGATCCGGGAGGATCCGTCACGAACCCGGGAGATATCAGGGATTCCTCGTGACTGACTGTCATGATCTTTTGATCATTGATGGTGATGAACCATCGAACTTCAATCAAGCCATGATGGGCCCAGATTCCTCTAAGTGGCGCAAGGCCACTGATTCCGAAATGGACTCCATGTCGGTCAACCAAGTATTTTCGTTGGTTGACTTACCCGCTGGTGTAAAAGCCATCGAGTGCAAATGGATCTTCAAGAAGAAGATTGACGTGGATGGAAATGTCCAGATTTATAAAGCCAGGTTGGTGGCAAAAGGTTTCAGACAAGTTCACGGTGTGGACTACGATGAAACCTATTCACCGGTGGCTATGATGAAATCTATTCGGATTCTACTAGCAACTGCAGCTTTTCATGATTATGAAATTTGGCAGATGGACGTGAAAACCGCCTTCCTGAATGGCATTCTGGAAGAGGATGTGTATATGACGCAACCTGACGGTTACATAGATCCAAAGAATGCTGGGAAAGTATGCAAGCTTCATAAATCCATTTATGGATTGAAGCAAGCATCGAGGAGCTGGAATCTTCGTTTTGATGAAGCGATCAAGCAATTTGACTTCATTAGAAACGAAGAAGAACAATGCGTGTATAAGAAATCTAGTGGGAGCAAGATTGTATTTCTTATTCTGTATGTCGATGACATACTGCTTCTCGGAAACGACGTTCCAATGCTGAAGTCTGTAAAGGACTGGCTTGGAAGTTGTTTTTCCATGAAAGACATGGGTGAAGCCGCATACGTTCTTGGAATTAGGATCTATCGGGATAGACCTAAGAGGCTGATAGGCTTGTGTCAAGACTCATACATTGACAAAGTCCTACAAAGATTCAGCATGAAAGATTCCAAGAAGGGCTTCACGCCAATGGTACATGGCACAACGCTAAGCAAGAAGCAGAGCCCTACGTCGGCTGCTGAGCTTGAGCGCATGAAGAATATTCTTTATGCATCTGCAATAGGATCTGTCATGTATGCCATGATCTGTACTCGTCCTGATGTTGCTTATGCATTGAGCATGACGAGTAGATACCAGTCAAATCCAGGTGAAAACCATTGGATTGCCGTAAAGAATATCTTGAAGTATTTAAGACATACTAAGGATAAGTTCTTAGTGTACGGTGGAAGTGATGTGCTTAAAGTCAGTGGATTCACGGACGCAAGTTTCCAGACAGACACAGATGATTTCCGGTCACAGTCCGGTTATGTCTTTTGTCTGAATGGCGGTGCAGTAAGTTGGAGAAGCTCCAAGCAGGACACCGTTGCTGATTCCACTACAGAAGCTGAATATATCGCCGCCTCAGAAGCAGCGAAGGAAGCTGTTTGGATACGAAAGTTCATTATGGAACTAGGTGTGATACCAGATGCGGCTGAGCCTCTGGCACTGTTTTGTGACAACAATGGTGCTATAGCTCAGGCAAAGGAACCAAGATCACACCAGAAATCCAAGCATGTTCAAAGAAGATATCACTTGATACGTGACATCATTAATAGAAAGGAAGTCAAGATCAGCCGAGTTCCGACAGATGATAACGTCGCTGATCCGTTGACAAAGCCACTCCCAAGGCCTAAGCTCGAGTTCCTGACTGAAGCTGTAGGCATTAGAAACATTGAAATGTAATCTAAATTTGAGTGGGAGTTTTGTGAGCTTTATTTTAGTTATTTGATATGTTCTTGTAAAACATTATTTTATGTTTAATGAAATTATTATTTCAAGATTATTTTAACTGTGATGAAATAATCGTTCCAAAATGATATGAACCATTTTATAGGTCATCGAAGTAAATGATTTGATCTTGAGTCATCAAAGTCATTTAGCTTGATCATGAGACCCTATATTTGATAAATGTTTTGTATCATCCTGTCCCTAGTCGAAGGTTGTTGAAATTGGAACACCAACAACCGTGTAAGACTGGATTGGTACGTGACTTATGACAAAGTCTCAGTATGTCATAGATGCTCGGCATCAAAGTCAGTACATAGGTGTATGTTGGGAACATACGACCGGACAAGACCCGCTAATAAGAACTCTTCAGGATATTTATATCTGTGTCATAAGAGATTCTTACTACGACTATAGAGTATAGTCCTTAGACCTGAGTTCGCATGCATGTGACTGCATATGGACTGATGCACTTTGATCATTGTTTAACGCTATCGTTCTGCGATAGCTATAAGGACCTTGTTTGGGTACATCATGAAATGAGTAGTTTACAGTGATGGAACAAGATGGGATTTGTCCCTCCAATATAAATGGAGTGAATATCTCTAGGCCAATCGGAGATTTGAATACTGGAAAACGCATGGCCATGCTCAAACGGACTTTCCCGAGTCGTTTGGATTGTCAGTATCAAATCAGAGTCCGATGAACAAGATTAGGCTTTATAAGGATGACACTAATCTTGCCTTATGACTAATCGAGATATTGAGACGAAAGGGATTATGAATACAGAGATTCCAGTTCAAGTGGGAGATTGTTGGAATTGTGTCCAGCAATCTCTGTACTGTCTCTATAAAGTAAGAGTATGTCAGTGATCAGACATAAGTCATACAATACTGGGGGTCATGATGGCTTGCTAGAGTCCGCTCATGATCTATAAGTTTCGGACTTATTGCTTTTATTGTATGATCCCATATGGGTCACACGCTTAAGCTAGCAGGAAATAAAGTAGGAACGGCTTAACAGAAGTACGACAAAAGTGCTAGGCATTTGTCGTACTAAGAGAGAAAGATTAATGGGTCTGATTAAATGGGATTTAATCAGATTGGGCCCAAAAGCCCAAAAGGGAAAGAGAAGGCTTTTAATGACTAAAAGCCAACTCTCTTCCTCCCAACCCTAACCCCAGCCGCGATTCCTCTCTCTCCCTGCGCCTCTGTTCCTCGTGGTCTAGCAGCCATTTCCTTGTGAAGCGTGTGTGAACCTCTGGAGGATTCATCCCACGGTGCATCTATCTGATCTCTGACCTGTTCTAATCCTTCCGCTGCAACAAACAGGTAAAAGGTGAGATCATGTTATGATTCTAAATAAGAACACCTAGATCTGATGCATGTTTAGGTTGATATCAATATGAGAATTGAATCAGGATCAACTGAACTATCCAACACTAACTTCTTGTCAAAGTCCGCAGCATTCCTAGTCCGACCTTTCAGCAACTGCTCCATCATACTCTCCATCTTTCTCTCATGAGCATTAGTAGCAGGAGGTGTTTGGTAAGAGGAAGATCCATAAGTTCTCTGATTACCTTGCTGAAAATGTTTCTGAGATCCAGCACTCTGTCCAGCATTGAAGAACCTATTACCTTGCTGTCCTCCAAACATGATTCCTTGGAAACCAGATCCTCCAATAAAGTTCACATCCTCTTCCTGACCATCTTCTTCAGCTCCAAATACCTCAACATCCTGCGCAAAATGGACAACTTTCTTCCCAGCCAGCAGATTACAGACAGTATCCAACTTACTCATAATATCTGCTATCTCCAGATTATTTGTCTTCCCACCAAACTCTTTCCTTCTCCTATCAGCAGACTTGCAGCTATTACTGCTTACTAAATTATCTATCAGTTGCTTAGCTTGCTCAGGAGTCCTAGTGTTGAAATTTCCATTGCTGGAATTATCCAACGCAGTCTGATAAGGGAGATCTATACCTCTAAAGAAAATGCCCAGCAATGTTACCTCAGTAAATCCATGATGCGGGCAGTCTCTTTGGTACTTCTTAAACCTCATCCAAGCAGCTTTGAGAGGCTCTATAGGTCCTTGGGAGAAAGTGAGAATGTATTGTCTCGACTGATCAGAGCGAGCATCATCATAGAAGTGTCTCAGAAACTCACTCTTCACAGCATCCCATGTAGAAAACTTCCCAGGTGGAAGTTGTTTCAGCCAGGCAGCAGCATCTCCAGCGAGAGAGTAGGGGAAGAGTTTGAGAAATAGATAGTCATAGTTCACTCCATCATACTTCATCCCATTGACTATGTCCTCAAACTCATCAATATGATCCCTTGGCTGCTCAGTCAGAAACCCATGGAAGGCATTCTGCTTCAGAATAGAGTAGTAGATGGTCTTGATCTCGAAGTGATTCTTCTCAAAATCAGAAGGTACAAGTGCTGACCGGTTAGCATGAAACTCATCCGGACGGTTATAGTCAGCAAGTGTCCTCTCACGAACAACCATTTTTCCTTGGCCTTGTCCTTGGCCTTACCTTTGATCTTGTCCTTGGCCTTCTTCAGGCGCAGCAACAGGTTCAGGGATTACATTCCCTTCAGCATCAATCCGTTGCCCAGCAGCATTGTACGGATTGTTTTTTCGGTCCCTCAGAGTACCTTGAGCATCAGGAATCAGAATCAGATGTTCCTGCACCATCTTAGCTAGTCTCTGAGCTTTCCTGTTAGTTCTCTCTAGTCTTGCAAGCTCTTCAAGTCTTAGGTTTACGAGGTTCGAGTTGGGATTGCTCCTGTTCTCACGACTCTGCATAAACCGTCTGTCTCGTACTTGCAACGATCGATGCAAGATAGCAACGATCGATTCAATGCGAAAATCGCCCTGCAACGATCGATTCAAAAGGATGCAACGATCGATGCTAAGCGATTTGAAAACCTGCGACAGAGAAAAACAGAGAAAAATTATTAACTAAAAACAAAAATAAAAATCCTAGTCTAAACCCCACGTTCAAATCTATCGAGGACTACAAGAGTCCCCGGCATCGGCGCCAAAAACTTGATATGCTCAGGTTTTAATCCCTATATCTAACTGCAAGTGCACAGCAATGCGTATGTAGTACTTAGGGTTATCGAATCCACAAGGACTCTGAGCTACGATAGATTAAGAACGTCAAGTAAAAACTAGGAGAATAGTGATAGGTCAAGAATTATCCCTATTCTACTGCAAGTGCACAGTTAATGCAATTATAGTATAAAGGGTATCGAATCCCACAAGGACTCTCAGTAACACAATAGATTATCAGTATTTCGAGTTTAAGCTAGGCGAAGCAAAATTTGTAAAGCAATAAATTAAATAGAAAGCAAGTAAACAGATCGAGCAAGACGGATGTAAGCAATCAAACGAAGGCGTTAGGTTTCGGGAGTTCTCAGGATATCGGGAAATCAGATAATCAAACAATCAGATTCAATCTATAATGTTCTTGAGCTAGAATCACGAAGGTAAAACTAACCAGCTGTCGCTGCGATAATTATCTATGTCTAACAACCTAGCAGACCAACTTTCGTTGCAAATCCTAGAGTTCTAAACATGCATTAATTCCAAGTTCGTTCGTTCACAATTTCTCTAGACCAAATTCTTTTGCGAATAGATAAATTGCTCACCTAAATCAGATCTAGTTAAATAAACCAACTGTCGTTGTGTAAATCAACCTAAAATCAGTAATCTAAATGGCCAGTTCAGATTAAGCATTAAGAACAGATCAGATGAAGAACTAGACGATGAATCTAATAAATTAGTTAATCTAACATTCCTTCAAATCCCTAATGAGAATCCCTAACCTAACAAGAGATCTACTCAGACATAGCAATCATGACAGAAAACACAGTCAAAATAGATATCACAGAATAATCAAAGGAATAAGAACATGGGTTCGAAATCAAGTCTCTTTCGAGAACAAAACCAGCCTCTCAAACTCTCTCTGAAAATAAAACTTAGTTATGAAAGCGTAGCCTAACAAGTGGCTCTAAAACCTAATTATAATCCTAAAACACGTTTTGGGGCTTCTTTGTAAATATCAGGAACTCCTGGGCACAACAGCAAATTTCATCATTCTTCATTAAACCGCCGTTTGACCCATCTCGCATATGCAACGATCGACACCAAAGGTGTGTCGATCGATGCAGCTCTGAAATATCGACAGTGAAGTCTATCTCTCGGTCAAACACTCCAAAAAGCTCCAGAAAGTCCCATAATCACTAAATATGCTCCAAATGTGCTTGTACCTAATAAACACCTGAAAAGACTCTAAAGAGACACAAATAGACTCTAAAACAGACTTATATCATGGCATAAAACCGGTAAAAACCATGATATATCAACTCCCCCACACTTAGCCTTTGCTTGCCCTCAAGCAAAACAGAGAACTAAAACATGGTGAAGAGGTTTGAAAACTTTCAGAAACTCTTTTCATCTTAGAAGCAATAACACTCAGATTCCCCTTAGTAAACCACTGAAATAATCACCTGTAAGACATCAAGACCAACATATACTTCCCCCACACTTAGCAACTGTCCTAAGTAAACTCCACAATCACATTCACGCATTTAAATTCACCCTACTGACTTCTGCAAGTATTTAAGTGCGGTCTCACCTAAGGAATATCGATCAAAGGGCACATGGATTCTTACCTTATCAGCTCTAGACCACCATACTATCTTTCTCTAGTCCCTTTCTTCTCTTTTCCCTTCCTTAGCATTCTGATTTTTCCCCTTTGGGTATCATTTTTTTTTTATCAGTGCTCTTCCCGTTAAGGGGTGTACTTTGGACACATTCCATGGATGCACAGGAGGTAATAGTTGTAGCTACCACTCCCAGAGACCACTTCGGAGTTACTAACTCATCCTCAGTTTATTACTCTCTTTTCTTTTTTCTTTTCTTTTTTACTTTATGGAAGGGGAGAAGGGAACCAAATAGGACAGGTTTACAGGCTGTGTCAGAACTAACAAGGGAATCCGACACAAGGTATTCCAAGCCCTTAGGTGAGAAATCTAAGTCAGTATTAAGTTTGAAGTCAGTAAAAGGATCCTCTGATACCTGAAGTGATGTGGGTGTCCTCAGTAGGTTGATCTGTGATGGGGTTTTCTAATAGTCATAGATAGAACCTGCTGCTTCATCCCAATGGTCACTTAAGTTCCTGCAAGTGCTATTAAAACTTCTCAAAAAATCATTGTTTCTTACTTAAACTGTTTTGACTCAATAAAACAAAAATTTTGAAAAATTGGACTGGCTCTTAAGAAAACAAAAAGAAAGGAGTCAGTAGCACCTCCCCCACACTTGAAACACACTGTCCCCAGTAGTGTCAAGCGAAGGATTGGTAAAAAGAAAGAAAAAAAAAATTAAAATGTTAATGGATGTGTTGAGTTCTGTCGGATTTTACCTCTGTCGCTCAGGCATCGATCGTTGCACTAGGTGCATCGACCGTTGCTAGGCGAATTTTCTTTGTAACGATCGACACAATGGTGTGTCGATCGACGCACTGCGTAAAGTCGATCAGTCAGCAAGTTAGCAGGTTAGTCCGTTGGGATCTATCAAATTTCGAATCCTGCAAGCCGAAAACACTGAAAACAGAGTAAAATCAAAGCAACTAATGTATCAAATCAAACACAACATCCAAACATACGAAATCCTAAGAAAAACACCAAAAATGATAAAGAAAAACACTTAAACCTAACAGTAGGTTGCCTCCCACTCAGCGCTTGTTTTTGTTGGATCTCCTAGGATCTAGGATTTGTTATATTGAAATTACCAACCTCGTTCTTACCTTGAACTGGCAGCGGAATGATTGGTGAACGAGATCTAGCGACTCAGATGCTTCGCCTCTACCAGATACACACGCACACAAACCTCAAAACCGGGATGCTAGTGCCGGATCTTTGGGATCTCTGAGTTTTCGTGTTTCTGCTCTTTCTGTCAAGAAAAAGACGACGGCCAGGGTTCCATGTCGAAACTATATGACTATATAAAGACCTGGAATGACTTAAACCGAACCATAATTAATCAGATTCGTTTAAGTCATAAAACCGAAACTCAGTTTCGGAATCGAACCTGTGTCGATCGACACACCACCCAAAACTCATTATTGATGTGTATCCAATACACATCCATACGATCATTACTATAATGATCATGCCCATATTTAACGCTTCCAGTTTGCTTAGGTGTGTGACCCTATAGGATCATATAATACTGGCAGTAAGTCCACAACTTACAGATTGCAAGAGGCTTCTAGCAAAACATTGCAACCGCCCATTATTATACGAATGTCTGATCTCGACACATAACTATCATCAGGAGTGAGTACAAATGTGATTTCAGGACACTATCCCAACAATCTCCCACTTGTACTGGAATCATCAATTCCTATAATCCTTTTGTCTCTATATCTCGATTTGGCATAAGGCAAGATTAGTGTCATCCTTATTAAGCCAACATCGTGTTTATCGAACTCCTGATATTATACTGAACAATCCAAACAACTGAACTATAGTTCGTTTGAGTGCGGCCACACATTTTCTCAGTACAAAATCTTTGATAGGCCCTGAGATATTTATCTCCCGTTATTCAGGAGGGACAAATCCCTTCTTGTTCCATCTCTGTTTCAACACATACTACATGATATACCTGAGTAATGCCGTTATAGCCGCCAGTTACGGGTCGACGTTTGACAAGGTCAAAGTGCACCAATTCATATGTAAGAAAACATGATGAACTCAGGTCTAAGGACTATACTCTATAGTCGTAATGAGAATCCCTTATGACACAGATATAACTATCTTGTAGACTCCTCATTAGTTGGTCATGTCCGATCATATGTTCACTAACATATATCTATGTGACTGGCTGTGATACTCATATCATTGACTCCATGAAACTTAGTCAATAGTCACCTCACAAGCTAGTCTCTCGCAGTTGTCAGTGTCCCACTTTGACAACCTCGACTAGGGACAAATCATAATTTATGTCATCTACAACTTATAGGGTTTCATGATCAAGTCCTCAACTTGATGACCTATAACATGACATAAACTTATTTTGGGACCATTATTTAAATCACAATAAATAATGCTGAAATCAAATTTCATTAAACATATCTAAAAGTATGTTTACAAGAACATCTTATTATAACTAAAATAAAACTTAAAACTCCCACTAGAATCAAGATTACATCTTAAGATCTCTAATGCCTACAGCAATCGTATGACTCTCATGCTTAGGCCTTGGGAGTTGTTTAGTCAGAGGATCAACGACATTCTCGTCCGTCGGAACTCGGCTGATCTTCACATCACCTCTATTGACGATATCATGAATCAGGTGATACCTCCTCTCTACGTGTTTGGACTTCTGGTGTGATCTGGGTTCTTTCGCCTGAGCAATGGCGCCATTGTTGTCACAAAACAAAGCCACTGGCTCCAAGATACTCGGAACCACACCAAGTTCAGTCATGAACTTCTTGATCCAAACAGCTTCCTTTGCCGCTTCTGAAGCAGCAACATATTCAGCTTCCGTCGTGGAATCAGCTACGGTATTCTGCTTAGAGCTCTTCCAGCTCACTGCACCGCCATTTAGACAGAAGACATATCCTGACTGTGATTGAAAATCGTCTCTGTCCGTCTGAAAACTCGCATCGGTGAATCCATGCACCACAAGTTCCTCACTTCCTCCATACACCAGGAACTTATCCTTAGTATGCCTCAAATACTTGAGAATATTCTTGACAGCTGTCCAGTGAACTTCACCTGGATCAGATTGGTATCTACTCGTCATGCTTAACGCGTAAGCTACATCTGGACGAGTACAGAGCATGGCATACATGATAGATCCTATTGCAGAAGCATAAGGAATCCTATCCATGTGCTCTCGCTCAGCATGTGTCGTCGGACACTGCTTCTTGCTGAGACTAATGCCATGAGACATCGGTATGAAGCCCTTCTTGGAATTTTGCATCTTGAATCTGTGCAATACCTTATCAATATAAGTGTCCTGGCACAATCCAATCAGCCTATTCGCTCTATCTCTGTAGATTCTGATTCCAAGGATGTAGGCGGCTTCTCCCATGTCTTTCATGGAAAAATAACTTCCGAGCCAAGTCTTAACAGACTGAAGCAACGGAACGTCATTACCGAGAAGGAGTATGTCATCGACATACAGTACAAGAAACGCAATTCCGCTCCCACTAGTCTTCTTGTATACACATGGTTCTTCCTCGTTCTTGATGAAACCAAATTGTTTTACTGTTTCATCAAAACGAAGATTCCAACTCCGTGATGCTTGCTTCAATCCATAAATGGATTTATGAAGCTTGCATACCTTTCTAGCATTCTTAGGATCTGCAAAACCCTCAGGCTGTGTCATATACACATCCTCTTCCAGAATTCCATTCAGGAAGGCGGTTTTGACATCCATCTGCCAAATCTCATAATCGTAATGAGTGGCAGTTGCTAGAAGAATCCGAATGGATTTAAGCATAGCGACTGGGGAATAGGTTTCATCATAGTCAATACCATGAATTTGCTTGAAACCTTTAGCCACCAACCTCGCTTTGTAAATTTGCACATTGCCATCCACGTCAATCTTCTTCTTGAAAATCCATTTACACTCAATGGCTTTTGCACCATTAGGTAAATCGACCAAGGACCACACTTGGTTTTCTGACATGGATCCCATTTCGGATTTAGAGGCTCCAAGCCAATTTTCGGAGTCCGGGCCCATCATTGCTTCCGCGAAGTTTGCAGGTTCTTCACTATCAATGATCATCAGATCATTGGAATTGGTCACGAGAAATCCATAGTATCTCTCGGGTTCGTGACGGATCCTTCCGGATCTGCGAACTTCAGGCTCCACAGGCGCCGGTTCCACAGAACTTTGTGGATCCAACTGCTGCTCTTCCTCAGCAGGTTGAGCAGCTTCCTGTGCATCTTGAATTTCTTCTAGATGTACTTTACTCCCACTGTTTTTCTTAGAAAGAAATTCCCTCTCAAGAAAAGAACAGTCCCGAGCAACAAATACTTTGTTCTCAGATTGGTTGTAAAAGTAGTATGCCTTGGTTTCCCTAGGATAACCAACGAAGTAGCATTTATCTGATTTGGGTGCGAGCTTGTTAGAGATTAAACGTTTGACGTAAGCCTCACAACCCCAAATCTTCAGGAAAGACAGACTAGGAATGTTCCCAGTCCACAATTCATGTGGTGTCTTTTCCACTGATTTAGATGGCACCCTATTTAGTGTAAACGCAGACGTTTCTAGAGCGTATCCCCAAAAGGATAATGGAAGATTTGAATGACTCATGATAGACCGAACCATATCCAATAAAGTTTGATTCCTCCTCTCTGACACTCCATTCCATTGGGGTGTTCCAGGAGGAGTGAGTTATGAAACAATTCCACACTCGCTCAGATAGTCACTGAACTCTTGGCTCAAGTATTCTCCTCCGCGATCCGACCGCAGAACTTTGATACTTTTGCCAAGTTGGTTTTGTACTTCATTCTTGAATTCCTTGAATCTATCAATAGATTCTGACTTGTGTCTCATCAAATAGACATAGCCATACCTACTGAAGTCATCAGTTAAGGTAATGAAGTACTTGTAATTTCCTCTGGCAACAGTGCTCATTGGCCCACATACATCAGTATGAATAAGGCCCAATAAGTCACTGGCCCTTTCATTCGGTTTGTTGAAAGGGGCCCTAGCCATTTTGCCCATCAAGCAAGATTCGCATTTCTCACATGATTCAAAATCAAATGAGCCCAAAAGCCCATTTCGATGGAGCCTTTGGATGCGTTTCTCATTGATGTGGCCCAAACGACAATGCCATAAGAAAGTCGGGTTTTCGTCATTTGACTTAAACAGCTTTGTATTTATGTTAAAGACAGGCATTTCTTGGTTTAAGATATATAACCCATTATCTAATGGGGCGCTACCATAAAATGTACCATCACGATTAAAAGAACAAACTCTATTCTTAACAGCAAAATCAAAACCTTCCAAATCCAAAACGGAAACTGAAATTATGTTTCTGCTAATCGCAGGTACAAAATAGCAATTATTCAAAGCTAAAACCATGCCCGAAGGTAAAGACAAATCGTAGGTGCCTACGGCCCGTGTTGGGAATGTCCTGAAATCTACCGTGCTATCTCTAGAAAGTATGATAAGTGTCGAGATCAGACATAAGTCATAAATACTGGGTGATCATGATGACTTGCTAGAGCCCGCTCATGATCTATAAGTTTAGGACTTATTACCAGTATTGTATGATCCCAAAGGGTCACACACCATAGCTAACGGGAAAGTTAAAATGGAATTAATACAGTAAGATGCAAGGCATTTACTGTATTTGTGCAGAGAATTGGGCCAGACAAAAGACAGTCTTTTGTCTGATTTGGGCCTTGGGCCCAAAAGCCTAATGAGCCATTAGTTTAATTACTTGGGCCCATATAAGGAAGAGGAGAGGCGCAGGAAGCCCTAATGCTTCTGGTCTGCGATTTTTTGCCTCTCTTTTCTTCTCTCTCTCTGTTGATTCCTGACTTGGTCTAGCAGCCTGATCCGAAGCTTGTAAGCGTGTGGATACCTAGGAGGAGCCGGTTTCTATCAGCTCTTGCAGATCTCGATATTCCTTTGATCAATCCGCTGCAATCACAAGGTAACCATCCTGATCTGTTTATGATTCATCTGCAAATCACCTAGATCCTAGTTGATTATGTTAGGTTGTAATCTGATAATTACACCCATGAACTCAAATAATCCTACAGTGGTATCAGAGCCTAGGTCATTAGGTTTTGCTTTTGGATCTTTGTATGAATCGATTTTGATTTTTCTTAATAATCATAAGAATCGATTTGATAAAACGATTTGTTTAATTTGTTAATATATAAGAATCGTTTCACCTTTGAGTGGTTTGGAAAAAAGTCGATTATTATTGTATGAGACAAACGTATTTAATTCTCTTTGTTCAAGCGAATTGGAAAGCGATTGATAATTAATCGATTTGTATGTTGTTCGGATGTTAAGAATCAAGTTAGGTTTGATAATATTCAACGCGTGAGTTAATTGGTTAATGTGATCATGTTGACTTTGCTTGTTGTTTGAATCGATTAATAATCGCATGGTGATCGTTTTTTTGTTGGAAACTTTGAAAACCCTAGCCATCGTTTTGTTAAGAATCGTGTAAGGTTTGACTTTGTTTGATAATCACGATTGAATTATTGAATTGGACTTTAAGTATCACAAGTCAAAATCGAATTGGTTTATGTCATAATCGAGTTGGCATGAAACGAATTGGTTTGTTAATGTGATCGTAAAAGATTGCTTTGTTTGTATTGATTAATTATTTAATTAATGTATGGTTTAAGCCGTTAACCCAAATCGCGGTTTGCGGGAAATTATTTAATACAATTGGTATTATTTAGTTTCTGGTTAAACCGGATTTAAATTCAAAAAAAATTGAATTTTAACCTAAACCGAAGGCTGGTCTAAGTTTGATTTGGTTGGACCAAATAATTTAGAGCTGGTCTGGTTTAGTAAATAACCAGTTGGATTTAGTAATTAATTTGGTCTTGGACCAGAATTAATGAACCGACTCGGTTATGTCAAATTATTGGGCCAATTGGAATTATGTGGTCTTGGGCCAAGAATTGGGCCTATAATTTGTGACCCAACCGAAAATTTTAATAAAACATTAAATTGGAAAGTTTCTTTGATTAGAAGTTTCTAATTTTGGCATGTTAGGAAATTTTTTGGAAATAGTAAGTTTCCGATTTAAAAGGTTTCTAAAATAGTAGGTTTCCCTAAATAGAAAGTTTCCATATCTAGTAAGTTACCTGAAATGGAAAGTTTCCCAAAATAGTAATCTTCTATTTTTGGGAGGAAATCTATTGAAACCTAAAATCCTCAAAAACAATATCAAGCTTGGATGTCTTGCCCAATCTTGTCAGCTACTTAACGCTTATTCAATTACAGATATGGCTTACAGTGTGAGGTGTCTGTTGTTGCGTAAGTAAAGTAGTATATAGTCACTAATTTCATTGGGAGTCCCAGACTTTAGTGATTATTTGGCTGTAAGAGATTGGTTTCCTTGACTGGGCCATCGGGAGTCCCGGGCCTTGAGACATCTGGTGAATTGGGCCTTGGGCCCAATCCACAACCGAGAGTTATATGGATATAACTAGCTGTGTGTATGCTTACCAAGTAAAGCTAATTCCGGGTGACGGCCAGTGGCCCACTTTGGATTTAGCTGAACATGGGTCTCGGAATCATTGCATTCTTATGAGGTTAAACAAAGAAATTTTGAATGCAATGCGAGTTTTCTTATAAGTTATTAAGATTACTCTTTTATGAACTAAATAACTAAAACTCTATTTATCTCTAAATTTCAGTTATGACTAGCACAAACAATCAAAACACTTTCTCGATCCGGTCTGTCCTAGAGAAGGACAAACTGAACGGATCAAATTTCTTGACTTGGTCGCGGAACCTGAGGCTAGTCCTCAGGCAGGAGAGAAAGGACTATGTCCTTGAGAGAGCTCTCCCCGAGAGGATCGGGTCCAATGCCTCTCATGCAGTATATGATGCTTGGAATAAGCATTATAATGATGCGGTAGATGTGCGTGGTCTGATATTGGCTACCATGGACTCAGATTTGCTGAAGCAATATGAGAACATGGAGTCGCCAATAGAGATGATCAGCAGCCTGAAATTGAAATTTCAGGAGCAGGTAAGAGTGGAGAGATACCAGTTGGTTAAGTCTTTCACTAGCTGCAAGCTACCAAATGATCATCCAGTGAGTCCTCATGTCAGTAAAATGATGGGTTACATTGATAACCTGAGGAAACTGGATTATCCAGTTAGCCAAGAATTGGCAACTGAGATCATTCTGCAGTCACTGCCGTCAAGCTATGATAAGTTCAAAAGGAACTATATCAAGAAAGGCTTAACGAAGACGCTGACTGAACTGCATGATATGCTCAAGACAGTTGAGCCAAACGTGAAGAGTACCTTGTATAATCTCATGAAGGAGAAGGGTAGGTTTACTAAACCTAATGCTGACAAGGGTGAAGACAAAGTTGTCCAGATTTTAAATCATGGCAAGCGTGTGTCTTCTGAGCCCGAGTCAGATACCTCTTACGTTGGTAAGTGTTGCCACTGTAAAGAGACTGGGCATTGGAAGAGAGATTGCATTAAATTCATGGAAGATTATGAGGAGTTGAAGTTGATGTATGAGACTACTTCCTCAGGTATTCATGTTATAACTTCAAGTTCTACCTTATAGGTATTGGATACTGGTTGTGGCACTGATATTTGTTATAATATGCAGAGCCTAAGCAGCAGTAGAACGTTGAAGGAAGGGCAAGTGGAACTGCGTGTCTGGAAGGAGCTATGGATGCTGCCTCAGCCGTAGGGTTTTTCACTTGTAGATGCCTTTGAGGCTTGGTTTTGTATTAAGTAATTGCTACAATGTACCTGCTTTAAGCAGAGTTGTTTTTCATTTTCTTGTAAGAATTTGAATGTTTTTCATTTTGATAAAAGACAAGTTTTGTTCTTTTGATCTTAATGAAATATTAATTGTAGCACCCTATTCAAGGAATGGGTTTTATATCTTAAACCAAAGAGTGCCTAAATGTAACATAAATACCGAATTGGTTTAAATCTGATGAATTAAACCTGATTTTTCTTGGCGTAAAAGTTTTGGTCACATAGAGTGAGTCAGATTCAGAAATCCCATAGTTATGGACTTTTGGGCTCATTTGATCGGATATCTTATGAGACTTGAATTCTGCTTACTGGACCAAAAGACAAAGGGCCCATCTTAGCCGAGCTAGAGAAAGGCCTAAAGGCTTATTGGACCTTGAACATACTCATGTATGTGGCCCGATGAGCAGTAATGCCAGAGAAAATTTTCTTGTACTTCATTGTCTCTACTGATTACTTCAGTGAGTATGACTGTGTTCATTTGATGAGACACGAGTCGGAATTCTTTGAAATGGTCGAAAGAGTTCCAGAATGAGGTATAGAACCTGAGTGACAGAAGTATTGAGACTCTGGATTAGATCACGAGTGAGAATACTTAAGTCATTGATGGTGTGATCATCTGAATGAGTGTGAAGTCGTTTCACAGCTCATTTCTCCTGAAAACCTAGAGGTGTTTCTGTGAGAATGAATCAGATCTTATTAGAAATGATTAAAGATGAGTCACACGAATCTTCCATGATATTCTTTAAGAATAACGCTCTATAAATATCTAAGTTTACGCTGAAATAGTTCTACCAATATCAGTTGAAAGACACCACTTAAATGTGGACTGGAAATGATCCAAATTCGTCTTTACTGAGTATTTGTAGTTGTGCTACTTCGCTGGTTGTCCTAGGGAAACCAAGGCTTGTTACTTTTTACGTCCATTCCGAAAACGAAGTTAGGTTGTTCGGAATTCTGTTTTCTAAAAGGAAAGTTGCTTTCCAAGAAGAACAGTGGGAGTAAAAGTATAACTCGAAGAAATTCGAGAAATACAGGAGGCTGCTCAACCTGTTGAGGGAGAGCAGCGGATGGATTTACAGATTTATGTAGAATCTACACCTGTAGAGCCTGAAGTTCACAGATTTGAATCCATCACTAATCCGAGAGTGATTTCTCGTGATTAATTGCCATGATCTGATGATCATTGAAAGTGACGAACCTGCGAAATTCACAGAAGCGAAAGTGAGCCCGTACTCCGAAAAATTACACTGTGTGTAAGTTAGCTTCATCGATCCATTCATGGATGGAAGAAAACATATCGGAGTTGGAATCTTCGTTCTGTTGAAGTAGTCAAGGTTTTGACTTGAACAGGAACGAAGTGGAACTGTGCGTTTACTAATAGATAAGTGGGAGCAATGTTGCATTTCTCATAGCGTATGTCGATGACATACTGATTCTCGGAAATAACGTTCCAATGCTGCAGTCGGTAAAGGACTGACTTGGGAGTTGTTGTATGATTGACATGGGTAAAGCCACGTATGTTCTTGGATTTTGGATCTAAAGATAGAGATCCAAAAGAGCTGATAGGACAAAGTCAGGATTCTTATATTGACAAAGTCCTACACGTTTTCAGCATTCCAAGAAGGGTTTTATGCCAATGTCACATGGCATTACGTTAAGCAAGAAACAGTGTCCTACGATAACTGCTGAGCTTGAATGCATGGATGAGATTCCATATGCATCGGCAATTGGATCTATCATGTATGCCATGACACGTACTTGTTTTGATATTGCTTTAATGTTAAGCAAGACAAGTAAAGACCAGTCAAATCTAGCAAAGAATCACTGGATAGACGTAATGAATATCCTCAAGTATTTGGAAAATACTTAGGATAAGTTCTCGTTTTACGGAGAAAGTGAGGTGCTACAAGTCGGTAGAGTCTGAAAGGCAAGTTTCCAACAGACAAAGATGATTTTCGGTCACAGTCCGGTTATATCTTGTGTCTGTCTGGCGGTGCAAGGCACTGTTGCTGACTCCATGACTTAAGCTGAACATTTCGCAGTTTGGGTAGCGGCGAAAGAGGTTGTTTGGAAAGAAGAGTTCATCACTGAACTTGATGTGATTCCCAGCATAGATGAGACTAGCTGCACATCAGAGGTCCAAACACCTTGAGGGTAGGTATAACCTATTCCGTGAGATAAATGACAGAGGTGTTAAGTAGATCAGCAAGTTCCAACGGATGAGAACGTTGCTAAATCTATTAACGAAGCCACTCCTTAGGCCTAAGCACGAGTCGCGGACTGTAGCTGTAGGATAAGTGAAATTAAGATGTAGTCTTAATTTCAGTGGGAGTTTGTAAAGGGCTTTATTTAGTTGTTTTGAAAGGTTCATGTAAACATAATATTTTATGTTTATGAAATATATGATTTCTGGATTATTTTAACTGTGATATAAATAATCGTTCCAAAATGATTCATGTCATTATATATGGGCCATCGAAGTACATGAGTAGACTTGATCCTGAAACCCCATATTTAACGAAATGACATAAATCATAGTGTCCATAGTCAAAGGTTGTTGAAATTGGAACACCAACAACCACTTGAGACTAGATTGTGTTGAGACTTATGACCAAGTTTCGAGGGGTCATAGATGCGCGGCATCAAAGTCGACACATAGGTATATGTAGGGGAGCATATGACCGGACATGGCCCGCTGATGAGAACTCTACAAGATATTAATATATGTGTCATAAGAGGTTCTCATATACGACTATAGAGTATAGTCCTTAGACCTGAGTTCGCATGCATGTGGCTGCACATGGATTGATGCGCTTTGATCATTGTCTAACGCTGTTTCGTAACTGGGAGCTATAAGGACCTTGGTTGGGTGTATTATAAAGTGTGTAGTTCATAGTGATGGAACAAGATGGGATTTGTCCCTGCCGTTTAACGGAGGTAATATCTCTAGGCCAATCGGAGACTTGATAGCTGGTAAGAGAGTGGCCACTCCCAAACGGACTTGCCCAAGTCGTTTGCATTGTCAGTATCAAATCTGGTCCGATGAACATGGTCTGGCTATATAAGGATGACACGCATCTTGCCTTATGCCAGATCGAGATATTGAGACAAAAGGATTAGGGAATGTAGGATTCCAGTACAAGTGGGAGATTGTTGGGAATGTCCTGAAATCTACCGTGCTATCTCTAGAAAGTATGATAAGTGTCGAGATCAGACATAAGTCATAAATACTGGGTGATCATGATGACTTGCTAGAGCCCGCTCATGATCTATAAGTTTAGGACTTATTACCAGTATTGTATGATCCCAAAGGGTCACACACCATAGCTAACGGGAAAGTTAAAATGGAATTAATACAGTAAGATGCAAGGCATTTACTGTATTTGTGCAGAGAATTGGGCCAGACAAAAGACAGTCTTTTGTCTGATTTGGGCCTTGGGCCCAAAAGCCTAATGAGCCATTAGTTTAATTACTTGGGCCCATATAAGGAAGAGGAGAGGCGCAGGAAGCCCTAATGCTTCTGGTCTGCGATTTTTTGCCTCTCTTTTCTTCTCTCTCTCTGTTGATTCCTGACTTGGTCTAGCAGCCTGATCCGAAGCTTGTAAGCGTGTGGATACCTAGGAGGAGCCGGTTTCTATCAGCTCTTGCAGATCTCGATATTCCTTTGATCAATCCGCTGCAATCACAAGGTAACCATCCTGATCTGTTTATGATTCATCTGCAAATCACCTAGATCCTAGTTGATTATGTTAGGTTGTAATCTGATAATTACACCCATGAACTCAAATAATCCTACAGCCCGTGCAGCAACCTTAGCTCCATTCCCGACTCGTTGCTCCATTTGTCCTTTCTTCAGCGTTCTACTGTTTCTTAGTGCCTGCACATCAGTACAAATATGAGCACCGCAGCCGGTATCCAATACCCACGAAGTAGAACTAGAAGACATAACATTAAGTTCGATAACATAAATACCTGAGTCAGACGCATCATACGTCTTCTTCAGCTTCTTGTAATCTTCCATGAACTTCTTGCAGTCTCTCTTCCAATGCCCTAACTGCTTGCAGTAGTTACATTTGTCCTCAGGAGAAGGCCCGGATTTGGGCTTCGGCTTGGGCTTGTCCTGACTCTCAGTCTGGACAACTTGGGCCTTTCCCTTATCCTTCTTAGGTTTCTTAAACCTTTTACCCCCTTGTACCATCAGTACACTGGGAGTTGCCTTCTTGAGGTTCGGCTCTGCTGTCTTCAGCATGCCGTGCAACTCAGTCAATGTCTTAGTCATGTTTTGCATGTTGTAGTTCATGATGAACTGATCAAAACACGACGGCAAAGACTGCAGAATCATGTCAGTGGCTAGCTCCTGGCTAATGGCACAGTCCAGTTTCCCCAGGTTATCAATGTAACCCATCATTTTAAGGACATGAGGACTTACTGGACTGTCCTTAGCCAGCTTGCAATCCATGAGAGATTTAACCGTCTGGTATCTCTCTGTGCGAGCTTGCTCCTGAAACAAAGCTTTCAGGCTGTTAATAATCTCAATGGGTGACATCACGTTCTCATATTGCTTCTGCAGCTCAGAGTTCAAAGTCACCAGCATTAGACAGTTAACGTCTTTGACATCAGCTGAATGCTTATCCCAAGCATTCTTTTCTGTCTGCGGGGCATTGGAACGTGGCCTCTCGGGGAGAACTCTTTCAATGACATATTCCTTGTTCTCCTGCCTGAGAACTATTCTCAGGTTCCGATACCATTCCAAGAAATTAGATCCATTTAACTTGTCCTTCTCAAGGACGGATCTTAGTGAGAAAGTGTTGATGTGAGTTGAGACAGACATAGCTGTAATTAAAAGAGGTAGAGGTTTTAGTTATAATGCTCAAGAAATGAGAATTCTTATCTAATAAGAAAACTCGCATTGTATTCAAAAACACTATGTTTCCTCAGATGAATACAATGAACCAAGATCCATACTTCACCAAAATCTGAGTGGGCGACTCGCCATCATCCAAACTTTAGTTATCTAGGTAAGCAAATCATTGCTAATTGTACCCAGTACAACTCTTGGTCGTAGATGAGACAAACTATGTCTAATCCACTCTGATGTCTCTGGGCCAGAACTTCTGATAGTCCAGTCAAGTAAAACCAATCTTTTATGTCTTGTGATCACTGACAGTCGCACTGCAAGTCTATCAATGACCACCTGCCTTATTCATGTTGCGTTGGATACCAAGGACTCCAAGGCTATCCAACAACGACACGAGTCTTGACAGTAGACAAGATCCGGCAAGACATCAAGATCACTTGATATTTAGTTGAGGAAAGGAACTATTTTAATCTTGATGTATATCCAATATACATCCAAGAATTTATTAAATTGTTTAAAACATATAGTCTTATTAAGTTTAAGTTTAATCCAGAACTTAGGAATAAATTTGGTCTGGTATATGCAAATTGAGGTCTAACCTTCAAGTCTGCGAGTGGTGTGTCGATCGATGCATCCTTGCATCGGTCGACACAACCTAATTTAAACCGGACTTTGATAACCGGTCAAACCGGATCGAATTTCCTTAACTGGTTCAGTCTAATTGAACCGGTCCGGTTTAAAATCCATATCGATCGTCACACACAACTGTGTCGATCGTCATGACTTAACCAGAACCAAATTGGTTAATAAAATTAACCAAGCGAGATAACCGGTTCAATCCAATTGACCCGATCTATCCATTCGCATAGTCTGTGTCGACCGATACACCCAGTGTATCGATCGACACAGAGCGATCTCCAAGACCGAGTGAGCGTTTTCGCGGTGTGTCGACAGACACAAGATTAGTGTCGATTGACACTATGCGACAAACCTCAAAATCTTTTACGAGTTTTCGCGGTGTGTCGACCAACACAATATTAGTGTCGATCGATATCATGCGACAAACCCTAAAATTTTATTATACGTTTTGCGGCGTGTCGACCGACACAAGCTTAGTGTCGATCGACACAGTGCGACAACAGCAGTTTGTCGTTTTCAACAGAGACTTTAATCCGAGATTAATTTCTATAAAACACGATTCAACAGGCGATTAACTAATCAAATTCATCAGTATTCGATTTAAAAGCCTCAGATTCAATAGTCTAAACCCTAACACGCTCTGATACCACTGTTGGATCTCCTAGGATCTAGGGTTTGTTATATTGAAATTACCAACCTCGTTCTTACCTTGAACTGGCAGCGGAATGATTGGTGAACGAGATCTAGCGACTCAGATGCTTCGCCTCTACCAGATACACACACACACAAACCTGGAAACCGGGATGCTAGTGTCGGATCTTTGGGATCTCTGAGTTTTGGTGTTTCTGCTCTTTCTGTCAAGAAAAAGACGACGGCCAGGGTTCCAGGTCGAAACTATATGACTATATAAAGACCTGGAATGACTTAAACCGAACCATAATTAATCAGATTCGTTTAAGTCATAAAACCGAAACTCAGTTTCGGAATCGACCCTGTGTCGATCGACACACCACCCGAAACTCATTATTGATGTGTATCCAATACACATCCATACGATCATTACTATAATGATCATGACCATATTTAACGCTTCCAGTTTGCTTAGGTGTGTGACCCTATAGGATCATATAATACTGGCAGTAAGTCCACAACTTACAGATTGCAAGAGGCTTCTAGCAAAACATTGCAACCGCCCAGTATTATACGAATGTCTGATCTCGACACATAACTATCATCAGGAGTGAGTACAAGTGTGATTTCAGGACACTATCCCAACAGTTTTAAGTCATTAGCTTGACTTTTTGGAAAGGGTCAGACTCATGGGGGTTTCAACAGAGACTTTGAGTATCTCTGTTAATGCCGTATCATCCATGGCGGTGTGTATGCAGTAGTAGCATGAGATCGTCCTAGGAAGGTGGGAAGGAATATAGGGCGGGGTTGACACTTGGGTGGTGTAGAGTGTTTTCCTGCATTCACAGCAATGGAGTCAGGAGGTTTAAACTTAGAGGGTTTATGTCTTACCTTTGGTGGAGATCTGATGTTTGGAGTTTTCTGCTTATGAGTAGTTTTAGGTTCTGAAGATGTCAGAGTAGATTCCTGAGGAACCACCATCTCCTTATCCACCACTACCATGCACTGAACTACATCTTTAGACCTTACGGGAGCTTTTGGGAATGGTATTGGAGGTTTGTAGACTCGTTCCTTAACAGCTCCACGAGAAATAAGTGAGACTGTTTTTCACGATGTGCAACGATCGATGCCAATGGTGCAACGATCGACGCAGGTATTTCAGCTCGACTTTTAACTTCAGTCTCAGGTTTCTCAGCTTCCTGGTCTAATTCAACAGTCCTAAACTCAAAGTTCTCCTCTTGACTTGGTCCATTATCAGTCTGAACTATCCAAGCCAAAAGATCAATGTCAATCTTTGTTGAGTCTGGTCCGTCGAAACTCTCAAACTCAGGTGATTCAATCTCAGACTCCTTTCTCTTTTCCACAATTTCCAAAGCCTTAACTGCAAGATATGGTCCCTGATTCAGCCTGTGTTCAACTTGAATTGGAATGTTGTTGACATGAGCTTCTTGAACATCCTTCTTGTTGACAGAACTTGAAATCTGATCCACTTGCGTATCCAACAGCCTCATATGAGTGTTCAAGGACTCAAGCTTACTATTCAAATCGGTGTACAAGGCCTCAATCCTCGAATTAAAAGACACATTGGTCTGTTGCTGTCCTTCAAGACACTGCTCCATCATGACTTCAAATCTGCTCTTATATGTAGGTGCAGGAGGTGCTTGGTGAGAGGAATAACCATAGTCTCTCGATCTCAGAGCGTAACTAGAACTTTGTCTCTGCTGATTTCCACATGTCTGTCCATAATAATCAGCTCCAGCTATATAATTCACCTCTGCAAACTCCCCAGCTGCTGCATCAGCTCGGATTTGTCTCTTCCCAAGTAGGACGTCGTGGATGTTATCTATCTTATCTCTCATCTCAGCTATCTGCCCAACTAATGCATAGTAATCTGGCATGATGGGGTTTCCTTCCCCATCTAGTTTCTGACCTCTTGCGTTGCATATATGACCCTCTTGGTCTCGTAAAATGCCGTTTTCACCGCGAATCAGAATCACAGGCTTCATAGAGTGAAACCTGCCTAGTGATACCGCTTTGTGTCGATCGATGCAAGAGAAGCGACGATCGATGCAAGCTCGAAGATGTGACGATCGACACACAGGACCGTGTCGATCGTTGCAAGACGATTCCTGCAATACCAAAAATCAAAAGCGTAAGTAAACGAGAATTAAAAAAATGCTTAGTCTAAATCCTAGTACTGAATCTATCGGCGAACTCAAAGAGTCCCCGGCAACGGCGCCAAAAAAACTTGATAGGTCAAGAATTATCCCTATTCTACTGCAAGTGCACAGTTAATGCAATTATAGTATAAAGGGTATCGAATCCCACAAGGACTCTCAGTCACACAATAGATTATCAGTATTTCGAGTTTAAGCTAGACAAAGCAAAATTTGTAAAGCAATAAATTAAATAGAAACCAAGTAAACAGATCGAGCAAGACGGATGTAAGCAATCAAACGAAGGCGTTAGGTTTCGGGAGTTCTCAGGATATCGGGAAATCAGATAATCAAACAATCAGATTCAATCTATAATGTTCTTGAGCTAGAATCACGAAGGTAAAACTAACCAGCTGTCGCTGCGATAATTATCTATGTCTAACAACCTAGCAGACCAACTTTCGTTGCGAATCCTAGAGTTCTAAACATGCATTAATTCCAAGTTCGTTCGTTCACAATTTCTCTATACCAAATTCCTTTGCGAATAGATAAATTGCTCACCTAAATCAGATCTAGTTAAATAAACCAACTGTCGTTGTGTAAATCAACCTAAAATCAGTAATCTAAATGGCCAGTTCAGATTAAGCATTAAGAACAGATCAGATGAAGAACTAGACGATGAATCTAATAAATTAGTTAATCTAACATTCCTTCAAATCCCTAATGAGAATCCCTAACCTAACAAGAGATCTACTCAGACATAGCAATCATGACAGAAAACACAGTCAAAATAGATATCATAGAATAATCAAAGGAATAAGAACAGGGGTTCGAAATCAAGTCTCTTTCGAGAACAAAACCAGCCCCTCAAACACTCTCTGAAAATAAAACTTAGTTATGAAAGCGTAGCCTAACAAGTGGCTGTAAAATCTAATTATAATCCTAAAACACGTTTTGGGGCTTCTTTATAAATATCAGGAACTTCTGGGCACAACTGCAAATTTCATCATTCTTCATTAAACCGTCGTTTGACCCATCTCGTATATGCAACGATCGACACCAAAGGTGTGTCGATCGATGCAGCTCTGAAATACCGACAGTGAAGTCTATCTCTCGGCCAAACACTCCAAAAAGCTCCAGAAAGTCTCATAATCACTAAATCTGCTCCAAATGTGCTTGTACCTAATAAACACCTGAAAAGACTCTAAAGAGACACAAATAGACTCTAAAACAGACTTATATCATGGCATAAAACCGGTAAAAACCATGATATATCAAATAGCAATGTGAGAAAATAAAAACAAGCAAGAAAATTAAACAGTAGCAAGATTGGTTGTAAGCAATAAACTAAAAGCGCTAAGTCTAGGGAGTTCTCGGGAAATCAGACAAGCAGATAAATTATTCAGTCATGATCAAATTAAGTACAGTTCTAGAACTCAAACACGGAATTAGAACTAACCAACTTTCGTTGTGAGAATTCTCTAAGTCTAATAGCAGAAATCCAAATTTCTTTGCAATTCCTAACAGATTAAACTAGCTTTAAGTTCAGGTTCGATATGTTCACAATTTAATTAAACCAAATTTCTTTGCGAGTAATCTAATTGCTCAATCTAAATAGTTCAGATTATAAACCACACTTTCATGTCAATTTAACAACCTAAGATCTAGATTCTAAGTGATCATGTTATAATTAGCATTAAACACAATTTAGATTGAAGAACAATTATTGATATGAATCCTTAACTGGATTAATTATATCTAGCAAGTCATAAAATCCCTAGTGAGAATCCCTAAACCTAACTATGAATCTACTCAGACATAGAATATGAAAACATAATCAATGAATAAATAAATTGCATATAAGAATATAAAGAAGTAAAGGGGTTCGAAATCATCTCCCAAAAACAAGATGTAGTACAGGATTAGATCAGCCCCAAAAGCTCTAACAATCTCTTAGCTCTAAGTATGAAAGCGTATGTAAACTAAACACCAAAATCCTAATTATATAGACTAAATCACGGCTGGGGCTTCTTTGTAAATACTGAAAACTTCTGGGCCAAAGTTTAAATTCTGCATTCTTCATTAAACCGCCGAAAAAGCCCCATCTCGCATCTGTGTCGATCGATGCACAATGTGTGTCGATCGACACACTCCTTTGTTCTAGACAGTGAGCTCAACCTCTCGGATCAAAACGCCAAAAAGCTCCAAAAAGCTCCAATATCTTCAATTCCGCTCCAAACCTGATAATACCTGCAATAGACTCTAAAACAATACCAAAAGACTCTAAAACACACTTATATCATGGTCTAAAACTAGTAATTACCATGATATATCATATGCCCACTTTGGTTGCAGTTCAAGCAAATATGTTGCTTCCTTGGCCACTTTTTGAGAAAAGCTTTCTCTAAAGCAGACTTGTATCGACTCTTCTTAGGTCTTCCGGGAGGCTGCCGAGGTATAGAAGGTAGACATTGTTGTGCTGGGACAAGCTCAGGAACCGGATGAGCTACATCTCTTGGCATTATAGATGCAGAGTAAGCGTTGATAAGGTAGCTCTTAAAGTAATATGGAGACGAAAGACCAATCGCATTAATCTTCTTAGGTACTCCAGCAGCGATAGCATGAACACAAGGTAATTGATGAACATCGAATCTTTTACATGAACATTTCCGTTCTCGTGTTGACAACATGTGACTGCCTCCCGTTGGTAACATGTACTTGATCAGCATCTATTTCATGCACTACCATCAGTTTGGCGGCTGTAACACGGGGCTGCATACAAGCAAACGATGTTCAATTCTTTTACTCTTCAGTGATAACAATTGAAATTAAAACCACTAATCTCAATAAGTTTTTCAGCACCATCAGTCAGTCTTGTACTCATTTGTTCTGCCGCCCGCCTCCTCTCGGAGAACCATCTTGTTAACATGGAACGAATGGCGTCTAAGAGCTTGACAACTGGCAACGTTCTAGCGTCTGATAGGACCCTGTTGATCGACTCATCTATATTGGATGTTAATATATTGTATCTCTGCCCTGGAAAGTGAGCACGACTCCACACCTTGACATCAGCTTTTTCCAAATAAGCATGAAGGCTCGGTTTGAGGGTTTGGATCTCATTGAATATGTGATTGAAATCAGATATTCTATACGCGTTTGCTGCCTTCTTTACCATCCTAAATGCTTCACCACCTTTAAATCGCACAAGTATGTTTTTGTACATATGATATGTGCATATACCCCTAGTAGCCAGTGGATAGACGTTTCCAATCGCTTTAGCTATCGATTGATGTCTGTCCGAGATGATGGATAGACCAGCTTCGTCTGGAAATACACGGTTCAGTTGTCTGAAGAACCATTCCCATGATTCATCGTTCTCCGTGTCAACAACTGCAAATGCTATAGGGAAGATCTGGAAGTTACCATCTTGACATGTTGCGACCAATAGTGTCCTTTTATATCTCCCTTTCAGATATGTCCCATCGACGACAATCACTTTTCTCATGTATTGTAAGCCATTGATACTTGCACCAAAAGAGATAAATGCATATTTGAAACTGCCTTCTTCGTCCACTGCTAAACGTGTAAAAGTCCCTGGATTAGCCTTTCTAATCAAGAACAAATATGAAGGAAGTTCCGCATATCCACTCTCGTAGCTACGATTAGCCAAAAACGTGCATATAAAAGGGCCCGATGAGCTTTCCAGTAGTCAATCTGCCAAATATTCAACTTATTATAAATATGTTATTCACAAAAACAGTCTGCAACAAGTCGTACGTAAGGCAGCTAAAAACCTGCATCAAACGAACTAATAAAGAAAATCTACAACCAGGATAAACACATTACAACATACCTTTATACCAAATTTGAAGTTAAGAGCCACCGCAACATGATATGGTATCACT
The DNA here is from genome assembly GCA_030180135.1 of Orychophragmus violaceus. NCBI lineage: Eukaryota > Viridiplantae > Streptophyta > Magnoliopsida > Brassicales > Brassicaceae > Orychophragmus > Orychophragmus violaceus. Next base: position 83,359,076 of record CM058230.1, on the reverse strand, counting down.
TTTGGTCCAACGCTACCCACCGAATCATAGTATAGCTGTCCTAGGATACTTTTGGTAGCTTGACGACTCCGCCCACCTCGTTCTGTAACAGAGCAAGTATGATCTTTAATGTATACTTTGATATAAAAACATGGCGAATCTCCAACTGTTCCGGCACAAACTCTCCATGTGCATCCTTCTACCCAACATTCAACAACCAATAAGTCCGGCCTTGAGTCTACACGGTTGAAATCAAACTTCTGCGCAAGAGACAGAAGCTGCAACCTATTAACCAATGCATCATTGCTATCGTATCTTTGCCCAACAGCAATATCCAAGACTTGTATCTCTATTTTCCTGTAATTTTCATCGTCAACACTTTCGTGGACAGCTTTTCCAGAGGCCTTTTTCTTCTTTGACAAACAAGGTTCCTCTAACTCTATTGGAACTCTCCCAGACAAATCGTAATCTTCATCACCAGAACTAGCACCATCTGAATCTTCACAGCGATCAAATATCAGTCCTTCTTCATCGCTCTCGTCATCTTCCACTGCCTCTTCCGTGTTATCTTTAGAATTTTCAGAAGCAGCCGTCATCTTCTTAAATGTAACACATAACCTGCATGTCTTATCTTTGAACTGATCAAAGAAAGCTTTCATTTGTCTATCATTACCAATCTTCACAGGAGGTGAGCTCTTCGCTAAATTAAGCAAAACCTCCTTTGGAAGCATATAACTAAACTAACCAATGTAAATCTTGATGTCTACTCAATAGTCCTTGTAAATTGTTTCTATGAATCTGCTAAAACAAAGCTTATCCTCTACCACTACAGTTCTTGTTCCTCTTTCTTACACAACAAATTTCCATCTTGTTTCATCAAATATCTAGTCGTCACACAGAAGAACAATCTTAACCATGAATACGTACCTATCAAAATCGTGGGAGATGAAGGCTAGATGTTGTGATTATTGTTGAGGATTGTTAGAGAATTGGCGTTTTCTTGCAAAGGAGAAACGTTAGTTTCTAACAAAGAACAAAAAAAACAATTAAAGCAATAATTAATAACAATAATTATTGCTTCCTTATATGGTAACACGGAATATTTTTGTATTTTAAAGAGAATTAAATTTCCTTTTTTTGTAATAATCGAATTATGTAGTTGCCTAAAAGGAAAATTTTCGAAATTGCCATAAAACAATAAAATAGTATTTTCTAAATTTTAGAAAAATTAATAAGAAACTTATATACTTATTTGGGTATTTGCATAAATTTATTATTAATATAAAGTACTAACTTACAAAAAAACTTATTAGTTTATAATTTTTGGGAATTTAGAATAGAAAATTTTCCAATATAATTATAAAACTATAAACCTACTTCTTTTTCAAAGATATTATTTTTTAAAATTAATAATTCATTTTATAAACATTAAAATTTAAATTTAAAAATTCAGAAATCATTCTCAAAACATTAAAATAAAATAAAAGTTTCAGAAATCATTTTCTAAACATTAATATTTCTGCCTAAGTTTATTTTAAATTAAAATTTAGTGCTAAACAGTAAATAAGGAAACAACTATGAAAATCTGCAAAAAAAAAAAATAATAATTCAAAATATGCCACGTTAGTAAATTTAAAAAAAAAAAATCTGTAGAAAAATTATTATAAATCTGTAACAAATGAAATAAATATGTAACACTATAACACTAGTTTAATAATTTTTTTCACCCTTTCGTCTTTGTAACGGATTTTCTTAAATATGCAACAAATGGGAAAAAAACAATAACACTGGTAAAAAAATATGTAGTTTAAATCCGCAAATGGTTGAAAAAACTGCAAACTCATAAAAAAAAATCTTCAACACTAGCCGGAAAAAAAGCAAATAAAATCCGCAGAAAATTATAAAATCTTTAACACAATAAATAAATCTGCAACACTACATACTACTTTAGTAATAAAAAACAACAATACTCTTTGTTACAGAGTAATATTATATCCGCAACAAAGAAAAAAATCTGCTACACATAAATTTAAATCTGCAACCAAAAATCTGTAAATTTTCAAATAAATCCGCAAACCCAAAAATCTGCAACACATGGCTGTGGATTTAAATTCGTAGGGAATGTGGCAATTTCGTAAATAAGTAAATTTTTTTCAGACATGAAAAAAACATTAATGGCAATTCTGTAAAAAAAAATTCCAAATGGTTATAAGGGTAGTTTAGGCAATAAAATAGAGGAAAAAGGTCAAAAGATTAGTATTAAACTAGTAATTACTCTATTAATTTATACTAGATAAATAAATTCCCCTTAAATTAATTTGCTTGGGTTCATCAAGTAGTGGTTTAGGGTATAGATTTTAACCACTAAAAAGGGGAGTTTCGATACTCCATACTATGAATTAATATGCGAATTAATATGCTTGGATTTAGTGTCTAGAAGTGGTTTAGGGTATAGATTTTAACAACTAAAAGGGGGATATACGATATTCCAGATTGTAAATATATTTGCTTGGGTTTAAGTTTAGAAGTGGTTTAGGGTATAGATTTTAACCACTAAAAAGGGGGGGGGGTGGTTTGGATATTTATACTGTAAATTAATATGCTTGGGTTCATAAAGTAGGGATTTAGGGTATAGATTTTAACCACTAGAAAGAGGATATACAATATTCCAGACTGTAAATTAATATGCTTGGGTTCATCAAGTAGTGGTTTAGGGTATATATTTTAACAACTAAAAAGGGGATATAGGATATTCCAGACTGTAAATTAATTTGCTTGAGTTCATCAAGTAGTGGTTTAGGGTATAGATTTTAACCACTAGAAAGGAATGTTTCGATATTACATATTGTTGATTAATTTTCTTGGGTTTAGGGTTAAGAAGTGGTTTAGGGTATAGATTTTAACCACAAAGAAGGATGTTTGCGCTTATGGTTTAAAGACTAAAAATCGGTTTGGAAGATTTTCCTAAATTGTAATACGTTTTACTGAATACAGCAAAAAAAAAATTCCCATATAGGGATTCGAACTTGGGACATGAGGGTCATTGTGTACTCGATTAGTGAATATAGTGTATAAACCATCTGAGTTATTTGTTCGGACTTGTTTGTTTGTGAATTCATTTAATGTTATCAAATAACGTTTCAGAATCAAAACCAAATAAGATCTTATCGCTCTTAATCCTCTTTGACGAAACTCTTTGTAGATCCAGAAAAAAAACTTCAAAAGGGGATCGAGCCAGATTCTCTTCCATTTTCTTCATCCTTTCGACATAATTTCTGGGAAATCGATTTGTATTCTCTATCTAAATTACTGGGTCAAGCAGGTACGCAAATGTTCTTTTTGTTTAATTTCGTTTATCAAATATATTCTTCACACTGAATCTTTGATATCTTAAGTATTTATGCTTTGTTACTTGTTCTTCTTGTTTATGCTCGCTATTAGCTCGAATTCGCATGTCGTCTATTAAGTTTAAGTGTTCCAGAGATGTTATGAATTCGGTTTTGAGATGATGGAGATTAATTTTGAATGCACTCTTGACAGATATGGGCCGTTATAGTTATAGCCAGCCATCAAGTTCAAGCGCTAGTCTTGCTGATTCAGATTATGTAGGTAAGGCTGTTGTTGAAGAAATCGGCATTCTCACAGTTTGCTACTGCGGCCGTAAGGCAATACTCGACACATGCCGTTATCAATTGGACCCATATAGAAGATTTTTCACTTGTTCTAATAACGACGATGGAGAGTGCCACATTTGGAAATGGTGGGACGAGGTTGTGACTGAAGATCTAGTCGCTCTTAATGAAATGTCGTTAAAATGCATTTGTTGATAGTTGGTGAATCACAGACAATGAGTGACAACATTAAAAAAGCTCATGTGGAGATTTATGTATTGAAGCAACTTCAGACAGAGAATGAAGAAAGGATTGCAAAGCTAGAGAAACTTTTGATAACCAAGAGTAAGTCATTCCCTGACATGGAACCGAAGATTCTGTTGGTGGCATTTGCTCTTCTGCTTGTACTTGTTCTCATATGGGTAAAGTGATAATTGATGTTATGATGTAATGGCCTTAGATACTTGGTGATGTGTGTGCTTCTTATGGAATGATTTTGGAAGATCTTCCAAACTATTTAAAACAGTTTTCTGAATACATTTTCTATTAGTGTGAATCATGCATCTACTCTAAGTTGGACTAAAAAAATGTGTTAGGTTACGACGATTCCTGAATACGTCTATTTTCTTACTGAATAACAATATTCTACTAACATTAACACGTTCCAATGGCTTAACAAATAACATTGAGATTTCATTTCAAATAAATAAATATTAGGCATTAAGACTTCAAATATACTTCTTTTACAACCAAAATGTTCATAAAACATAAAAAGAAATAATGCAAAATCAAATAGTTTCATTTCCACTTTTTGAATGTATCTGGAATGACTCTGGAGAAGAACTATGTTTCTATATCCCAAAAACATTTGTCGCACATGTTATCTTCCTTTTCAATTTCATTCCACGGGGTTCTCCAATTGTTAAGCGTAGCACAAGGGCAATAAAGAACTCCTTCCATATTGATTTCTAGTCGCTTTGCTTTGATGAATTCTGACGGATTCGAAGGCCACGATTTTATGCCAACTTTTCTAACAATCGTTCCAAGTTTTTTAGCAGATTCTCTCGTGAATTCGAACTTTCCAAACAACTCATCGTCACCATCTTTATTAAATGTCCTCCTTATCATACCGTATGAGTATATCGCCACTTCATAACCACGATTTGCTATATTCTTCAATGCTTCAATTCCATCATTTTGACTTTCCGTGTAAAGGAAGTCAGAGATTGCTTTCAAAAACAATGCTGATGTGTTACCCGCTTGGTAACACTTACGATTGAAAGCATTAGTTTCGCCAATATAGTTTCTGCGCAACGAACTAGATCAACGGATTTATATAATTCTTCTCTTTCGGACATATCTCTTACGGTTTTACATGTTATCTTCGAGTGCTTGAAGTCGATAAAGTTGTCCTCACAAGTATGAATGAGTACCTTCATGATTAGATCTTTTGGCAGCGCAAGAAGATTGAAAGGTATGGTGGCCTTTCTTGCCCTTGTAACTGAACGTGTCTCATAAACGTACATTTTGTATGGTGGTAAATACCAGTATTTGTTTATCATATTTGCTTTTTGAAAATGAGCACGGTTATGGCAATTATGGAACACAATTCTTTATATAGAGAGTCAAAAGGCGGTTGTTAAAAAACCAAGAGACATGAATTACTTTATTTTTCACACTCCTTCCTCAGGTTTACTCATTTCCTATGTTTGCATCCATTCGCAGAGGTTGAAATTTAAAAAAAAAAATGTTACTCTGAAATGGACTTTAAAAATTTTTGTTATTGGGCAGAAGGATATTAGAGATACTAATATGAACCAGTTTCAATATAATATCTTGGCCCAATAGAAAATCAACCATTGTATGCAACTCTTTTAACATAGGATAATAACCCTGTTTTGATTCTAGTATTAATCTTTTTCTTTTATTCCGATTAGAAAGTCTTGTCTATTTATTCACAAATATAGGAAGATGTCATACACATTCAGGAAAGCTTTCCTAAAATATATAATTGGACTTTTGCATCTACCTATACAACAATTCAAATTTAAGAACATGTTTTACACATTTGGGAAGCCTTTCTTAAAACCAAGTAAAGGAAAATTATTGAGACAGTTAGTACAACTACTAAAATTTAATTAGATATGTCAACACAATGTAGCAAATAAAAATCATTTTGTTCATTTGGATGTTTAGTCATTTTTGAAATAGTTAATCCTAAAACGTGTAATGGTAATCTTATGGATTTTGCTTAATTTGGCCAAAAAGGAAGTTTAAACATGGCATTGTAATCCAAAAAAAAATCAAGAAACAAAAGTCATCTTATGGATTTTGCTTAATTTGGCCAAACAAGAACTTTTTTGGTCAACTTATCTGCAAAATACCATTTCTCCTCCGTCCCGAAACACTTAAGACACGACCCTCTCCCCTTTCTACGAATTTCCCAGATATATGGAGCGCAGTTACAGTTGTTGACACTGTAGATATCGATATTGGCTTTTGCTTCCTCAAACCACTATGGAAGTTGATACATCCGTTGTTGATTACTATCAAGAAAAAGCTTCCTTCTGCATTTCAGGGCAAATTCTTTTGAAATCTCTCCATCATACTGATCTGATGGGTTCATGATTCTTTCAAGATAAGCCCTTGCGTATATAGCAAGATCATAACCTCCATCTGCCGCTTGTCGAATCAATTGGAAACCTACATCCCTATTTCCTGCTCTAAACATTTCGCTAAGACCCAACAAGTACAGAGCAGAGAGATTACTGTTTCGAAGACATTGTTCCTTAAAATTAGAGAAACCTGGATAACATCTGATAGGAGGTTGCATGTCCACTGAATCTACCTCATGCAGAAACAAAGGCGTCTCCATGATGGATTTCCAAGATCGATAAACCGCTTTTGAACTGACGTACTCGGTATATGTACATCCACCTTTTGCGCAAAATGTTGTGGATGATTTCTGGGGGAAGATGAGGTATATTGCATCTAACCGGCTTCATTCTTTTGCGAAATATGGATTTTCTTGTAGATTTTGTGGAAAGAAAAAGATTAAACTTGAAACCCATTTTCTCGTCTCTCTATGATGAAGATGACTTTTGATTAGGCCAAAACTATACATCTCTCTTAAATAGACAAGACAAAAAGAATAATTCGTAGAGTGGCGTCTCTTGAAATTCCAAGAGCAACGAAATGAAAAGACGTTCGCAGAGATAACGTAAACCATTGGAATTCGTAGTGTAATGCGTATACATTGTTGGGCTTTTCTTATTTTGTTGGCCTTTTTCCAATTACATCTATTTTGTTGTACCAATTATCTTGTGCTTTGTTGGGCTCATACTAATTGTCTAACTACTTCTGGAATACTACCTTGGCCCAATGACTACTCGATATTCCAATATACACTGCGTTTTACTGAATACAGCAAAAAAAAAAAAAAAAAAATCCCATATAGGGATTCGAACTTGGGACATGAGGGTCGTTGTGTACTCGGGTAGTGAATGAAGTATATAAGCCATATGGGCTATCTGTTCGGACTTGTTTGTTTATGAATTCATTTAATGTTATCAAATAACGTTTCAGAATCAAAATCAAATAAGATCTTATCGCTCTTAATAAACGAGAATGACATTTTGAAAGCAATTACAGAAATATGAAAAACTTCCAGAAAGTGTGTAAAGGATTCCTGAATTACTACTAAGAAGGATGTTAGCGCTTAGGGTTTAGATTCTAAAAATAGGTTAGGAAGATCTTCCTAAATATTTAATACGTTTTACGGAATACAGCAAAAAAAAAACAATTCCCATATAGGGATTCGAACTTGGGACATGAGGGTCGTTGTGTACTCGGGTAGTGAATGAAGTGTATAAACTATATGGGCTATCTGTTCGGACTTGTTTGTTTACGAATTCATTTAATGTTATCAAATAACGTTTCAGAATCAAAATCAAATAAGATCTTATCGCTCTTAATAAACTAGAATGACATTTTCAAAGCAATTCCAGAAATATGAAAAACTTCGAGAAAGTGTGTAAAGGATTCCTGAAATACTAAAAGACAAACATAACATTCAAGTCATGTTTAATACACATTAGTAATTAAAATGTAAGTTCACATTCAAGTCAACACAAGATCAAAGCATTCAAGTCAACATAAGATCAAAGATTTACAACTTGAAAAACAAAAGCAACAGTAATATCTTAAACTTCTTCAACTTGAAAAACAAAAGCAACAATAATATCTTAAACTTCTTCAACTAGATGACATTTTTATCTTTCTCCAATGCAGTCTCGATAAACTCCTCAAAGATTTCGCAAGCTAACTTTGATCTTTTGTCATGTGCATTCTCATCAGCAATCCTGACATATCTCTCATCCCCAGGGAGTGGCACTCTAACATCTTCACCACAAAGAGACCACAGTTCGAATGTAAACCTGTCTTCGGAATATCTTTTGCCTTCTCTACAGTAAATGGTGTAACATCATTGAAATCTTCTTTAGAAACTTCCTCAAGCAAGGCTGGAATCATCTCTGCATCAAATGGCCATAGATAATCAACCAAACATCAGTAAAAACAAACATAAATAATCAATAAAACATCACTATAAATATGATTATACCTGCATATTTTTTCACTTGAGCAAAACAAGCATTAATATCCTCAGAAGGAAGACCACAATTGTAGAATGTGATCGTTCTTTTCTTGAGTTTTATCACCATTCCAATCCAATGTCTAACTTTTGGTGTACGTGTAACACCAGACACTACCTCCAAATCCTTATTTCATCTCCTTTTAGGATAGCTTTTACATGTTACATATCCAGATAATGAAATAATTCAGGATAACAGTTCAAAAAACTTTGACACACAAAGAGAATGAAATAGTTCCAGAAACTGAGATACATAAGCACATAAATTTACCTGTTACAACTTCAGTTATCTCTTTATTGAAAAATCAAGCGCTTTGTGGGTTGAGGAGGTTTCTTGAATCTGTCATAAACACCATCCAAATTATAGAAGAATCTCATTGAGCAGATGCAAGATTGTGGAAGCCGATTATTATGGAACCAAGCAGCATTGTCGTTTCTTCGGGATTGCAACACTTGTAAAGTTGCACTTATGTGCTGAGAAATAAAAAAGATGAATATTAACGTTGATGTTACACAATCATGTCTTTCATAAGAAAATATAATTTGTATCAATAAATATTTACCTCTGTATCAATTGAATGTTCTGGATTTTCGATGCTTTCAAAAAAATGGTTAGTCACCTTACATCCATCAATTACAAGGGGTCTGTGGATAATATAAAAATTTAGTTAGTCACAATAACAAGATCACAACTACATAGTTAAATATTTAGTTATTTACACTCTAACCTTGCATGTTTGTCTCGTAATTCCATCCAGTCTTGATACTTTGAATAACGAGGGAGTACAGGAGTCATGAATGGATCCACAACTAAATTCATCTTTGGTGTTACCATTAATGCATGGTTTTTTGCCTTGTAAGGAGTCTTGTTCGTTTTTGATTTTTTGGGTTCTCGTTTGCTCCTTCTCAGAAACGGTTCATTCTCATCAGGTTGTTTCCTTTTCTTGTTCGTTTTATCAGTTTTCTCCTTTTCAGGAGGGATTTGTTCATCTAAATCAAGATATTCCTGAAAAAATAAATGTAAAAAAAAAACAAGGTTATGAAGCATTTTATTACAATTGTCCTAATTTTAACTTATTACATACTGATTCTGATGGCTGTTCCTGACTTGGCTGATTAGCAGACAATGAAACATTTACATTGTCCTCCTCCTTCTGCCAAGTACACCAAAGAACTAGTTAGTTTCATTCATTTTTAAAAACAACTTTATCAAAATAATTGTTTTCAATTATACCTATTCAATTGCTCGCAGTTCACTTGCATGGAAGTCAACGAGTTCAGTAGTATCAGTTAGATACACTGTGAATCTCCCTTCAGTCACCAGGCTCTTAATGCTTCCTTTACACCAGGTGTATTTGTAATAAGCTTCAACTTTTTGCGTCAATTCAAACCCTCTGTGTTCATCCACTATAGGATGTGTAGCTTGTGTAGTATTTGGCGTCAGAGTCTGTGTTAGAGTATGTGTGGTGTTCTGCGTTAGAGGTTGTGTGTGTTCTGTGTTAGAGGCTGTGTAGTACTTCCCGTCAGAGGTTGTGTAGAATCCTGCGTCAAATACTATATAATAGTTTTTATCAAGAAGACACTTTCAACATGTTTTTAACAATTTTGGTACTGCTTCCTGAATATGTATATATGTTACTTGATTAGGAGATTTGATACAAAGCTTATTTACCAGTTTGTCCAAAGAATCTGTATAAGTCTGTCCATTGCAAAACATAAAAAAAACTTCCATTAATCTGTTAATAGTGTATACTTGTTTATTGCCAAACCAACAAAATAAACCGAAATTCTTACCTCATTTTTTATAAAATATATTTTAGGATTTCAAAATTTTAAAGTTTTAATATATTATATATTGTACTATTTGATGTTATAAAATATTTGATTATGTATAAAGTAATTTAATTTAAATAAATGCAATTAAATTTTTATGAAAAAATAATAGAGTAACCGTCAATTTTTTTCATATCAAATATTAAAAAAATCAATTTTGAAGAAAACTTAGTTATAAATCTAATTTTAAAATTATAACTTTAAACTTCTTCATGTTAATAATTAAAAATTAGTTAATGTTAATTTAAGTAATTATTTTTTAAAATATTTACTTTTTAATTATGTCAAAACATGATTTTGTGTTATTTTGTGTATGATTACTATAAATTAATTTTACATATTTTAAAAATAGTTTATATATTAAACTATATAATTATATTTATCAATTGATTTAATAACTTAATTATGCTTATATATATAGACATCATACGAATTTTATTTTTTATAAGTCAAATTTATTTAATATTAAATTGTAATATTTTAATAATAATTATAAATTAAACTAATTATTTACTAAAGTTTTGAGAAAAGAAATATTTTTATAATATTTTATTTTGATATAATAATGGAAAGCAAAAATATTAAAAGATATTATGAGTTAATTAGTAATAAATATATTTGACATTTTTATCCTTTAAAAAAATTAATTTATAATAGCATATTACATAATAAACATAGATTAAAAAGGTTAGTTTTATAATGGTCCCTGTTTTAATAGATTAGATTGATTTTATATAAAATGTGTGTTTTTGCTCTCTTTGTCCCTTTTATTTTTTATCTAATCTTTGTTCTCTCTTAATTTTTGTTCCACTTATAACTATTCAATTCACTCATATTTCCATTATATAAAATGTGTTGTCATATTAGAGTGTTCATATACGAAAGTCTTGACAAAAAAGTAATTTGATATCAATTGGCTTGGGTAATTTCTAGGGACTATTTGAAAGTGTCAAGGCTTACCGGACACAAGATGGATAAGCCAGGCTCTTCCGGCCCGACCAAAACGCTCTTCGTATGCAAAATGGTGCAGAAACGATTTGTCTGACGCCACTTTCTGCGGAACAATTCGTCGAAGCAGTTAAGCAAACTATGTTTGCCAACAAGAAATGGGTATAGGCTACGGACCAATGTTTCTCTATTTCAATATGATTCTTGATCATAATTTGCTCTCATCTCTAGAAGTTCTATAAAACGTGTTATGTTTTTCTTTTTTGTTTAAGGTTCCTCCTCCCGGTAAAGGTGCTTTGTATATAAAGCTGCTGCTAAGGGAGTGGCGCTATCCTTGGAGTAGCTCCAGCACCCGAGTACATGTTCCTCATTTACGCATCTCTTGTAGGAGTTTGTGTGTTGCTGTTTTGAAGTGGTGAAATATACTCTGCCAATAGACATTTTTAAGATTGAAATGGTTGAGCTCGTTTTTCTGTGTTTTAGGTACGATCAGGCTTGAACCTAAAAGTTGATTGTCTCTAACAAAATACATAAAACCCCGTTTAAATTCTCTTTTCAGAATCAATTTAGAAATTTTATTTTCCTTTTCCCCCGAATGATTCTCTGTACCTTGTGCGTAGTCTGGAATTCCTAAAAGCCTCATTCACCATGGTATAAATGTACATGATTGAATGTAACAGAAGGGATGTGTTGGACTTTGTAATAATCTTCTCCTTCTTCAGATAATTTCTTCTCAAATTTCTCTCACATATCATGAACTATGGATGTTAATATGGGCTTTTGTTAAATGGGTTTTTAACGAGTATGTATTAAATTAAATTAAATGTCTATTTAAACTCATTTACTAATAGGGTTTTTTATGTTAAATAAATGGGTACCCTATTAACCCATTTATATTTTGCTACACTATCAAATAATTAATATTTAAATTAATATTAAATAATAAAAATAGTTTATTTAACTAAAAAATATAAATAATTGGACATAAAGTTAATTTTAGCGGGAAAACTCGGAATCTTTTTCTGATGCGGAATCATATTTTTTGGCGGGAAAATATAATTCCGCGTTTTTGGCGGGAAAACCTAATTCCACGTTTTTGGCGAGAAAACGGGATTGCGCATTTTTGGCGGGAAAACCCCATTCCGCGTTTTTGGCGGGAAAACCCAATTCTGCATTTTTGGCGGGAAAATACAATTTCATGTTTGGCGGGAAAATCCAATTCCGTGTTTTGGTGGGAAAATGGTATTCCGCGGTTTTGACGGGAAAACCCGATTCTGCGTTTTTTGCGGGAAAACTCAATTCCACGTTTTGGCGAGAAAACGCAATTATGCATTTTTGGCGGGATATTGTGCCTCACCTTTTTGGCGGGAAAAATGCAATTTTGCATTTTTGGCGAAAAATAGAATCACATTTTTGGCCGAAAAATTTGAATCGCGTTTTTGCTAAAATATATTTTTTGAATATTATTAAATTTACTTATTCATAAAATGTAGTTAATTACATAAAATAAAAAATCAGATATTAATTGTTCTTTTAAATATATTAATATTAAAATAAAATTCATATAACTTAAATGGGTTAAATTGTTTAAATGAGTTAGTGTAAAATTAATGAGTCTAAATGGGTAAACCTTATTAGACCTTAAAACTAAATGGGTCTTAAGGGATTTATGGTCTAAATGGGTTTAGGTTCAAATGGGGTGGGTCTACCCATATTAACATCCCTTCCATGAACAGACAGTTTCTTAATTGGGGTAACTTCTCTAGAATCGGCATGGGATCTTCTTGCAAACGACAATCATTTAGATTTATGGATGTAAGGTGAGAAGGGGGGGTTTAGGTAACACTGGCATATATATGCCCAAACTCAGCTGTTTGAGATGAAAGAAATTAACAATAAGTCATGTTTCTATCTTCCCTTTACCATTTATACAAAGATCTTCCAGGTGTCTCAATCCACCTATTGATGCTGATACAGCTTCTATGCTTGCATCCTCAGTTATCTTGATTTCAAGAGACCTCAACCTGGACATATGACGGAGATCCTCCAGGCTACTATGCCTTGTTGAGAAATTCTTCAAGGTCTCCAATTTTTCTAGATTACTCAATTCCAACTTTGTCTTCTCATGCATCATAAATGATAATGCAAGATATCTCAATTATTTCATCCCATCAATACATTGGGCACCCCAACTACACCACTCGTGATCCCATCTACTATTAGATTTAGGTAGATCAGCAACTTAAGGTTTCGTAGAGAAGACGGTAGATCATGATATACCTCAGCCATTTCTATGTTTATGTATCTGAAGTGAATGAGCTTTCAATCTCAGAAGATAACTTCCCTCCTTTAAACTTTTCACAAAAGAGATCTAAAACCCTCAGAAGTTCTAACCTCTTAAAGTTTAAACCCTGACAGCGTCCAATAATTCAACCCCCTGTAATCAGAGACAATCAAGAGAGATCAAATTTTTGGATTGTTTATATCTCTCTCAACATTTAAGGTAGTAGGATTTTGTCAACCAAATCTGCGAGATTGAGAGTTTCCAGTTGGGGAGTGGACACCGTCAATTTGTAGGAAGTTCTCTTCTTCAGCTTTAGACAAACACATTTCTCTCATCATGTCATGCAAATGACAGGTTTCAAACTCTCAGAGAATAGATGTCTCTTTGGGAAATAACAATATTTCTCCTCACCAAGTCCTTTATAAACACATCTCCAGCATCTCGCATGGTCTCTCCATCGTGATACCTGTGTATTCCTTCTGCAGCCCAGTAATAGGACAGTTTTCTCCACACTTATTTCAAAATCTTCTGGATAATGGGCCAAGTAGAGAAAGCAATTCATCAAATTACTAGGCAACTCTTCAAAGCTTAAAGACAAGACATGGTAAACTGAACGGTTATCATCATCACTGATATCCATTTTTCCCAAGAGGTGAGATCCAATATTCTCATAGACTCTTTTCCAATCGTGTAGTGGGCATTTTTTCACCCAGCCAGCCTCCTAACACTCTGATAGCCAAAGGAAATCCCCCACAATATTTAATCATTTGATTACCTATCTCTTGCATTTCCTTATCAACCATAAATTCTGCTCAAATTTGTCACTATATTAAATTATTCTATAGTTAGACTACACAACCAAGATACAATACAACTAAATAGATTAGGCTAAGAGGACTGTGAATTCTTACTGAATGCATCCTTTTTAGGAAGGGCTATCTTTTTAAAAAGTGTCCAACTATCTTCAGGGTTTAGAATAACTGGTATAATGTTGATAGTATTTCTACGTGTGGTGACAAAGTATTTTGGAGAAGTAAGCAACACTTTCCAGGAAAATAAAATAAATAAATAAATCACAACGATTTGTTTTGATCTTTCTTTATCAAACACTACCTTGTTCATGTATACTAAGAGATTACCTTTTCTCGGTGGAATATTTTCTTGATTTGTTCCCAATGTTCTTCCTTCCATATGTCATCAAAGACAATTAATGATTTAGATTTCTCCAACAATTGAAAGAGTTCTTCCTTGAGTGTAGCTTCTGTCATCTTCATGATTTCTTTTTTATTTTCTTTAGGTGTGAGATTTTGCAAGATCGTTTGCAACACAGTCTTCAGGTTAAAAACTTGTGTGACACAAACCCATGTGAGTCCATCAAACTTATTTTTAGCTGTGTAATGATTGAAAACTTTTTTAACAAGGGTGGTTTTCCTTAGACGACCAGTCCCGGTTATGGAAACCACCTGAACATTATCATCCTCCAACAAATATCCAACCAATTTCATAACATTTGCTTCCAGCCCCACAAATTCGCTTTCGTACTCTCCAGCAGATTCTTGTGGCATATCACTTTGTCTTTCTTGAAGAGGTTGTAAATCCATGTCGTCAACAATAATCTGTTGTATTCCAAATTTTTCCATATCGCATATCACCTTGGAGATCTTCTTACTTATATCTCGCATAGATGAAGCAATTTTTCCTGCGTTTCGAAATAATGCAACCAAGTCTTTTGTACGATTCTTGATGACACTAGGCTCTTCGAGTTTGTCCTTTTGAAGAAAGGTTTCATCTTTATCTTCTGCATCATAAATAATTTCCTTGATTTGTTCCAGAAAATTACTCACCACCGCACTTGTTTGTTTCTTCGCATCTGCATCTTTCATAAAAGATCTTAACAAGTGTAGATCACGTTTTAGGTCATTAATGTGATCTTCAACTCCCTGAAATTGATCGTACTCTTGACTCAGTATGTCCCAAAGCTTTTATATTCCAAACGACACAAGTTCTCCCGCCATAATGATTCGTGCATAAGTAGTACGAAATTAGAATCAAGCTACGCCCTATTGAGGAACACTTACAGTTGTAGAGATCCAAATATCACAACTTCGACGTGGTAATACAAAGCAATATAATATTTTCAGATTTTAATTAAATCATAAAATTGGTGATTAAGAATTTTATGCTACACATATCGATCTTGATATGTTGTGTTCATATAGACATTTCATATGTAAATATATGTTTGATGATGAAATTCACATATTAAAATATATACGTATATATAATTGTTAACCAGCAAAAAAATTCTTTCGATTAACTTTTTACTTGACCTTTATATTGTATAATAAATAGGGGAAAGGTTTGATTTGTAAGAAGCTTGACAAATTTCTTATAAATGATGTTTGGTTGCACCATTATTCACAAGGATATTGTGTCTTCTAGTCTCATGGCTGCTCTTAGATAATCTTAGATATATAATACATCTAAAAATAGATAAGTCTCAAGTAAAGACCATTCAAGTATGTAAATGCGATTGCAAAGTCACTGAAATTTCTTCCTATGGTGATTTCCTTCTAGTCTACTATAGAAAAGGCGTTCCATTCTACATCAGTATTATTTCGTTTCTCCAAAAAGCTCAAAACCTTAAAGTCTTTAATCATGATTTTGAGTAGAAAGAAATTTGGGGATTTGTCGAAACATATTTTTTGGCATCATCTGGATTTGTCGAAACATCTTAAGGCGAAAATTTGATGCTTTGTGAAAAAAGCAACTTGAGACACTTCAAAACCCAACAGAGGAAGCGATAAAGGAAGAGGGTGAGGCTTCTGGAAGATGGTTGCGTGTAGCTGAGTTGGAGGAAGATTTTATAAACTTCATTGGTTGCAAGTGGAAGATCAGGATAATAAGGTATTTGATAATGCTATCAAATTTAAGAAGCACAAAATACGATCCGAGAAATACAATCCCCAAATAGTACTATGGTGGCCAGTCATGAGGAAAGAAAACAAGAAGGATATCCTTTTTCTCTGATTTTTTAATGTAGAAGGCTTCTCCGAGAAGCCGGATGGTAATGATGGAAAGATGGTGCTAGAAAATCTTATAGAATGCAAATCTAGTAAAGAGGATCGAATGATATTAGACAAATAGATATCAGGAGATGAGGTCAAAAATATCACAGGGGTCAGATGGTTTCCTTTGTGAATTTTTTAGTACAACACGATAAGTTGGGATCCATGATGCGTCGGTGAAACATCCAAAGTCAGATTTCATTTGAAGTGCATCAGAAACGATTTTTTTCTCTAATATGCTCAGATGGAGTATAATTAAAGAGATAAATCCTTGGTCGTTGACTTTTTCCAGAGTTCCATATCATGGAGGGCTTGGGTGATGAAATGGATAATACTTAGTCGACGATTGTTGTATATCAAAGTGTTTCTAGCTTTCTAAATATGCCAACCTAGATATGGCAGGAGCGAGTAGTGACCTCTTATTAAGATCATATGTTCTATTTAAATTATAAATAAGGTATTGAGAGAGTATAGTTTCACCTGAAATCATAGTAGTTGGTGCAAGGCACCAAATTTCTTGCGAGACACGCATTTAAACAATATATGATTTACTGTTTCTTTATAATCTCCACACACATAGCAAGTCGTGTCGACTTTCAAACCTCTATGTTTAACCTGCAAGGCAACGAGAAGGTTGTTATGTGCTACTCTCCACCAAAACATATTAATCTTTGGTGGTTTTTGAAGCATCCAAATCTTATTGAAGATTGGTAAGTGAGTAGAGGAAATTCTGTTATGTAGATTTCGGTGAGCAGATTTCGTAAGCTCTCTTTGGATATTATATCCAGTTTTGACAGTATAAGTTTCTTCTTTGGAATTAATCCAAGTTAAGGTGTCACTTACTCATGTTGTCGGCGGTTGAATTTTGAGGATCGCTGGAATATCATCAGCTGAGATAAATGCTTGAAGCTTGATTGGATCCCATGTGGTTGTCCCTTAAATGAATAAATCATTAACTTTAAACTTGGGTTGATTGCTAGAATGTGGCCATGGATCATGTCATACATTTATATCTCTACCATTTCCAACTGCCCAATTAAGTCCTCTTTTAAAAAAGGTATGTCACTATGGATGCTTTTCCATGCATAGCTAGAAGCTCTAGGTATTGTGCCTTTAGGAAGACTTTATGAGGATAGTATTTTGCTTGATATAATTTTGCTAGTAGGCTCTCAGGATGTGTCATTAGTCTCTAGCCATGTTTTGCTAAAAGAGCAAGGTTAAATCCTTATCTCTAATACCCAGACCTCCTAATGTTTTTGAATCCACTATTTTATTCCAAGAAACCCAATAAATTTTGTGTTTGTCAGGACTTTTAGACCACCAAAATCTTCTAATATCAGCCATGATTTTATCTATTAAACGTTTGGGTAGCAAAAAACAACTCATGGCATATGTTGGAATTGCAGTGATCATCGAGCGTAAGAGAATTTATTTACCAGCTAGGGAGAGTATCTTGGTATACCAACTAGTAAGTTTATTCTTGATGCGCTGGTGTAGATATGCAAAGGTATCTGGGCGATTTCTACCTATACTCTCTGGTAAGCCTAGATACCTTCCAAAACCCTCAATCTGTGTGATTTCTAGAGTTGCAGCAATTGAGGATATAGTTTCTGGATTGGTACCTTTGCTAAACATTAGGGAGGATTTAATGTAGTTCACTTGTTGTCCAGATGCTTTCTGATAGATTTTGAGCATTCTATTCAGGGTCAACGCATATTGGGTAGTTTATCTAGTGAAAATGAGTGAATCATCTGCATATAGCAAGTGAGACATAAGTAGGCCTCCTCGTGATGGTCTATATCCAACAATTTCCTTTCTTATACAATAGGTTTGAAGCATTCTGGATAGACCTTCAGTACAAATTAAATAAATGTAAGGTGATAGGAGATTACCTTGGCGTATTCCCCTTTGAGGATAAATCTTCAATGTTACCACTGATGAGAGCTGAGTAGGATAGAGAAGTGATACAGCTCCATATCCATTTACGCAAAGTGGAGTGAAAGACCATTTTCCTCATAACTGCATCTGCATATAACCATTCAACCTTATCAAATGTCTTGGTGATGTCAAGTTTAATAACCATGTAATCATTCTTCAACTTTTTGGTACTTAAAGAGTGAATCATCTCTTGTCCTATTAGCAAGTTATTGTAATATATCTTCCTGGTATAAAGGCTGACTAATATCGGGAGAGAAGGGAATTTAACTAGGGTTTAAGTCTATTAGCAAGGACCTTAGAGATGATTTTATGAGCAAAATTATCAAGGTTGATAGGTCGGAAGTCTTTCAACTTAGTTGGGGCTTCTATTTTAGGTATGAGACAGATATGCGTGTGATTCAGGTTGATGGGGATGACTCCATGATGCAAGAAATGATTCAAATAATTGAAAACACTATCCTTGATAGTTTCCCAGTGATGGATATAGAATCATGCATTCATACCATCAACTCCATGAGATTTTAAGGGATTGATACTGAATATTGCTTGTCGCAGTTCATCATATTCTAGTGGTTTGACAAGGTATGCATTAATCAGAAGTTACTGAGCAAGGGATACCTGAGATAAGATCTGGATGAAGAACATTGTAATACCCTGTTTCACAAAAATGGGTCAACGGGCAGCATAAAAGTCAACAAGGACAGGCTTGTAATTTTCAAGATTGAGGGCATTTTGGTAATTTTACCAATATGTGAGCCGGAAGCTGAGACGAGCCAAATTTTCTTCTTTTTAAATAAATAAAACATTTAGAAGACTAAGAATGGTGGAAACGGACCGTAGATGAGTTTTTTGGGCTATCGGGAATGGAAACCGATAGAACCGAAGAAACTTGTAAAATTCATATCGGAAGCTACGAGTGTCCAAACGGGGTGATTCAAATTTCTAAATTCATCTAAGATCATCTAGAATATGAAAAAGGCTTCGTGGATTTATAGAAGCAGATAAGAGGTTTCTAAAATATTAAATGCAAAATTGGTCATAAAAGACCGAGTGGAATAAATCGGGTTTGGATCGGTTAAGAGCTTAGAAGGTGCATTGTATGGGATGAAATTACTCCCTGGAGTGACACCTGTCACATATTTTTCCCTCAGCAGACGACACTTCTTCTTAATTGGATTCAAAGAATAAGTTTGGTTCATTGAATTGTGTTTAATATGGAAAAAAGAGAGGATTGCTCACCAAGTAAACAATGTTCATTGAATTGGGTTGATGGCGTGGCTAATTCAGAGGGAGAGAAGGACAGCTGTTGAAATCTTATGCAATTGGTTTGTGTAAATTAGGAGCTAGGGGGTTGTTCATTTTCCACACACCAAAACAAGAGAAAAGAGAAAGAGAGAAGATAAAGAGAGAAGGAGAAGAAGAAGCGTGAAGAAGAGAAGAAGAAGAAGAAGAAGAAGAAGAAGAAGAAGAAGAAGAAGAAGAAGAAGAAGAAGAAGAAGAAGAAGAAGAAGAAGAAGAAGAAGAAGAAGAAGAAGAAGAGCCGGTGGAGAGAGAGAAAAGGAGAGAAAGAAGGAGAGAAAGTGAGGTTAGAGAGAGATAAGAGATGGGATGGTGACGGAGGAACGGTAAAATATTTCCTAAGCGGAGATTTTCAAAGTTCATTCCATATAGCGACTTTCTCTTATAGACGGTTGTAGTATACGTCATATTAGGTTGGTCCGGAGGTTCGTGTGGAGGAAATATCAGAGTTACTAGGGTGAATTCTCGGGTCAAGTTCGGGTCAAAGCAAGTCAACGGTTCAGGAGAGGTTTGGGTTAGCATCGGGTTCGTATCGGAGTTCCGTCAGTCCATCCATCCGTCGTCACGATATCACTGTGAGTCGGCTAAATTGTGTGTTGCATATAGATTAGAACATATTGACCTTGGATTCATTAACCGTAGATTTAGGTTGCATACCTCGATGATTGAATTGGTTAGAACGGCTAGGTTGATTAATAACTCGGTTAACTAATTATATGGTTATGTTAAATAGATGCATGCTAGTTAGCTTATATGGGTAATTGGTTGATAGTTTCCTTGATTGCTTGATTGGGTGTTGCATACATATAGAACGACATGCCAAGACGTATATGCATATATAAGTATTTAAGAAAGTATCTATATATGGAATTATGAGTTGATTAAAATACGTTTAAAATACATAACACACTTAGAATATAATAACAGGGTGGGTTAATTAGTCAATAGTCGGGGTTCTCGCGTTAAATGAATTAATTAAAGAAT
Source organism: Orychophragmus violaceus (assembly GCA_030180135.1). Lineage (NCBI taxonomy): Eukaryota > Viridiplantae > Streptophyta > Magnoliopsida > Brassicales > Brassicaceae > Orychophragmus > Orychophragmus violaceus. The sequence goes on along the minus strand of CM058230.1, from coordinate 83,338,481 downwards.
AATTCCATGATATACGGTTTAGTCCGAACCGAGCACAACTCGTGGAAGCGGTACAGGTTGAAAATCTTTGTATCGTGTAAACGAGGTAAACGGAGTCAATGACGGTTTGGTTCGAGCCATTGACTCAAACCGGACTGTCTCTGGCTTCGTATTGTGACAAACTCTTCTCGTATGGCTGTTCGGGTTCGATCGGTCATGTTCTTGTTTGATTGTTGGCCGGTCAGCTCGTCGGCCAGTGGAAAACAGTAAGGGGGTGTTACAAACATGCCCACTTGTTGATTTGTGATAATGTGGCCATATCATCCTCCATGGCAACTATACAGATAATGCTTCTCCTTTCCTTGACCTCTTCATGAAAGAAGTGTGTATCTCGATCACCTAGACTGAGCCATTGTATTCCGCTTTTTCCCTCCAATAATCTTCTTTCATCCTATAAGCATGTTGGAGTTGTTATTTGAGATTGTTGATGGAATCATAATTAAGGTTAGGAGATTCATACTGTGATTGAAGTTGTCTTTGCAATATATTGATCTCTTTTTGGGCATTTATGTTCTTCTTACTCTTCCACCTTGCTAGCGCATTGCGACTGTTGGGAATGTCCTAAAATCATTCTTGTACTTACTCTAGCGAGAGTCGTGTTGTCGAGATAAGACAGTCATGTGATACTAGACGATCATAATGCTTTGATAGAAGCCACTTATGATCTATGAGTTTGGAACTCATTACTAGTATTAGATGATCCTACAGGGTCACACACCTAAGCAAACTGGAAGTTCATACAGGGTTGATCATTATCGGAATGATCCAATGTATAATTGTTAGACGAGTTTCTAAAAGTTGTGTCGATCGTCACAGGCATTAGTAACGATCGATACAAGGTGTGTCGATCGACACAGGCTTCAGTGTCGATCGATACAAGGTGTGTCGATAGACAATTGGCACAGATCGATTGTACGACAATCGAGTCTAAGAGAGACAGAAACGCAGGAAACCCTAAGAGATTAGATCTCTTCCGGTACTAGCATCCCGGGTGTTCCAGTGTGTGTGCGTGTGGATACCAGTAGAGGCGCAGCATTTGAGGCGCTCCTGATCTCGATTACCTGTTCATCTTCCGCTGCAAATCATCCAGGTATATTCGAGATCCGGAATCATAGATCGACTCTAAGCATGAAACCTAGATCCTAGGCACGGAATTAAAACCTAGGGTTGTCTAATACGATTAGAAACAACCTAGAAATTCCAATAGTGGTATCAGAGCCTAAGGTTTCTAGTCGATCGTGCGCTGAGTTTGTCGCCTTACAAATCGCATTGTGTCGATCTTTGCAAGTGTTGCATCGATCGACACAAGGTGAATATCGCATGGTGTCGATCGTTGCAAGTGTTGCATCGATCGGCAAAACGCGAAAGTCGCATTGTGTCGATCGACACAAGTGTTGCATCGATCGACACAAAGGTGATGCGACTGGTTCAATTTGATTGAATTGCTCACCGCGACTGGTTAAGCTGGTTAGACCGATTGAATGTGATTGGTTTGATTTGGTTGGTAACGATCGATGCCAATGTAGCATCGATCGATGCTGACCGGTTATCAAAGCCGGTTCGATTTGATCGAACGGTTATCACATTAGTTCTGGCATGTTGTATCGATCGATGCTAATGTAGCGTCGATCGACACAAAATTAAATTGTTCGGTTATTGAACCTGCAATTACAGAACCAAACTAGAATTAAATCCACTTCTTAGAATTATAAAAGTCTAATTAGATTAGTTGTTTTATAAGTTCTAAACCCTCTAGGATGCATATATGATGTGCATCAGTTCTGTTCCTCAAACAAAAATATCAAGTGTTGATGCCTTCCCGATCTTGTCAACTGTCAAGACTTGTTTCGTTGTGCGATAGACTTGCAGTGCAAGATGTCCACAATTACATGAGTAAGACAGGAGGTAATCGTGTTGATGGACTTGCAGTGCAAGACATCAACAATTACATGACTTAAGAGATTGGTTTACTTGACTGGCCCATCAAAATCGTTTTGGGCTTAGAGACATCAGGTGGATTGGACATGAGATGTCAATCCACAACCAAGAGTTATATTGGATATAACTAGCAAGGTTGTTGCTTACCTAGATAGCTAAAATTTGGGTGATAGCCAGTGGCTCACTCAAGTTTAGTGAAGTATGGGTCTTGGATCATTATATTCATTTGAGGAAACATTGTTTGAATATAATACGAGTTTTCTTAATAGTTAAGATTTCTCATTTCTTGAACATCATAACTAAAACCTGTCTTGTTTTCAGCTATGTCTAGAACAAACCACCATAACAGTTTCTCCCTGCGATCCGTCCTTGAGAAGGACAAGTTAAATGGATCCAACTTTCTTGAATGGTATCGGAACTTGAGAGTTGTTCTCAAACAGGAGAAAAAGGACTATGTCCTTGAAATAGTTCTCCCTAAAAGGTACCGAGCTAATGCCTGGCAGTCAGATAAGGATGCTTGGGATACGCATTCTAATGATGCGGTTGATGTGAGTTGTCTCATGTTGGCTACCATGAACTCGGATTTGCAGAAGCAATTCGAGAACGTGGATTCGCCAATAGAGATAATCACTAACCTGAAAAGTATGTTTCAGGAGCAGGCACGAACTCAGAGATACCAGACGGTTAAGTCTCTAATTGAGTGCAAGCTGCCAAAGGACGAACCAGTTGGTCCTCATGTCATTAAGATGATGGGTTATATTGATAACCTGGGGAAACTGGATTGTCCTATTAGCCAAGAGTTGGCTACTGACATCATTTTGCAGTCACTGCCGTCAAGCTATGATCATTTTGTAATGAGTTACAATATGAATAACTTGACAAAGACTTTGACTGAGTTGCATGGGATGCTTAAGACTGTTGAACCTAACAACAAGAAGGACACCCCAAATTTCCTTATGGTACAAAAGGGTAATAAGTTTAAGAAACTTAGTAAGAACAAAGGTGATGGCAAGATGAGCTCGATTGTGAATCCAAGCGAATCTGGCCATGCTCCTAAGGTTAAACCTGGTCCTTCTGAAAATGTTAAGTGCCATTATTGTAATGGTTATGGGCATTTGAAAAGAAAATGCAATAAATTCCTGGAAGATTATGAGAAGCTGAAGAAGACGTACGAGACTTCTTCTTCAGGTACTATGTTATAGAAGTAAATGTTACTTCTTATGATTCTACTTATTGGGTATTAGATACCAGCTGTGGTACTCATATTTTGTGAAAATATGCAGGACCTGAGCAAAAGTAGGATTATGGAGATAGGACAAGTGGACCTGCGCGTGGGAAATAGAGCAAAAGTTGTTGCATTAGCCGTAGGAACATTTCATTTGTTTTGCCTTCTGGCTTGGTTTTAAGAACTGCTACTATGTATCTGCTATAAGAAGAAATATTATTCCTTGTTTGGATATGGAAGGATATCAGTTTTCAAATTAAGAATAAGTGTTATTCATTTGATTACAATGATATTATTTATGGTAGCGGTCCATTAGAGAATGGACTTTATGTTCTAAAACAAAATGTGTCTATCTATAACATTAGTACAAAGAGATTCAAGTCAAATGATACGAATCAAACTCTTTCTCTGGCATTGTCATTTGGGCCACACATAAATAAGAAATGGATTCAGAAGCTCCATAGTGATGGACTTCTGGGCTCACTTGATTATGAATCATGTGAGAAACGAAAATCTTGTTTATTAGGCAAAATGACTGAGGCCCATTTCAACAAAAGGTAGTGTCGATTGACACAAAAGGTGCAACGATCGACACATGTCGCGAACGAAAGAAATGAAAGGGCCAGAGACTTATTGGGCTTTATACATACGGATGTGTATGGCCCGATGAGCACAAGTGCTAGAAGAAACTTTCAGTACTTCATCACCTTTACTGATGTTTTCAGTAGGAATGGTTATCTCCATTTAATGAGACATAAATAAGGATCTTTTGAAAAGTTCAAAGAGTTCCAGAATGAAGTACAGAATCGACTTGGCAAAAGTATTAAAAGATCTACGATAAGATCGTGGAAGTGGATACTTAAGCTAAGAATTCAGTGATCATCCGAGAGATTGTGGAATTGTTTCACAACTCACTCCTCCTGAATCAGACTTTATTAGATATGGTTCGATCAATGATGAGTCACTAAGATCTTCCAATACGCTCTAGAAACGTCTGCGTTTACACTAAATAGGGTTCCATCAAAATCGGTTACAAAGACACCACATGAGATGTGGACTGGAAATGTTCCTAATTTGTCTTTCATGAAGATTTGGGGTTGTGAGGCTTATATAAAACGTTTAATCTCTGATAAGCTCGCACCCAAATCAGATAAGTGCTACTTCATTGGTTGTCCTAACAAAACCAAGGCATGTTACTTTTATAACCGGTCCGAGAACAAATTGTTTGTTGCTCGGAACTATGTTCTCTTAAGAAAGATTTTCTTTCCAGGAAGAACAGTGGGAGTAAAAGTACAATTCGAAGAAATTCGAGAATCACAGGAGACTGCTCAACCTGATGAGGAAAGAGCAGTAGTTGAATCTACAAAGAGTTGTAGAACCTGCAACTGTGATGCCTGAGGTTTACAAGGATCTGGTGAATGTATATTCAATATACATTCAAATGGCGAGTTTCCGAAGAAGTGTCGATCGACACAAAAGTGTATCGATCGACACAGATCGTGAATCAAAATATTGATTTTGGTTTATGACTTAATTAACTATGGTTTAAATCTTGGTTAATTATGTCGTGGTAAAAGTCTACATATGAGATATGTGTGCGACTTTTACGCAAAACTGAAGCTCGCAGATCCGAAAGGATCCGTCACGAACCCTAGAAATGTGGATTTCTCATAACCAATTGCAATGATCTGTTGATCATTGAAAGTGACGGGCCCGCAAATTTTGAAGAAACAATGATGGGCCATGACTCCGAAAATGGCTATATTCAGATATACAAAGCTAGGTTGGTGGCAAAAGGTTTCAAGAAAATTCCTAGTATTGACTATGAAGAAACCTATTTCCCAATCACTATGCTTAAGTCCATTCGGATTCTCCTAGCAACCGCTGCTCATTATGATTATGAGATAGGGTAAAGTGATGTGAAAACGGATTTCCTTAATGGAATTCTGGAAAGGATGTGTACATGACACAACCGGAATGTTTTCATTGATCCTAATGCTGCTAGGAGGATATGCAAGCTTCATCGATCCATTTATGGATTGAAGCAAGCATCTCGGAGTTGGAATCTTCGTTATGATAAAGCAGTCAAAAGGTTTGACTTCATCAAGAACAAAGAGGAACCATGTGTTTACAAGATGACTAGTGGGAGCGCAGTTGCATTTCTCGCATTGTATGTTGATAACATACTGCTTCTCGGAAATGGAATTCCATTGTTTCAGTCTGTTAAGACTTGACTCGAAAGTTGTTTTCGATGAAAAATATGGGAGAAATCGTAAACGTTCTTGGAATAAGAATCTATAGAGATAGATTTGACAAGCTAATTGGATTGTGTCAAGATGCTTATATTGATAAGATCTTGCACAGGTCCAGTATGCATGATTCCAAGAAAGACTTCATGCCAATGACACTTGGCATTACTCTTAGCAAGACGCAGTGTCTATCGACACACGCTGAGCGAGAGTGAATGAAGGTCAGACTGCTGCTAAAGGCATTAGATATCTTAAGATGTGAGCTTAATTTTAGTGGGAGTCATTGTTGTTGATTTTAGTTATGACATGATGTTCGTGTAAACATAATTTGATTATGTTATTGAAAACTGACATCAGTATTATTTAATAATGGTTATTAAATAATAGTCCCAAAGTGATTTATGACATTTTATAGGTCATCAAGTATGTGACTTGATCATGAAACCCTATAAATGATAAATGACATAAATTAAGTTGGTCCCTGGTCAAGGTTGTTAAAGTGGGACATTAACAACCGCGTGAGACTAGTATGTGAGGTGACTGATGACTAAGTTTCATGGAGTCATTAATAAGAGTATTAAAGTCAATCACATAGATATGTGTTAGAGAACACAGGATCGGACATGACCCGCTAATGAGAACTCTACAAGATAGTTATATAAGTGTCATGAGAGTTTTCATTACGACTATAGAGTATAGTCCTTAGACCTGAGTTCATCATGTTTTCTTACATGTGAATTGGTCCGCTTTGACTTTGTCAAAGGTCAGCCGTAACTGGTGATTATAAAGACATTGATTGGGCGTATCATGAAGCGTGTGAAGGAACAGGGATGGAACAAGATAGGATTTGTCCCTCCTATATAACAGAAGATAAATATCTCAGGGCCCATCGAAGATTTGATACTGAGAAATGTGTGGCCACACTCAAACGAGGTGATTGTCAGTCGTTTGTTTTGTCAGTATAAATCGGAGTTCGATGAACATGATCTTGGCTTAATAAGGATGACACAGATCTTGCCTTATGCCAGATCGAGATATATAGACAAATGGATTATGGGAATAATTGATTCCAGTACAAGTGGGAGATTGTTGGGAATGTCCTGAAATCATTCTTGTACTTACTCTAGCGAGAGTCGTGTTGTCGAGATAAGACAGTCATGTAATACTAGACGATCATAATGCTTTGCTAGAAGCCAATTATGATCTATGAGTTTGGAACTCATTACTAGTATTAGATGATCCTACAGGGTCACACACCTAAGCAAACTGGAAGTTCATACAGGGTTGATCATTATCGGAATGATCCAATGTATAATTGTTAGACGCGTTTCTAAAAGTTGTGTCGATCGTCACAGGCATTAGTAACGATCGATACAAGGTGTGTCGATCGACACAGGCTTCAGTGTCGATCGATACAAAAGGTTGACAGCGACACAAGTTAGGTCTACCTAACTTTGTGTCGATCGTTGCAATTGTTGCATCGATCGACACACGTCGAGTATCACTCGTGCCTATATATATGATATGTGTGGAACCAATGAGATAGACAATTGGCACAGATCGATTGTACGACAATCGAGTCTAAGAGAGACAGAAACGCAGGAAACCCTAAGAGATTAGATATCTTCCAGTACTAGCATCTCGGGTTTTCCAGTGCGTGTGCGTGTGGATACCAGTAGAGGCGCAGCATTTGAGGCGCTTCTGATCTCGATGACCTGTTCATCTTCCGTTGCAAATCATCCAGGTATATTCGAGATCCGGAATCATATATCGACTCTAAGCATGAAACCTAGATCCTAGGCACGGAATTAAAACCTAGGGTTGTCTAATACGATTAGAAACGACCTAGAAATTCCAACAGCGACAGTATACTAAGGCCTGTTTGAATTGTGCAAAAGGAAGGCACTAACATTGTTGATGTCATGTCTGAGCCACGATCTCTTTGACTTCTTGATTACCCTTGACATTGTAAAATTTTTGCATAAGCTCTTGGATATGTGATATACCATGGATTTTAGGGATTTTAGCCATGGTATATATCTTATTTATCGAGTCTTTTAGTATGTTTTGGAGTCTTTTCAGGTATTTTACAAGTTTAAGGCACATTTGGAGCTCAATTGGTTGTTCAGGGAGCATTTCTGCACTGTTTGGAGGTTTCACAGAGTTCACTGGCTGCAAAATCGCCTTGCAACGATCGTTGCAGTTGTGCAGTGGTCGACGCAAGGTGATTCCAGGGTTCTACGCCCAAAAATCTGCATTTTGGAGAAATTACAGTTTTTGCCCAGAAACTTCCCAGACTTGCAAAAACGCCCAAAAACGTGTTTTAGACTATATATTAGGGTTTTTAGCCACTTGTTTAGGCTACGCTTTACTTACGCTTTATTTTACATTCAGAGATATTAAGAGAGCTTTTAGGGGCTGATCTTGTACTCGAGAGAGAAGAGATTTTGAACCCCAGTTCTTTATTTTATTATATGCTATTTGGTTTTCTATTCATGATGTTTTCAGTTCCATTGATTATGTCTGAGTAGTTTACATGTTAGGTTTAGAGATTCTGACAAGGGATTTCATGGAATTATAGGTTAATAAATCTATAGGGATTCATATATGTTAGTTCTTCATCTAGGATTGTTCTTACTGCTTAATCTGAATTAGCTACCCAGATTTATGATGTTAGGTTGATTGATACAACGACAGTTGGTTAATTAGCTAGAAAGAACCTAGATGAGCAATTTAATTACTCGCAAAGGAATTTGGTTTAATTAGATTGTGAACATATCGAACTTGGAATTAAAGCTGGTTTAATCTGTTAGTAATTACAACGGAATTTGGATTGCTGCACTTTGACTTAGAGAGTTCTCACAACGACAGTTGGTTAATTTTATATCTGTGTTTGAGTTCTACAACAATTCTTAATTAGATCATGATTGATTGATTGCTTGTGTTCCTGATTTCCTGAGAACTCCCTAGACTTAACGCCTTCGTTTCCTTGCTCACAAACTCACCTGATTTACTTTCTTGCTTTTCTTTTTAGTTTCTAATCATATTTGCTTTCTCCTAGTTTAATATTTTCTGTTTTAATTCTATCGTTGCCTAGAGTCCTCGTGGATTCGATACCCTAAGTACTACATTGATATTATTGTGCACTTGCAGTTAGTATAGGGATTAAAACTAGACCTATCAAGTTTTTGGCGCCGTTGTCGGGGACTCTTTTGAGTCTTCGATAGATTTGAACTTAGGGTTTAGACTATGTTTTTCGTTTTTGCTTTTTGTTATTAATTTTTTTTTTCTGTTCTTGCGTTTCAGGTACGCCTGTAATCGCCTTGCATCGATCGACACGGTCCTGTGTGTCGATCGACACATCTTCGCACACGAATCGATCGACACTACTTTGCATCGATCGACACAGTGCGTAAGATGATGGGAACGATGGAACGGATGTTGGAAAATCAGCAGAATAACTCATTCTGCAGAGGCTATGGTTCCTATTCATTCACCAGAGATTATGAATCTCCATCATATCAGCCTTTTCCTCCTCAAAATAAACAATCCTTAGGTAAAACTGTTTCCATTGCTTCTGCACATAAATTTTTTGTTTTCTGTCGCTTTTATCTGCGGAGTAAGCGTTGACCATATGTTTCTTGCCGCGTTATTCTGATTGCCTAAGTAGAAGTATCTGTATTGAGATTCACATCCGGTAGTGAGGTCAGAAGTGATTGGTGAACCTCGGGTAATTGTATAGAAGAGAATGCTTCCTGCCCTGGTGCTTATGTGTGGTGATCTGAATAATTGTGCCGCCTCTTCTCTAGCTCCAGGAGTACCTTCTACTATATTATCTCCACAAATTAGCATTATTTGGGCATCAACTTGGCTATGACTGAGCTGTATGGTGAAGGAACTTGGAGCCAATTCTACCGTATTCAGAATTCTCGCGAGTTCCAGATAGCCTAGGATCTAGGGTCTAGTTAATTGAATCACTGATAGATCTAGCGTTTACCTTGGTCTGGCAGCGGAATAGGGTCAGGCAAACGAGATCTGTGGAGCGCCTCAGATGCTGCGCCTCTACTGATAGTCAACACGCACACAAGCTGGAATCCGCCGGGATGCTAGTACCGGTGCTCGGATCTCCCTGGGACTTTTGTTTCTAGAGGTTTCTGTGTTTTCTCTCTGAGAAAAGTGTCTCGGGCGGCGCTCACACACACACTCTCGGTCGAGTCTATAAACTTGTATATATATTGACCTCGAGGTGAACCGAAACATCAGTTTCGGTTTCGCCATTGTGTCGACCGACACACTTAGTGGTGTCGATCGACACACGTCCTGTATCGACCGACACACCCAATGGTGTCGATCGATACACCTCTTTGAAACTTATATTTGATGTGTATCCAATACACATCGACCAGACCATATGCCAATGATCAATCCCATACGAAGTATGTCCAACTTGCTTAGGTGTGCGACCCTGTAGGTTCACACGATACTGGAAATGAGTCACAACTCATTTGTCATAAGTGGTTTCTAGCAAAACATTATGTTTACCCAGTATCACATGAATTGTCCGATCTCGACAATACAACTATCTCTAGAGTTCGTACAATGTGATTTTAGGACATAATCCCAACAATCTCCCACTTGTACTGGAATCACCTATTTCTATAATCCCTTCGTCACTATATCTCGATATGGCATAAGGCAAGAGACTGTGTCATCCTTATTATAGCCAACATCATGTTCATCGAATTCCTGATCTATACTGATAAAACAAACGACTGACAATCACCTCGTTTGAGCACGGCCATGCATTTTCTCAGTATCAAATCTTCAATGGGCCCTGAGATATTTATCTCCCGTTATACAGGAGGGACAAATTCCATCTTGTTCCATCCCTGTTTCTACACATACTTCATGATACGCACAAGCAATGTCGTTATAGCCGCCAGTTACGGAACGACATTTGACAAGGTCAACACGCACCAATTCATATGCTAGAAAGCATGATGAACTCAGGTCTAAGGACTATACTCTATAGTCGTAATGAGAACCTCCCATGACACTGATATAACTATCCTGTGGAGTTCTCATTAAGCGGGTCATGTCCGATCATATGTTCACCAACATATATCTATGTGACTGACTGCGATAATCATATCATTGACTCCATGAAACTTAGTCCAACAGTCACCTCACATACTAGTCTCGCGCGGTTATTGGTGCCCCACTTCAACAACCTCGACTAGGGACAATCATAATTTATGTCATCTTTTACTTATAGGGTTTCATGATCAAGTCTTCAACTTGATGACCTATATGATGACCATAAAATACTTTGGGACCATTACTTAATTATCCAATAATTAAATAACAATGATGTCAGTTTTAACTTACATAAACACTACCATAGCATGTCTATGTAAAGATTATAACATAACTAAAATTACTCCCATTAGAATCAAGATCATCTCATCAGATATCTTATACCTACAGCAACAGAATAAATTTCGTGCTCAGGTTGTGGGAGAGCCTGCGGTGTCATTGCTTGAAACAATTTCAACAAACCACACCGCCATTCAGATAAAAGCACTATTCTACGGTCCACTGCTTGGAGCCTTTCCAACAGTCAGTACCGCTATTCAGACAAAGAGACATAATCAGGTGGGAACCGGGAATCGTCTTTGTCCATCTAACTACTTTCAACTGGTTCGTCACTTCCTCAGTTCACCACGAAACTATCCTTAGAGTTCTTCAAACACTTGGGATATTTCTGGCAACTGATCAGTGACTCTTACCGGAATATTTTGGTATTTTCTCGTCATGCTTTAAGCGTAAGCTGCATCTAGACGAGCTCAAAATATGGCATTCATGATGGATTCTATTGCAGCAGCATTAGAACTCACACTCATTAATATTAGTTCAAACAGTGTTCAGAAACACTTCTTCTTGCTAATATTGTTACTAGCTCAGCCAGTGTCCAAGACACTTCATCTTGCTCAGATTATTGCCATAAGACCTTTGGTATGAAGCCATTCTTGGAATCAAGCGTATTAGATCTGTCAAATACCTTATCAACATAAGGATTTTGACACGATCCAATCAGCTATTCTGATCCATTCCAATGGATCCTTATTCCAAGAATTCTTGCGGCTTCTCCCATGTCTTTTGTTTAAATTTGACTTTCGACCCAAATCTTAACAAGACTTTAGCGTCGGAACGTCGTTCATGAGATTCAAGTATGTTATCTACATACTGTGTGAGAATTGCCATTACGCTCCCACTAGTCTTCTTGTAAACGCATGGTTTCTTTTCTTTCTGATCAAGTCAAAACCTTTGACCAATTTATCAGAATGTTGATTCCAACTCCAAGATGTTTGCTTCAATCCAGAATTGGATGAATTGGATCTATGAAACTAACATTCATACCCAGCCTATTTTCGGAGTTGGGGCTCACCATCGCTTCTTTGAATTTCGCATGCTTGTCACTTTTCAATGATCGACTAATCACGACAATTGGTTACGAGAAATCACTCTCGAGTTAGTGACGGATCCTTTCGGATCTGCGAATTTCAGGATCCACAGGTGTAGATCCTACAACACTTTGTAGATCTCACCGCTGCTCTTCCTCAATAGGTTGAGCAACCTCCTGTGTTTATCGAATTTCTTCGATGTGTACTTTTACTCCCACTGTTCCTTTTGAAAGTATGATCTTTCTTAAATGACGCAGTTCTGGACAAAAGTACTAAGCCTTGGTTTCCCTAGGACAACCAGCGAGGTAGAACTTATCAAATATGGGTTCAAGTTTGTTTGTTGACTACTGTCATACTCAAACCTTGCAATCCCAATTAATCAGAAAAACAAATTTGGAATTCACCCAGTCCACATCCAATGTGGTGTTTTTCACTGATTCCGATAGAAACTCTTTTCTGCGTAAAGACAGACGTTTTAGGACGTATTCTTAAATGGTTTATGGAAGATTCCTGTGACTCATCATTAATCGGAGCGTATCCAATAAGATCCGATTTATTCTGTCAGATGATCACCCAATTCATGACTTAAGTATTTTCCTCCACGATTCAATCGAGGATCTCAATACTTCTGCCAAATCGGTTCTACACTTCATCTTGGAACTCCTCAAGGGATTCCTGCTTGTGTCTCATCAAATGAACACAACCATACTTATTGATACCATCAATAATGTAATGAAGTACAGAGGATTTCCTTTGTCACTAATGCTCATTGGGTCGCATACATCAGTATGTGTAAGGCCCAACAAGCCTTTGGCCCGTTTCTTTTAGCTCTGCTAAAAGGGCCTTAGTCATTTGGCCCAGCAAGCAGGATTCATGTCTCAATTGGTTTACAATCAAAAGAACCTGAAGCCCATAACAATGAAACTTATGAATCCGCTTCACTTTATCTGGTCAAATCGACTATGCTAAAGAAAATCGACTCCAAGTCATCAGACTTAAACCGTTTGGTATTTATGTTATATTCTAACTCATGTTGGTTTGAGATACAAAACCCATTCCAAACGGGGTGCTACCATATGATATTTCATTAAGATCAAAAGGACAACACTTGTCTTTTATCAAAATGAAAAACATCCAAATTCTCAAAAGAAAATGAAAGACATTTCGCGTATAGCAAGTACATGGTGGCAATTACTTAGTTTCAAAAACCAAGTGGGAAAGGCTCCTACAAGTGAAGAATCTCTACGGCTCATGCAGCAACCATTGCTTCATACCAGACACGCAGTTCCACTTGTCATTTCTTCAACGTTCTACTGTCGCTTAGGTCCTGCATATTTCAAAAATATCAGTACCACAACTAGTATCCAATACTAACGTAGAACTTGAATTAATAACACAATACCTGAAGAAGAAGTACCATACATCTCCTTCATCTCTTGTGAATCTTCCAAGAATTTAATGCAATCTCTCTTCCAATGCCCCGACTCATTACAGTAGAAGCACTTACTAACACCAGATGGGCTTGACTTGGGCTTATAAGATGACACAGGCTTATCCTGATTCCAAATCTGGACGGCCTTGCCAACACCCTTGTCTAAACAAGATTTTTCAAATCTTTTGCCCCTTTTGATGTTTTGCTCTGCTGCCTTGAGCATGCCATGCAGCTCAGTCAACGTCTTTGTCAAGCCTTTCTTGATATAGTTCTTAACGAACTTGTCATAGCTAGACGGCAGTGACTGCAGAATGATGTCAGTAGCCAACTCTAAGCTGACAGGACATCCCGGTCTCCCCAGGTTATCAACGTAACCCATCAGTTTAATGACATGAGGACTTACTGGAGCATCCTTTGGTAGCTTGCACCCAGTGAGAGACTTCACCATCTGGAATCTCTCAACTCGTGCTAGATCCTGAAACTTCAGTTTCAGGCTGGTGATCATCTCTATTGGCGACTCCATGTTCTCGTATTGACTCTTCAAGTCCGAGTTCATGGTGGCCAACATCAGACCACGCACATCTACCACATCAATATAATGCTTATTCCAAGCATTATATGTTGCATGCGAGCGATTGGTCCCAAGCCTTTCTGGAAGAGCCTTTTCAAGGACATAGTCCTTGCTCTCCTGCTTGAGAATGAATCTCAGATTCCGATACCAATCCAGGAAGTTGGATCCATTTAACTTGTCCTTCTCAAGGACGGATCGCAACGAGAAAGTAGTCATAGACATAAGCTGAAATCCAAGAAAAACAAAGATTTAGTTATGTATATGATGAGAAATCTTATCTAATAAGAAAACTCGCATTATATTCAAACAATGTTTCCTCTATGAATATAATGATCCAAGATCCATACTTCACCAAATTTGAGTGGGCGACTCGCCATTACCCAAACTTTAGTTATCTAGGTAAGCAAATCATTGCTAATTGTACCCAGTACAACTCTTGGTTGTGGATGAGACAAACTATGTCTAATCCACTCTGATGTCTTTGGGCCCAGAACATCTGATAGCCTAGTCAAGTAAAACCAATCTTTTCTGTCTTGTGATCACTGACAGTTGCACTGCAAGTCTGTCAATGACCACCTGCCTTACTCATGTTGCAGTGGATACCAAGGACTCCAAGATTATCCAGCAAACGACACAAGTTTTGACAGTAGACAAGATTTGGGCAAGACATCAAGATTACTTGATATTTAGTTGAGGAAACTAAACTCTGAAAGGTTAGCATATCGATCTCTTAGGTCATGTAATTGTTGATGTTAATGCACTGAAAATCCATCAACATTATTACCTGTCTTACTCACGTAATTGTGGACACCAAGCTCTTGGCTAGACATCACACAACGAAATGAGTCTTGACAGTTGACCACATTGAAACTAATCTTTGATCAATGTTTAAGTCTAGTTTGGCTTCTGCAAATTCAAGGTTCAATAACCAGAATTTCGAATACTGTGTCGATCGACACCACCAAACAAAACCGGACTTCAATAACCGGTTAATTCAATTAACCCGGTTCATCGAACCAGTCATGTCGATCGACACAACCCATGTGTGACGGTCGACATAGACCTAAACCGAAGATAGTATTGATAACCGGTCCAATCCAATTGAACCGACTTATCAGATCAAACTGATCTTAATATTCAAATCGGTTTATTCTAATTGCGATAACTGGTTCAATTCAATTGAATCAATTCATCCAATTTTAAACCATTTTAACCAGTTTCAACTAATTGCGATAACTGGTCCAATTCAATTGAACTGTTTTATCCAATCAAACTGATTCAACCCATCGGTTTATGCTAATTGAGATGATCAGTTCAATCCAATTGAACCAATTCATCTAATTTAAACCGATCTATTCGGACTTAACCAAGCATGATAACCGGTCCAATCCAATTGAACCGATTAACCATTTGCTAGGTCTGTTTCGACCGATACTAAACTATGTCGATCGACACTTTGCCGAATCTGCTCTGTGTCGACCGATACACAACCTGTGTCGATCGACACAGTAGGCTTTCGGTTTTTTCTTCGCGAAAAACCCTAGCCGCCGAATCTGTCGAATTCGCCACTCTGTGTCGATCGACACAGTAGGCTTTCGGTTTTTTCTTCGCGAAAAACCCTAGCCGCCGAATCTGTCGAATTCACCACTCTGTGTCGACCGACACACCTAGTGTGTCGATCGACACTGTTCGAAATCACAGATTCGACTTTTGATCATAATCGATCTCACCTGTTCTAACCAAAACAACCTTGTTCTCGAATCTAAATCATCAAATTCATTTAGACAGGTTGATTCAATGATAAAACCCTAAGGCTCTGATACCACTGAAGGAACTTGGAGCCAATTCTACCGTATTCAGAATTCTCGCGAGTTCCAGATAGCCTAGGATCTAGGGTCTAGTTAATTGAATCACTGATAGATCTAGCGTTTACCTTGTTCTGGCAGCGGAATAGGGTCAGGCAAACGAGATCTCTGGAGCGCCTCAGATGCTGCGCCTCTACTGATAGTCAACACGCACACAAGCTGGAATCCGCCGGGATGCTAGTACCAGTGCTCGGATCTCCCTGGGACTTTTGTTTCTAGAGGTTTCTGTGTTTTCTCTCTGAGAAAAGTGTCTCGGGCGGCGCTCACACACACACTCTCGGTCGAGTCTATAAACTTGTATATATATTGACCTCGAGGTAAACCGAAACATCAGTTTCGGTTTCGCCATTGTGTCGACCGACACACTTAGTGGTGTCGATCGACACACGTCCTGTATCGACCGACACACCCAATGGTGTCGATCGATACACCTCTTTGAAACTTATATTCGATGTGTATCCAATACACATCGACCAGACCATATGCCAATGATCAATCCCATACGAAGTATGTCCAACTTGCTTAGGTGTGTGACCCTGTAGGTTCACACGATACTGGAAATGAGTCACAACTCATTTGTCATAAGTGGTTTCTAGCAAAACATTATGTTTACCCAGTATCACATGAATTGTCCGATCTCGACAATACAACTATCTCTAGAGTTCGTACAATGTGATTTCAGGACATAATCCCAACATATGGTGCAGTCAGCAGCATCATGGCGTAGATTGCCACATGTTGTACAAAAAATTTGCAGTTCATCGTACTTGAATTCTAGTTCTACAAGGGGTTGACCACGCATGAGGATGACATTTCAAACCAGGTAGATTTGGTTATCAACATCAAAATTCACCTTAACCAAAACTTGAGCCGGCTTAGTTGGTGTGGGCTCAAGTATCTGAATCTCCCCACGATAGACTTGTCCTAGTTGGGATCAATACTCTCAACTATATTGCGGCGACGAAATTGATTGGGGAGTTTGTTAATATAGATCCAGAAAGGGATAGTCTTCAAATAGGTAGGACATGTTTGATGGGTCCATCTATCAATCGCAAGCAACCATCCTCTAAATTTGTACGACACATTTTCAAGAACCATAAGCAGCTGGGGTTCTTTCCGGAAGTGAAAATTGATAGTTCCATCATCATTCACTTGTCCCTCAACTCGGCCGACTAGATTCCAAGCTCGAGACATGGCGTTTTTATGCCAGCATAGGGTTGCTATTTCGGATTGAGAGGTTTAACCACCAGACGGAGGTTGTGATCTCTCCGGTATTGATCTTGAGCATCGAGATGAACATATCACGATGAGCGATCTTCACCGATACGAAGCTCTTGCATAGATCTCCATACTTCTTTCTCCAACTCCATGATGTGAAACGAAAACATGAAGAGAAAAAAATTCCCGGATAAACGATTAGTCTGATCTAAAGATCAGACGCAAGTCGGTTGGTAGAGATTTCGCTTTAAGTGATGGAAGCGGTGGAAGAGAGAGAAAGCATTGTTTCTTTTTTACCTAAAAAGTTAAAAATGTACTTGTAGACTGATTTTGTAAAAAAAAAAAAGAAATTCCATTTTCTCCTGCGATATTCGCTTCGCTCTCTCGTTTAGGCAGGATGTGTTAAAGATACCTCTCTCTTCCTCTGTACATACTCTCTCGAAGTGGTGGAAGTGTCTTTGAAACAAAAGGGGATCAAATCTCGGATTTAGGGTTTTTGTGAGATTTTTGAGGCTGGACGGCCTTCAGCGATGTCTTCCTCGTCGCAATCTTTTGCGGCTGGACGGCCTGCATCCCTGGCTTCTCCGTCGCAATCGCACCGCTTTTGCGGGCCTGCAGCTACCGCTTCTGGCGGCGGAAGCTTCGACACTTTGAACCGTGTCATCGCTGACCTTTGCAGCCGTGGTAACCCAAAGGTAACTAAGAACATTGCAAAGTATTCTTCTTTTCATGCTTAGTCCCAGTGGATAATTGAAATTAGTAGAAACCCAGAAAAGCTCTCTTGCTTTTTTTCTTAGCTGGAGGAATCTCTCTGTTCGTGTAAATGGAAAAATTGAATTTTAGTTTTTATAGGTCTGGCAATTCGTGGGTCTTGATGTATAGTTGGTTTCCTAAAGTATGCGACTTTGTATGGGTTTTGTATCTGATTTTAGTAAATTGTGATGCTTTTTGTTTGTTGTATTAGGAGGGAGCTCCTTTAGCGTTTAGGAAACATGTAGAGGAAGCAGTTCGTGATCTTAGCGGTGAAGCTTCCTCTAGGTTCATGGACCAATTATATGACAGAATTGCTAATTTAATTGAGAGCACGGATGTGGCTGAAAACATGGGTGGACTTAGAGCCATCGATGAGTTGACAGAGATTGGATTTGGTGAGAATGCTACAAAGGTTTCTAGGTTTGCTGGTTATATGAGGACTGTGTTCGAGTTGAAGCGTGACCCTGAAATCTTGGTGCTTGCTAGTAGAGTTTTGGGGCACCTTGCTCGAGCAGGTGGAGCAATGACTTCTGATGAAGTTGAGTTTCAGGTACGATGTTTGTTTCTTTCCCCTTTCTATCATTGGTTCAGCTGATAGGTGCGCAAGTATTGATTTTTTTTTTTTCTTTTCACAGATGAAAACTGCTTTTGATTGGCTTCACGGAGACAGGGTGGAATATCGTCGTTTCGCAGCCGTTCTAATTTTGAAGGTATCCTGACGTCGACTGTCCTATCCTTTAAAGCACCTGCAGAAAAGCATGTCTTTTAATCTTGGTTACTCACAAATAAAATGGAATACGGATGTTGGAAATATCGCTTTTCAATCCAGTAAATTAATACGGATATGGCTATATTCTTGCAACATTGCAGGAGATGGCGGAAAATGCATCCACTGTCTTTAATGTTCATGTCCCTCAATTTGTGGATGCGATCTGGGTTGCATTAAGGGATCCCCAGTTGCAAGTACGAGAGCGAGCTGTTGAGGCTTTACGTGCTTGCCTTCGTGTTATCGAGAAAAGGGAGACTCGATGGCGAGTACAATGGTTCGTATTCCAGTTTCATTGACAATGATTAAGTGTCCTAAAATGTTTTCCTTAGGAACGATAGTACTATATTTGTTATGATATTTTTGAAACGTGTTGTTGCTATTACTTTCATTTGCAATCCTGTTATGTGGTTTCATCCTCATTGAAGCACAAGGTCATCTGGTGGTACTATGCATTTTGTGTGTGTAAATACAACTTATATTAGCTTTTTTACTATATATTCTCCCCATGGTGATACTTGAGCATATATAACATGATCGATGTAGTCTGGATTGCAATTGTAGCGAACCTGTCTTGCTGGGTTGTCTTGCGTCAATGTTCTACACATTTTTTGAAGCTTTCGTCAAATTGATTACTGACTTGCAGTCTCTCTGCTGGATTTAAATATATTGTTGCCAACACAATGTCTCTAATTTAGCAAAAGAGGTTTCCTTGTTTATTATGATATAAAATCAAGTTAACTGATCTTCTCTGCATCTGGCTTTTGCAGGTACTATCGAATGTTTGAAGCTACACAGGATGGGTTGGGCAGAAATGCTCCGGTCCATAGTATTCATGGCTCCTTACTTGCTGTGGGGGAGCTATTGAGGTAAATACAGCAGTGAATTTTTAATTCTTAGAGCATCCTTTACAATAGTCAGACGCCCAAATTTATAACAGGAATATTTCCTTTAGAAGAACTTTTTGTTCCAATGATGCTATGTTTTTTCTTTGGCATTGTATTTACAATTTCCATTGTTTAATAAAATATTAAATATGTATTTCATGTATCTTCTTCCTCCGCTCTGTGTATACCTGATCAAATTACTCTTGAAGGCATATCTGGTGTTGTAGTTTATGACTTAATGCTAGTTTTCGGTTGCAGGAATACTGGTGAGTTCATGATGTCTAGGTACAGAGAAGTTGCTGAAATTGTCCTCAGATACCTTGAACATCGTGATCGCCTTGTACGCCTTAGCATCACCTCGTTGCTGCCTCGCATTGCACATTTCCTCCGTGACCGCTTTGTTACAAACTATTTAACGGTAAGTGACTGAGAAATTCTTTAGAACAAAAATATATCCTTAAAACGTGATCTGAGTTACTTTCTTGCAGATATGCATGAATCATATTCTTACTGTGTTAAGAATACCGACGGATCGTGCCAGTGGATTCATCGCCCTTGGGGAAATGGCTGGCGCTTTGGATGGTGAGCTTATCCACTATTTGCCGACTATTATGCCTCATCTGCGGGATGCGGTGGGTTAAATTGGTTTCCTTGAACATATTAACTATTTTGTGTTTAGTATTTTCTTGGGTCTATTTCTGAGCTGAACTAGCAAGAGGTTTCCTTTGATTGTCTTTTCCATGTAGATTGCTCCACGTAAAGGTAGACCTTTGCTTGAAGCTGTGGCTTGTGTTGGTAACATTGCGAAGGCAATGGGATCCACAGTGGAAACTCATGTTCGGGATCTTCTAGATGTTATGTTTTCTTCTAGTCTGTCTTCTACACTTGTTGACGCTCTTGATCAGATAACCATTAGGTAATAGTTGAACGGTAGAAGTTTGTTACTACTTGCATTGATGTGTATTCTTTCGATGCTTGACAATTATTTTGGGTTTGGGTCTCAGCATTCCTTCATTGCTGCCGACGGTACAAGATCGGCTTCTAGATTGCATTTCATTGGTTCTTTCAAGATCTCACTATTCTCAAACAAAGCCTTATGTTACTGTGGCCCGAGGTAGTACAGTTAGCATGGCACCACAGTCTACTGATCCTAGTTGTTCAGCCCAAGTTCAACTAGCCCTGCAGACTCTGGCTCGTTTCAATTTCAAGGTCGGTGTTCCTTTCCGAAGACATTTCCAAAGAAAATGTAATTTTGTTACTGAACTTCTGCTTTCTGGCAGGGGCATGATCTTCTTGAATTTGCTAGGGAGTCCGTTGTTGTTTATTTGGATGATGAGGACGCAACCACAAGAAAAGATGCTGCTTTGTGCTGTTGTAGACTAATTGCAAATTCTTTATCGGGGATAGCACAGTTTGGTTCAAGCAGGTCAACTAGAGCTGGGGGAAGACGAAGGCGCCTTGTAGAAGAGGTTTGATATAAATACCGAAAGCCCTGTACATTTTTTATTATTGATTATCTCTTAAGTCTTCGCTTTTTCTCATTAGGGAAGGTTTATTTTTAACCTTTCCCACGTTTGACCTCCAGTATCCCATCTGCTTTCTGATAGCATGTATAATGCAATACCAGTTGTGGTTTCAATATTTTCTACTTGCCTGAGAAGTGATGTTTGGGTTCTGCAGATTGTGGAAAAGCTTCTTAGGACAGCTGTTGCGGATGCTGATGTAACTGTTCGCAAGTCTATATTTGTTGCTTTATATGGCAACCAATGTTTCGATGATTATCTAGCACAGGCTGATAGTTTGACTGCCATTTTCGCCTCCTTAAATGATGAGGTATGGATTTGTTATTTGTTTGAATAAAGTAGCATATGACATACGACAATTCTATTTTGTTACAGATTTTTTATTTGCCTCTCTTGGCTGTAAATTTTAAGCAGATTTTGGAAAAGTGATGATACTTTTGTTTCTTTATTTCTTGGGTTTTTTTTCTTGTTCGCGTTTATGATGTAATTATATAGTGTTTCAAACTCCATCATTACCATACTACAATTAGAAATCCATCCATCGCGGATTGATATATTCCTTGGACCTAGCTGTGAATTAAGGATGACTTATAATTGTATTGCTTTTTGGAATTAATTTTGGTGGGTTCATAAGTTAGTTACCTAATTACTCCCTTATAACAGAACTTTTGGATACCAAGACATAGCTGGACTTTTGGTCGACTGATTAGCTTCGGTTGTGTCACAGAACAGTCTTAGTTAATTAAGTTGTACTGGAAAACTGCAGCTGAGGTAAATTAGTTCAGTGAATTGTGGATGGAATGCATATCTTGTGTTGGTGGATGCACAAAATGCTTCCGTGTGACACCCCTGTTAACTTGATAAAAATGCTTGGCTTATGTTTCACTTTGCCTGATTAATTAATCGGTTTATGTTACGTTTCAGTTCATGTATTTGAATATCTTTGTTCAACAGGACCTTGATGTCCGAGAATATGCCATCTCAGTTGCTGGGAGGTTATCCGAAAAAAATCCAGCATACGTTCTTCCAGCACTTCGTCGCCATCTTATACAGCTGTTAACCTATCTTGAGCTGAGGTAACTGCAAATTTCTTTGGTTCTAATTATGAAGATTTGTTCCCTGTTATCAAGTATATGTTGCATTGACTTCCACTGTAATGTCAGCAGTGCAGATAACAAGTGCAGAGAAGAGAGTGCTAAGCTCCTCGGTTGTTTAGTTCGAAATTGTGAACGGCTCATTCTTCCATATGTAGCTCCTGTGCAAAAGGTTTCATTTGAATTCTATTCACTTCTTAGATCATATGACTATTGTTGTAGTTCACGAGATATTAATTTTTTTTTCCTAGGCACTTGTTGCAAGACTTAGTGAAGGAACTGGAGTGAATGCTAACAATAATATTGTTACCGGAGTTCTCGTAACTGTTGGGGATCTTGCAAGAGTGGTAAGTTTTTAGTTTTTCTATTAAGTGTCGATCAAATGTAATTTTGCTTTTGCTATACGTGGAATTTGCAGTCTGATTTTGACTCTTCCCAACTGTGCTGGCAAACCATATTTCAAAATTATAATGGCCTAGCCAGTATCTAAGATGTTGTCTTTTATTGTCTTTAAGTTTACAAAGTGATGGCAATTTTATTCCCTTTGTAGTTGTTATTTGTTGGGTTTGGCTAAGACATTCCTCCCCTGTTTTTTGTTTCCCGTGCTCAGGGTGGCTTGGCAATGAGACAATATATTCCTGAGCTAATGCCTTTGATTGTTGAAGCTTTAATGGATGGAGCTGCTGTAGCAAAACGTGAGGTGGCTGTTTCTACCCTTGGTCAAGTTGTTCAAAGTACAGGGTATGGGATAGACTTCTACCTTCTTTTAGGAATTATACTAAAGTTTTTTTTGTCCTATTTGTTAATCTTACTAGGTGATTTTGAACATGCTAAATTTTCTGCAATTTAAGAAAACACTACTATCTTGATTGGTGAAAGCTTGGTTCGATTAGATGGAGATACTGGATTGCAAGTGAATATATGACACGAATACAGGCTTCTAGTTCTTCTACTTGCTAGAGGCGTGAGCTATCATTAGGCTGTTGATGTATATCATATGTCAGGATTGGTTATATGTTTGGTCTTGTGAACTACTAGAAGTTGAGCAAATTTTAGATGAAATGAAAGATTGTTATCCCTAGCCAGTTTTTCCATTGCCCTAGTTTTTCTGTGTTGGAACTTGCATTGTCTTGTTGTTCTCTCCTCTGCTTGCGAAAAGATTGATCTACCACGACCTAGTGTGTTATGCTGCTTAGAGTTAATCAACTGTATTGTTGACGTTGACGAGGTTGTAGACATGTAGATAGTGGGGTGATCAACTTGCACGTTGCATTGAATAGCCTGGGGCACGTTTTTCATGTGCTATATATATTGTGCGCATAACTAATACAATATCAAGGGAGTTCCAGAAGATCAAAGTCCCCCTGCATGTTATTTATGGCTCGCATTTCATTGTTAACGTAGGTATGTTGTGACTCCATACAAGGAATACCCATTATTGCTTGGCTTACTCTTGAAATTGCTAAAGGGTGACTTAGTGTGGTCTACCAGACGAGAAGTGCTCAAGGTAGTTTCTAAAGAAATAAATTTCTAAGCTCGATTATTCTAGAACACAGTTTATATGAAAAACATTGGTTATATCGACAGGTTCTTGGAATTATGGGCGCTTTGGATCCTCATGTGCATAAACGTAACCAACAGAGTTTATCAGGATCACATGGTGAAGTTCCTCGTAGTACTGGTGATTCAGGTCAACCTATTCCATCGATTGATGAGTTACCTGTGGAACTCCGCCCATCATTTGCTACATCTGAGGATTATTACTCAACGGTTTGTTCTAAACCCGTGTGAACATTTGGCAACTGTAGTCTGAATCGTGCTCATATTACATACCTCGTCGTTATAGGTTGCTATCAACTCGCTTATGCGAATTCTTAGAGATCCATCACTTCTTAGTTACCACAAAAGGGTTGTTAGATCTCTGATGATCATTTTCAAGGTAACGAGAACCATTTTGAGTGTTCTTACGAATAAACTTATGATGGAATTGGTATGAACGCGTTACAATTCTATCACATCTTTGTCTTTGCGAGGTTAGTCAATGGGATTGGGATGCGTGCCTTATTTGCCAAAGGTATATAAAATATTATATCTCCGGGAGCTTTTCAATCAATAATATTCCGTTTTACCTTTTAATATCTTTCCATGGAAATACTATCAAAGCCGTTTCTGTGGTTTCCTTAATTACGCATACCTAGTACTTTACTTCTGAGTTCGATTACTTTGTATGGCGTGGTGATTTTTGACGTCAGATATTTGAGATTTCTCAACTTTGTTCTGAATTAAAATAACATTTTTTATTGTTATTTTCTGACGGGCTTGGTCACTGCCGTATTTTTTTATGGCACTTTATGCATCCTGTGACGTTTTGCTAATTTGTTTTTTAAGGTTTTACCTGAGCTTTTTCACACTGTTCGCACTTCTGATGAGAACTTGAAGGACTTTATTACATGGGGTCTTGGGACCCTTGTTTCCATCGTGCGCCAGGTATATCCACAGTAACGTTTGTAGTTATGGCCAAAATACGAATGTACTTTTGTAAACTCTTAGTGTATATTATCTGTCTACAGCACATACGAAAGTATCTGCCAGAGCTGCTCTCACTAGTCTCTGAACTATGGTCATCCTTCACCTTGCCAGGTCCCGTACGCCCCTCTCGTGGTCTTCCGGTAAGTTGTATGTAGCCTAGAGTGCGATATGTTTCTTATTGTTTTACGGCATATATCTTATGCAGAGTTCTTCGTCTCTCTTACTGATCATCAGGTTCTGCATCTACTGGAACAGCTTTGCTTAGCACTTAATGATGAATTCAGAACTTATCTTCCAGTCATCCTTCCATGTTTCATCCAAGTATTAGGTGATGCAGAGCGGTGTAATGATTACATCTATGTTCCTGATATTCTCCACACGCTCGAAGTGTTTGGTGGTCAGTAAAACTTTTCTCCTCAGTCTTTTTGTATCACTAGGGCATGCGAGTTGTAGTAATTAACGTATGAATTTTTGTAACCGGAACATAATGTGGTTCCACGGTGGTATCATTTCGTTTTTTTTTTAATCAGTGAGAGAAAATCCAAGTTTATGTATATATCGGATCTTTGAATAGTCAAGTTGTTACTACGTTATTTCTATTTTCATACCTTGGCCAGACTTCACTCCTATGGTTGACCCTTAGAGTGCATATGTGCAGGTACACTTGATGAGCACATGCATTTACTCCTTCCTGCCCTTATCCGACTGTTTAAAGTAGATGCTCCTGTAGCTATAAGACGCTATGCCATCAAAACTTTGACAAGAGTAATCCCGTGTGTTCAGGCAAGGAGGTTTTTTTTTAATTATTTCATTTTATTTCTTTATGTTGCTGACCCTGGAAGTATTCCATTTTAAGCTTCTTGTAATACCTTTTTAACTATCGGTATATCGTCAGGTTACTGGTCATATCTCCGCTCTTGTGCATCACTTGAAGCTAGTATTAGATGGGTGAGTTTCCGTCTTTTTTTCATGACAGCTGAAAAGCTCAAGAATTGTAACATATCTCTTTGAAAACTTATTTGTGCCTTTCTGGATATGCTGATTGTCTGGACTTAGAAAACAGTGTTTTTTGTTTACTTTTTCGTAAGGTCTTTTCACAATGATTTTTTTTTTAGTTAAGCGCATTGTGTCACTATCTGGGGTCTCTTTAAAATGACCGGGTTCATCCAATTAAAAAGTGGATTTGAAATGAGACATCCATAACATCCTAGAGTTGGCAAGGCATTATCAGAATAGAATTTGATTATTATCATTATCTTTCATTTTGTCATCGCTTACTGTTACAAATCTGTTGTGCATGAGTTGTTTAGATTGCTCTTAAGTTATAAATTTGCTTGACCCTACTTTTTTGTTTTTTGGAACTCTTCAGATGTAAATGAAAATTTATTTGCTATTATCAATTTGACTATATAGTGTTTTGGTGGGATTGTCGTTTCGTGGTTTTAGTTTCTCGTGTAAATTTTCTTATGGTAAATTTTCTTATGGGGTCTTTGCTGTCATCTCAGGAAGAATGATGAGTTGCGGAAGGATGC
The DNA here is from genome assembly GCA_030180135.1 of Orychophragmus violaceus. NCBI lineage: Eukaryota > Viridiplantae > Streptophyta > Magnoliopsida > Brassicales > Brassicaceae > Orychophragmus > Orychophragmus violaceus. The sequence continues at coordinate 83,312,396 of CM058230.1, read as the reverse complement.
AGTCGATGCACTATGCTGTTTGGCTCATGCTCTTGGAGAGGACTTCACCATATTCATTGAATCAATTCACAAGCTTTTGTTGAAGCACCGCTTGCGGGTCCCCTTTTTACTATCTTCTACATATAAAGACACTATGAATATATCGTCGTGTATTTTGTATTATAGCTTGCATGCATACAATTTTTCTGTATATATACGTTTCGACCCAAAAAAAAAAAACTTTTCTGTAAAATTGAAGACTACAATATTTTTACAGCATAAGGAGTTTGAGGAAATTCATGCTCGATGGCGGAGACGTGAACCATTGATTGTAGCTACAACAGCAACACAACAGTTAAGTAGGCGACTGCCAGTCGAGGTTATCAGGGATCCTGTAATTGAGAATGAGATCGATCCTTTTGAAGAAGGAAACGACAAAAACCACCAGGTACTCTTTGTTGTGTCATTTTTATACACACAGATCTCGATGTGTTAAAATTTTGTTACTCAAGTTTCATGTTGAGCTCATAATTAACTGTAATATTGTACAACTTTCTGGTCGATAGTTTTTCTAGTTAATGGCATAGTAATTTGGTAAGAGTGTTGTGAAGGTGACAACCCATGCGGGTGGCCTAATGTAGGATTGCTTAGTTGTTGAGAAGGCTGGTCTTTTACCCAGCTTGTTTTTTTTTTTTTCGTTTTTCTTGATGGGTGCCTATGATAGGCAGCCTATCTGTGTATAACAACGTTCACATTGAAGTTCAGTCTCGACAACCAACCTGAGCCATTTGCTTCAATAAGTTTGTAAAATATGCACCCCTTTTTTCATGGGCATTCCTTCAGCTTATGTAGACAAATAAAAAAACTATATGCGTTCGATTTAACATTATCCTCCTGTAATGTTTCTTTAGCCTTACTTTGTTTTGAAAGAGCTAAAACTGTTACTTTTGGCTTTTGATAATCTGTCTAACAGGTTAATGATGGTAGACTACGGACAGCTGGAGAAGCTTCTCAACGCAGTACCAAGGAAGATTGGGAAGAATGGATGAGACATTTTAGTATTGAATTGCTTAAAGAGTCTCCCTCTCCAGCATTGAGAACTTGTGCAAAACTTGCTCAGTTGCAGGTGTTCATCTATGCTCTTTCTTTTTCTCTCTCATAAGGCTATGCATTTTAATGACTGTATTTTCCAGCCATTTGTCGGGAGAGAATTGTTTGCCGCTGGTTTTGTCAGTTGCTGGGCACAGCTGAATGAAGTTAGCCAGAAGCAGTTAGTTAGGAGCTTGGAGATGGCTTTTTCATCTCCGAATATCCCTCCTGAGATTTTGGCGACACTACTCAATTTGGTACGTTCTTTGTTAAACTACAAGAAATTAAGTATGTCCCGCAGCTATGGTTATGCTCATTGAACGCTAGGGTTTTAAATTCTAGGCAAATAGGCGAATACATAGTAGTGTTAGCTACGTCTTGCTAAACTGGAAACAAAAATCGGCTTAGGTCACCATTTCCGTTGTGATTGCACCTGTTAGTCTTTCACTGGGAAAAACGTCTTTTGTTGCCAAAGCCATCAACTAAACAATCTATAACCGTTCTTAGAAACCTGATGCATAGATTGTTTTATCTAATATTAACACTAGTATCCGAGTTTCTGCTTAAGACTGGGTAAAGAATCATACGTTTAGAGTCAAAATGAACTTACCTCTGTGTGTGATCTTGTTGCTTGAGCCTATCACATGAGCTTGATTTCCTGAATACTCTTCTTAGGCAGAGTTTATGGAGCACGATGAGAAGCCTCTTCCCATTGATATTCGTCTCCTGGGGGCTCTTGCTGAAAAGGTTTTCGCCATTTATCTCCTAAGATATGGCACTTCAGTCCTTTTCGAATCAAGCAACTTATTTTCGTGGTAATGGTGCGATTTTCAACTTTGCAGTGCCGTGTTTTTGCCAAAGCTTTGCATTATAAAGAGATGGAATTTGAAGGTCCACGTTCGAGGAGGATGGATGCCAACCCAGTTGCTGTTGTTGAGGCTCTTATACACATAAATAATCAGTTACACCAGCATGAGGTACATTAGTTTTTGTATTTTATTCTCACCATCTTTGTTATGTGTCACTATTGATTGTTTGGGATTTGTTGTCATAGGCTGCCGTCGGCATACTGACCTATGCTCAACAACATCTTGATGTGCAATTAAAAGAATCATGGTAACATAACTTTTCCTAATCGTAATGCACTTACTTCCGGTTCTGTGTGATTGGCGTGCAGACAGAAGATTGTGTGGTTACTAGTTTCTTTAATACCAATTAGTTGAAAAGCAGTAACAGTGTTTGTTTCTAGGTATGAGAAGCTTCAGCGATGGGATGATGCACACAAGGCGTACACTTTGAAAGCATCTCAAACATCTAATCCCCATTTTGTATTAGAAGCCACATTAGGTAACCAATTCTTATTTTGGAAAGAATCCGTGTTTTTCATTTTATATAATTTCTCATGGAAGTGGAATATAAGATTTTGTGAGTTTTTGTTGGGGGTCGATATGTATTGTCAAGCTTTGAGCAGCTAGCATCGCATAAAGATTAAAGAATTGTAGGTCTTAATTCATAACATTCTTGCTCTGAGACACTAGTTTGCAGAACAAAAAAGTCCATGCATCTGTTTTATGTACATAAGCTCCAGACATCTATTCATAATTCCATATGGCCTTTTATTCATCATCTAGACAGTTAATTCTTATGTTTTTACTATTAATATGATGGCTGAATTTATCCTCTATGATTTTCTGAGATTTTAAGAGTATCTTGAGTGGTTTGCACCTCCTAGAATTCATCTCCCTAAGATTCATAAGCTGATGGCTGCTCCTCCTAGTTTTTGGGATTTTTTTCCCCAGTGGTGATCATACCATTTTCTTGTGATGCTTCTTCTTGCCCTTTAATGAAATGTCCTGAATTTGTAGCTTATTGACCATGCTGTAGGGAAAATGAGATGTCTCGCTGCACTTGCACGATGGGAGGAGCTCAATAATCTCTGCAAAGAGTACTGGAGTCCAGCTGAGCCATCTGCACGTCTGGAAATGGCACCAATGGTTGGTAACTTATGCTTATGCTAAATTCGGTAAGACGTCTGCATTATTACATGGATGTCTTTTTGCAACTATACTAGGCTGCAAATGCTGCATGGAATATGGGAGAGTGGGATCAAATGGCGGAGTATGTGTCTCGGTTAGATGATGGCGATGAAACAAAACTTAGGGGTTTAGCAAGTCCTGCTTCCAGTGGCGATGGAAGCAGTAATGGCACATTCTTCAGGGCTGTTCTGTTAGTTCGGAGGGCGAAGGTACACTTGAACCTATGCTTTTCAGCTTTTGTGCATTAAATTTCTTAAAATTATTTGCAGACGGACTTTTTTATGTGTGTTTGTTCCTGTGGTTATTTTTCATTTCCTTTTTAGTATGATGAGGCGCGGGAATATGTTGAAAGAGCTAGAAAATGTCTTGCCACAGAACTTGCAGCGCTGGTAGGTTATTCAAATCTGGCAGCATTTCTTATTAACTTTTGTTTATAATTTCTGTGAGTCATTGTGATGAAAGGATCAGAAGTAAATCAGCAAGGATATTTGTAGCTACATAGTTTCAGCCTTTTCCATTATGTCTTTGAAACTATTTGTGTACACGGAATGTTGGAAGTAGGAAGATACATTCTTGACATCTTAGTTGCATTATTGAGCTCTTTTAGACAACATTTTGTGCATGCTATCGTTTGGTTCCTGTCAGTAAAAGCATCATGTAATGACAATGGTTGCCTTCATAGTTGCTTTTGAGTATTTCTCACGTGGACTTAAAAGTTGTACCTGTCTCTGTCCATAATTGCGCTTCTGCAGGTTTTGGAGAGCTATGAGCGTGCTTACAGCAATATGGTTCGCGTCCAGCAGCTGTCAGAACTAGAGGAGGTCAGATCTCAATTTATTCAAGATCCTGGCAACCCTCCTTAACCACCTGGGTTGAAGGGAAAGCAGGAGCAAAGTCTAAATGTTTATTTGATCACATTATGTATTAACATATACATAATGAATTCTTATTTCTTTGTATTTTTTTCTTCCTGTTCTATCGATAATAGGTAATTGAATATTATACGTTGCCTGTGGGAAATACTATTGCTGAAGAACGGAGAGCCCTAATTCGTAATATGTGGACTCAGCGGATTCAGGGATCTAAGCGTAATGTGGAGGTACATTATTTCATGTGTTTACATGTTAGTTGAGCCACTGAAATGAACGACTAGTCATATCGTATTCTACGCATGAAATATTGCTGTATGGTGACTTTAGTAAATGAATCTTTCTAATAAACTTAGTTTTTCCTTAATATATCATGTTTTGCTTTACTTTTTTTCATCTTTTGAATTTTATTAATAAAGTAGCTTCGTTAGTCAAAGCGTGTATCATTATAGGTACACCTAAATAATAAGCAAACAAGGAATTTCGTTGGCATTTTTATGGAGTGAACTCAGTTGTTCCTTATGATAGTCTGACTTTTAATACTTTGTTTTCTCAATACGGCTCAGGTGTGGCAAGGACTTTTGGCTGTTCGAGCACTTGTGCTACCTCCTACAGAAGATGTTGAAACTTGGCTCAAGTTTGCCTCGCTTTGTCGAAAAAGTGGAAGGATCAGTCAAGCGAAGTCTACTCTACTCAAGCTCTTGCCGGTATTGACCTTTTTTCCTTTTTGGTTGTAGGATTCTGCTTTATTCTGTTTTGTCTAACATGGGACATCCTATAATTTTGTAGTTTGATCCAGAAGTATCGCCAGAAGACATGCAATATCACGGACCTCCACAAGTGATGCTTGGATACTTAAAATACCAATGGTCACTTGGAGAGGAACGTAAGCGCAAAGAGGCGTTTACCAAGCTGCAGGTATGTCATATTCGAATTAGCTACTTGCATTGTCTGGATTAATTCTCTCTCACATTTTCCCAATTTCTTGTTTAAATGGCCATGTTTCTTCCCTCAATGTAAATTAAATGTTGCTAGATTCTGACGAGGGAACTCTCAAGTGTGCCACATTCGCAATCTGACATGCTGCCTAGTATGGTATCTAGCAAGGGTGCAAATGTTCCACTTCTTGCACGTGTAAATCTCAAACTGGGAACATGGCAGTGGGCACTTTCTCCCGGATTGAATGATGGGTCTATTCAAGGTGAATATTAGTTAGTTTTATCTGTGTAAGTGTAGTCAAACTATGTCTGACCATAACATTCTTGTGGCAATATAATGCTCTTTTCCAGAAATTCTTGATGCATTTAGCAAATCTACCATCTATGCTTCGAAATGGGCTAAGGCATGGCACACATGGGCGTTATTCAATACGGCAGTGATGTCTCATTATATTTCAAAAGGTCAAATTGCTTCCCAGTTTGTTGTTGCTGCAGTCACTGGATACTTTCATTCTATAGCATGTGCAGCGAATGCCAAAGGAGTTGATGATAGTTTACAGGTAAAGCGTGCATGCTTCCTTGGATTGTTCATGTTTCACGTTCCAAACCCGTGACTTTCTTTTCTTCACCTTGTTTTGCCACATATATTAAGTTCCCGCCTTGCTACTTCTCTTGTACTTGTTGAAGTGAGGAGTTGTTTTGCAACAGTAGTGTTCTGTTTTTTTCGTTAAAAAAAAAAAAGAAATCTGATCAAACATAGTGGTTTGTGTATAAGCTTACCCTTTGAGATCTCTAATATTAAATGCTAATAAGTAGCAAAAGATGATTTCTCTTAGGGAGTTTGATCGAAAGTTTGTTTGCTTCAGACTGACGTTTACTCTGGTGTTAAATCTACTTTAACAAACACTTAAGGGTAGAACGTCGCGAGCCAACAGTGAATTGTTGACTAGAGTCTACGGTCTCTTTTAAGAATGTAAACGCGGGTATACTGTTGGCTAATATATCCTAAAAATGTCTGCATCAGGAGACATTTTTTTTCTTTCCTTTGTTTGCCTTGAGTTTTAAGTTGCTTTTGTTGAATTAGTTTCCCCTTCTGTCTCATTTCCTTAGGATATCCTGCGTCTTCTCACGTTATGGTTCAACCATGGAGCTACGGCTGATGTCCAAACAGCATTGAAGAGAGGATTCAGTCATGTCAACATTAACACATGGCTTGTTGTGTTGCCCCAAATAATTGCCAGGATACATTCAAATAATCGTGCTGTCAGGGAACTGATACAGTCTCTTCTCATCCGCATAGGAGAAAACCACCCACAGGTTTGTAGTTTTCTATTTATCTAAACTTTAAAAATCTTCATCAGTATTACGAATTTATGATGGATATGAATAAGTTCTGCCCTGCCATTTTGATCGGAAATTTACCTGCTTCGATTTGAATTTGATAATACAGAAATTTTATTATTAATTAAGTGCCATACCAACTCCGGAATTCATAATTTCTCCCTGACAATTTTTTTTCCAAATGTTTTCAGGCTCTTATGTATCCCCTCCAACTCCGGAATTCATAATTTCTCCCTGACAATTTTTTTTCCAAATGTTTTCAGGCTCTTATGTATCCCCTTCTCGTTGCATGTAAATCAATAAGCAATCTGCGGAGAGCTGCAGCTCAAGAGGTGGTTGATAAAGTTCGCCAGCACAGTGGTGCTCTTGTGGATCAGGTTAGTAGTCATCTTCTTTTGTTTAGCTTTGTATATTTATTTGAAAATATTTTCTTTTGACTGAGCTAATTGGTGACCCCTTTCCTTTACCCCCACAACAACCAAAAAACAGGCACAACTTGTATCACATGAGCTTATCAGGGTTGCTATACTTTGGCACGAAATGTGGCATGAAGCACTAGAAGAAGCTAGTCGCTTGTATTTTGGTGAACATAACATTGAAGGAATGCTGAAAGTACTTGAACCATTACATGAGATGCTTGAAGAAGGTGCAAGAAAGGACAATACGACCATACAAGAGAGAGCATTTATAGAGGTAGGGCCATTTTCAATACTGGTTTTGTAACTTGGGTATAACTTAGTGTTTTTCGTACACTTACGGGGCTTTCTCTGTGTCTCTACGGTATCTTTGATTTCATCTTTCTCTAGCACAGAACTGTACATCATTGCAGCATCTAGTTTTGTTTTTGCCATGTAACCTGAGGTCATTTTTTGTATGTGAACTGGATGATGTTTTTTTCGTAACAGCAACTGAAGTTAGTGTATTGTTGATGCAGGCATACCGTCACGAACTGCTAGAGGCATATGAGTGCTGTATCAATTACAAGAGAACTGGAAAAGATGCTGAACTTACACAGGTGACCGAAAATTTACACAAAATTTCAGATGAGTTCTTGCTCGTCATTTTAGGAAAGGACAGGAGTTGACCTGTTTTTCTTTACAATTGTTCATCTTCATTAGGCTTGGGATCTTTACTATCACGTTTTCAAACGGATTGACAAACAGCTGGCCAGTCTCACGACATTGGATTTGGAAGTAACTAGATCCTCTTTTCTTTGGTTCTCTCTTCCGCCTTTTTACTTTCTAATCTGACTGTCACATTACATGTTGGATAGTCTGTTTCTCCTGAATTGCTGCTGTGTCGTGACTTGGAGCTAGCTGTTCCTGGAACATATCGTGCGGGTAACATTTGGAACTTAAGTTTGTCTGAGCTAATTTATGTTTTGTAACCAGGATTCCGTGCTTACATCGATGCGTCGGTTTTCTTTAAATTAGATGCCCCCGTTGTGACGATAACATCGTTTTCTCGCCAACTTGTTGTCATAACCTCTAAACAACGACCACGGAAATTGACTATTCACGGAAATGACGGTGAGGACTACGCCTTTTTGTTAAAGGGGCATGAAGATCTAAGGCAAGATGAGCGTGTTATGCAGGTGATTTTCAAGAAAGCAAAATCAACTGTGCAGTATTCTGATGAATTCTGATTTTGATATTTTTTAATTGAAGTTTGCAATATATACAGTTTTTAACTACAAGATAACACTTATCTCTTTTCCTCTATTGTCTTTCAGCTTTTTGGTTTGGTGAACACTTTGCTCGAGAATTCCAGAAAAACAGCAGAAAAAGATCTATCCATCCAACGGTATTCTGTAATACCACTCTCTCCCAATAGTGGACTCATTGGATGGGTTCCGAACTGTGATACCCTTCACCATCTTATTCGAGAATACAGAGATGCACGAAAGGTTTGTCTTGTATTCATCAAGGTTCACTCTTGAAGTTATCTGCAGTTTCTGTTGATTCTTACACATGCCTTTCTAAATTTCCAGATCATTCTTAATCAAGAACACAAACATATGTTGAGTTTTGGTCCAGACTACGACAATCTGCCGCTTATAGCAAAGATTGAAGTATTTGAGTACGCTCTAGAAAACACAGAAGGAAATGATCTGTCCAGGGTATTCAATTTCTTAACTTCTAGTAGTTTTTTCTTGGCTAAAGCAACTAATCTGGAATACTAAGTTGCTTCAATTCTCCTAACTTGGTAGGTTCTCTGGTTAAAAAGTCGCTCTTCAGAGGTATGGCTGGAGAGAAGAACCAACTATACTAGAAGTTTAGCAGTTATGAGTATGGTATGTGGTTGCTTTCATCCTTTGTTCTCCACTTGTTTAGCATCGAAGTAGAATTGCGATTTAAATGAACTTTTCGCATTACTTTTGTATCAGGTTGGTTATATTCTTGGGTTAGGTGATCGACACCCAAGTAACCTTATGCTACATAGATACAGGTACATAAAAGGGTTTACAATACTTAAAAGATCCAACTTTTGGTTCTATTTCTTTATCAATGGTTTCAATGTTGCAGTGGTAAAATCTTGCATATTGACTTCGGAGATTGTTTTGAGGCGTCTATGAATAGAGAGAAGTTTCCTGAAAAGGTATTACCTATACTGTTTTCCTCATAATACTGGTTTGCGACAATTGTGAGTATTGAAAAAATCGATATGAGCAGAGAGCTTTATTGGCTAAAAATGATGTTAGGTTCCGTTCCGTCTGACAAGAATGCTTGTCAAAGCAATGGAAGTAAGTGGCATCGAAGGAAATTTCCGCTCGACATGCGAAAATGTTATGCAAGTTCTCAGAACTAACAAAGACAGTGTAATGGCAATGATGGAGGCGTTTGTGCACGATCCTTTAATCAATTGGCGTCTTTTCAATTTCAATGAAGTCCCTCAATTAGCCCTGCTCGGTAACAACAATCCCAACGGTCCTGTTGTTGAACCTGAGGAAGTAGATGAAGATCCCGCTGACATGGACCTTCCTCAGCCTCAAAGGAGTACTCGAGAGAAGGACATTCTTCAGGTTTCTTTTCAAAATCTTTCTCTTGCTAGTATAACTCTTTCTTAAAAATAAAATAAAGAAAATGGTGATTTTTTGTTGTTGTTGTTGATTTGTTTCTTGGATTATTTCAGGCTGTGAATATGCTTGGAGATGCTAATGAGGTTTTGAACGAGCGTGCAGTAGTTGTAATGGGTCGTATGAGTCATAAGCTTACTGGCCGTGATTTCTCTCCGTCTGCAATTCCAAGCAATCCCATTGCTGATCACAATAACTTGCTCGGAGGAGATTCTCATGAAGTCGAACATGGTTTGTCTGTCAAAGTTCAGGTTCAAAAGCTAATCGATCAAGCCACTTCCCATGAAAATCTCTGTCAAAACTATGTTGGGTTTGTTCTTCTCCACTCTTCTGCTTATCTGTTTTCAGTATCATAAGTTTTGTTTCTCAGATATGTTAAGTCATTTATATTGATACAGAGTTATTGGAATAATTTTTGCAAAAATGTGAATAATATTTCTTCTTGTTTTTTTTTTTTTTTTGCAGGTGGTGCCCTTTCTGGTGAGATCTGTACATTTTTATTGTAAATAGGCTTTCTATGATTTCAACTAAGTTGCATTTATTTGGATTTAATACGATAATAAACTATGTTCTTTAGAATGTAAATAGCTTTTTAGGTCCTTAGTCATGTATTATATAACTTTATAAAGATAGCAGCGTGGTTGAATAAACGGGCATGTCACATTCTTTACATTTTTTCTTTTTTGCATTTGAAATCCACGAATAACAGTAATTAAAAGAACAATCTCTATTTTCATATTTTCCTCCATTCGACTTGTACGCTATTTCAGAGCGAAAGAAATAGACATCAAGTGACTTCCTCTCTTTTTTTTTTGTCAACTATCAAATGACTTCCTCATTGGTGCTATTGTTAAATTATAATTCCTCCTTTCTAAAATAACAATTTATATTTAAGGTTTAAAAAAGTTCATCAACTTTTGCCGAACTCAGCCAAAACTGATAGAATAGGATATTCTGTTACGGTTAATATTTTGTATAGATACTCTCATATTTGTATTCCTGGGATATAGTATCGATTGTAACAGTCCAGCCTATTTATGGCGACTCTTTGTGATCAATGTAATCAAGTGAGATTCATTCATTAACATGGTATCAGAGCTTCAAAGCATCTGATCCATTCCTCGCTTCGAATTTTCTTTCTGCGTTATTCTCTTTTTCTTCTCAAACTCGTTTCTTCTTCTTTTTTATTTTCTTCTCCATACGAGCTTCATCCACCATTAATGGCGGCTCCAGCTCCTGTCGTTAAGGAACGATGCTATGGGATTACTAACATAAAATCCCACATTCCGCTCATCCTTGATCTCAATGATCATAACTATGATGCGTGGCGAGAGATGTTTCTAACACACTGTTTGACATTCGATGTCCTTGGCCATCTGGACGGCAGTCTTCTTCCGGTTGATGCCAATGATCTTGCTTGGCACAAACGCGATGGTCTCGTCAAACTTTGGATCTACGGAACTCTCGCACCAACCCTGTTTCGTTCATCATTCAAACCCGGTGGAACTTCTCGCGATGTTTGGATTCGTATCAAGAATCAATTCATGAACAATAAGGAGGCTAGAGCTATCCAGCTCGACAATGAGCTAAGAACTACGGAGATAGGTGACCAGACAATCCAAGAGTACTGCGCCAAAATCAAATCTCTCGCTGATCTCTTGGAAAATGTTGATGCTGGAGTGAATGAGAGGACGTTGGTTATGTGTCTTCTGAATGGGCTTAATGAGAGGTTTGATAACATCATCAATGTTATCAAACACAAAGATCCTTTTCCAAGCTTCGACAATGCCAAATCCATGCTGGAGATGGAAGAGACTAGACTCAAGAAACCCCATCGTGTTGTGGCTTCCTCTACTGATCACTCTTCATCGACAACGGTTCTCACGGTTTCTGCTCCATCAACGCAGGCACCGGCTCAGCAACAACAGAACCAGCAACATCATAGAAACAACTACAGGGGCAATCGACGCAATAAAAACCGGTACCGAGGAGGAAGGAACGGAAACCAGTTTTATAACAACACGAACTGGTCTTCTCCGCAGCAATACTGGCAACCGGCTCCGGTCTTCACAAATCAGTACGGGAACTGGGTGCAGATGCCGCCTATGGGTGCTTTTAACCGCTCACAATACTCACCGATGCAGCAACAACCAACTCAACAAGCTCACCTCATGGAGATACCAACAAGCTCACCTCATGGAAAACAAACACACTAGGAAGCCCTAGAAACTCTCTCTGGTGCGAGTTTCGATGCAGCCGCCACCGACGTCCTGATTCAGCTGGCGTGATTTCTCCGTCGTGTGTGCCGGCTTCTTCTTCCTTTCCGGCGTACCTCCGCGTCCTCGATGGCTTCTGTAACCTATGTATCTGTGGATCCGCCGGGCGTCGAGCTTCCCGAACCCCCAGACCCGCCGAATCCGGCGCTCGCATATCACCTGTGTGTTCTCTCCGCAGAGCTGCCTCCGCTACTCATCTTTGCTTCAGCCGTGCGCTCGTCTTCTGGTCCTGTGCTTTTCCCAGATCCATCTCCGCCGTTCATGGTCTCCCCGCCTCAGCCATCGTCATCTGGCGCAGCTTCGTCTTCGCTGTCGCTTCTCGGAACTACCTCGCACCAGCCATCGTCTCTTCTCACAGTCTCGCTTCGGATGCAGCAACTCCGGGTCTCCTCGCTTCAGGCTTTGTTTCTTGCTACCCCGACTGTTGTGGCCTCCATTTTACCTCCACCACTGTCGCAGCCTTGGTCGGCTCCGCCTCGGAAGGTTATAGCTCTCACTCCTTCAATGTTCCTGTCGTCTATTTGTCCTCTGGGCAATGTGCCCTCAGATCTGGCTATTGGAATAGTAACGCCATGGTGGTGGTGGGAGGATCCGCTTCTAGTTTTAGGGGTTAGCATTGTAATGGGGATGAAAGTTCTTGGATCTTCAACTACTGAATCTATTTGCCTTGAATTTTTATCCGTGTGCTCCAGGGTCACTTATTGCACTTGTTTGCGAAATCTTACTGCTCTATGCAGATCATTACTCTATTGTGGCTCTTTAAGGTTGGTGTTTTATCAGCCTCCTTCACTGCCAGAACCTTTGCTTCAGTCATACTGCTTCCTCTTAGAGTTGTCCTCGACTGTACTTTCTTCTGAGATGGCGATTGAGAGCTCGTATTGCCCTATCAGCTGTTGGTGGTGTTCTCTGATGACCTTTCCTCCGACACCACCAGTACCCCCAGACCCGCCGGATCTTATCATTTCTCTGCTTTGTCCTTTTGTTTACTGTGCCTTCGGCTTGGCAGTCTTGACCCTCTTCAGCTCTGGAGACATGTCTTTCATAACTGCCCTCATCCCTACCGCCTCCACTCCTCATGCCTCTCATGATCTCCCTGCTTCGTTTTCAGGTTCGATCTTGGTGGTTTATTGGATTGCTTGGCCTTTGACTAGTTTCGGTCCTATTGTTAGATTTATTCTCTTTAGGCTGAAGCTATTGTCAACCCACTTACCTCTTTATGAGGATTTTGTTACTTTACCTCTCTATGAGGATTATGTGACCTTGCCTCTTTATGAGGAGTTCGATACCTTGCCTCTTTATGAGGATCACTTCACCTTGCCTCTTTATGAGGATCTTGTCTCCTTTATGGAGTTCATTTTCCCCTTGGATCCACCATTTGTTCTAAATGGTTGGGGTTCAAGGGATGTCATCAAAGGCTTAAGTTATAGGTGTTTAATCGCCTTTGTAGCCATTCTAGAGATGGGAAATTGTGCACTTGATGCTGTTCCAATCTCGGGTGCTCGATCAAGTACCCACGGCTTCATCTTACTTAACAATTCAATCGTCGATGAGATCCGAGGACTTCTCCACGACTTTAGCTTGTTTAAGTGCTTTGTAGTCTCTATCTTTCTATATTTTGAAGTTTATCTTGTTGTATTTTCTGCTTATTTTGCCATGATGTTGTGGAACATTTACTCCTTTTATGGAGCTTAGCTTTTATATAAAAAGTTGTTGACCAAAAAAAAAAAAGAACAATCTCTATTTTCATATTTTCCTCCATTCGACTTGTACGCTATTTCAGAGCGAAAGAAATAGACATCAAGTGACTTCCTCTCTTTTTTTTTGTCAACTATCAAATGACTTCCTCATTGGTGCTATTGTTAAATTATAATTCCTCCTCTCTAAAATAACAATTTATATTTAAGGTTTAAAAAAGTTCATCAACTTTTGCCGAACTCAGCCAAAACTGATAGAATAGGATATTCTGTTACGGTTAATATTTTGTATAGATACTCTCATATTTGTATTCCTGGGATATAGTATCGATTGTAACAGTCCAGCCTATTTATGGCGACTCTTTGTGATCAATGTAATCAAGTGAGATTCATTCATTAACATGGTATCAGAGCTTCAAAGCATCTGATCCATTCCTCGCTTCGAATTTTCTTTCTGCGTTATTCTCTTTTTCTTCTCAAACTCGTTTCTTCTTCTTTTTTATTTTCTTCTCCATACGAGCTTCATCCACCATTAATGGCGGCTCCAGCTCCTGTCGTTAAGGAACGATGCTATGGGATTACTAACATAAAATCCCACATTCCGCTCATCCTTGATCTCAATGATCATAACTATGATGCGTGGCGAGAGATGTTTCTAACACACTGTTTGACATTCGATGTCCTTGGCCATCTGGACGGCAGTCTTCTTCCGGTTGATGCCAATGATCTTGCTTGGCACAAACGCGATGGTCTCGTCAAACTTTGGATCTACGGAACTCTCGCACCAACCCTGTTTCGTTCATCATTCAAACCCGGTGGAACTTCTCGCGATGTTTGGATTCGTATCAAGAATCAATTCAGGAACAATAAGGAGGCTAGAGCTATCCAGCTCGACAATGAGCTAAGAACTACGGAGATAGGTGACCAGACAATCCAAGAGTACTGCGCCAAAATCAAATCTCTCGCTGATCTCTTGGAAAATGTTGATGCTGGAGTGAATGAGAGTACGTTGGTTATGTGTCTTCTGAATGGGCTTAATGAGAGGTTTGATAACATCATCAATGTTATCAAACACAAAGATCCTTTTCCAAGCTTCGACAATGCCAAATCCATGCTGGAGATGGAAGAGACTAGACTCAAGAAACCCCATCGTGTTGTGGCTTCCTCTACTGATCACTCTTCATCGACAACGGTTCTCACGGTTTCTGCTCCATCAACGCAGGCACCGGATCAGCAACAACAGAACCAGCAACGTCATAGAAACAACTACAGGGGCAATCGACGCAATAACAACCGGTACCGAGGAGGAAGGAACGGAAACCAGTTTTATAACAACACGAACTGGTCTTCTCCGCAGCAATACTGGCAACCGGCTCCGGTCTTCACAAATCAGTACGGGAACTGGGTGCAGATGCCGCCTATGGGTGCTTTTAACCGCTCACAATACTCACCGATGCAGCAACAACCAACTCAACAAGCTCACCTCATGGAGATACAGCCTGCAAATCAGTTTGCGCAAGCTTACTCGAAGGAGACGCTGACTCCAAACAATGGTGCAGACTGGTATATGGACTCGGGAGCTTCTGCACAGCTCTCCTCTTCGGCAGGTAATCTCCATTCTACTCTTAAACATAACATCTCTCAGTCGGTCATCGTGGGTAATGGCTCCAATATTCCGGTAATCTCTGTTGGTTCAGCCTCTCTTCCCACTCCTTCAAAAAGCTTGTCTTTGAAAAATGTTCTTGTTGCTCCTCAAATTGTCAAAAAATTAATATATGTTCGTCAGTTCACGACAAATAATTGGTGTACTGTAGAGTTTGATCCTTTTGGTTTTTCTGTGAAGGACCTTCAAACTCGGAACACTCTGCTCCGATGTGATAGCTCCGGTGACCTCTACTCCGTTCCAGCTTCTCTCAATAAAAAGCAATCTCAGCCTTCTGCTCTTTTGGTATCTTCACCAAGTCTATGGCATAAACGTCTTGGCCATGCCAATAACTCTGTTATTCGTTCTGTTTTTCGTTCAGATTCAAGTCTTTGTAATAAAGATCATTTCGATCAAACTTGTCAGCCTTGTTTTCTAGGAAAATCAATAAAAATGCCATTCTTTTTATCAAATTCTGTTGTCACTAAACCATTTGAGCTCGTACACTCGGACATTTGGACTTCGCCAATAGCAAGCTTAAGTAACATCATATACTACGCTTTGTTCTTGGACGATTTCTCACACTTTTTGTGGGTATATCCCCTTCGCAGAAAAAGTGAACTTTTCTCTAAGTTTCTCCACTTTGAAGCTTATGTTAAAAATCAGTTCAAAACTCAGATTCAAAAATTCCAATGTGACAATGGTGGAGAATACAAAAACTCCCAATTTCAAGATCATTTTGATAAACATGGCATTTCATTCAGATTTTCATGTCCTCACACTTCCCAACAAAATGGGAAATCTGAACGAATGATACGAACGATTAATAATGATGTTCGGTCGCTTCTTTTCCAAGCTCAGCTTGCGCCCACCTTTTGGGTTGAATCTCTTCACACTGCTGTCCATTTGGTTAATATTCTGCCTTCATCAGCTGTGAAAAATCAAATCCCATTTAAGCTCTTGTTCAACAAGCATCCGCGATATGATCACCTAAGGGTGTTCGGGTGTCTGTGTTTTCCAAACCTCAATCATTCTCAGCTTCACAAACTTGCTCCAAGAACAACATCTTGCCTATTCCTTGGTTATCCTTCAAACCATAAAGGCTATCGTTGTATTGATCTGAAAACACACAAAATCATCATTTCTCATCATGTTTATTTTGATGAGGAAAAGTTTCCTGCTGCTGAAAAGAAACCAACTCAGATTTCATCTTACATGTTTCTGGACACAGTAAATGATTCCTCACCACTCCATAAACTGCTTGTCTCATCTGCTCTTAATAATCGTGAGCCTGCACATGTGCAAACTCTTCCTGCTCCATCATTTCCTGCCCTGACACAGCTGTATTCTGTCGAAAATCTGGTCCCTGATCAACCAGTTAATACGACACAGCTCCCTGTTTCTTCTAGCTCAGCTACCACACAAAGCTCTCGTATGCACACCCGATCAGTATCCAGCATACGAAAACCAAAGAAAATTATCTCTCTTGTCACTACTTCCAAATCGCCATTACCTAAAGGTCATATTCAGGCATTATCGGATCCAAATTGGAATCCAGCGATGACTGAGGAATTATATGCTATGTTTAAGACTAAGACATGGACTTTAGTGCCAAGGCCTCCTAAGGCAAACATTGTGAGATCTATGTGGTTATTTAAACATAAGTATGATGCTAATGGTGTGTTGAACAGGCATAAAGCAAGGTTGGTTGCAAATGGAAAGTCACAGGAACATGGTGTGGATTTCAGTGAAACCTTTAGTCCTGTTGTTAAGCCAGCTACAATAAGGACTGTTCTAAACATTGGTGTTGCTCTTAATTGGCCAATTCATCAACTGGATGTGAAAAATGCTTTCTTGCAGGGAGACTTGGAGGAAACAGTATATATGTTTCAGCCACCGGGATTCACAGATACTAAGTTTCCTAAACATGTCTGCAAGTTACAAAGAGCAATCTACGGACTTAAGCAAGCTCCCAGAGCTTGGAACTCGCGCTTCACCAAGTTTCTATTGTCCATTGGGTTCGTTATTAGCAGGGCAGACTCCTCGCTGTACATTTACAAAAATGGCAGAGAACTCGCTTATTTGTTGTTGTATGTAGACGATATTGTGTTGACTGCATCCACTGCCCATCTGCTGCAATCCGTCATTTCCAAGTTAAAACATGAGTTCCCAATGACAGACATGGGAAGGCTGCGACACTTTCTGGGTGTAAAAGCAGATTTTAACAATAAAGGCCTCTTCCTAAGTCAATCTGTATATGCTTGTGATGTACTTGAACGAGCTAAGATGGGAGATTGCAAGCCGTGTAGTACTCCAGTAGATATGAAATCTAAGCTTTTAGCGACTGAAGGTGAGGCTGTACCAGATCCGACAGCTTATAGAAGCTTAGTAGGAGCATTGCAGTACTTAACATTTACTCGGCCGGATATATCGTATGCTGTCCATCAAGTATGTCTCTACATGCATGATCCACGGGTTCCTCACTTGCAGGCTTTAAAGCGCATTCTGTGATACGTTAAAGGTACACTTACACATGGAATTCAGCTGATTAGAGGGAGGTTTGATACATTGACAGCGTACTCAGATGCAGATTGGGGTGGCTGCCCAGATACTCGTCGATCAACGTCTGGTTTTTGTGTCTTCTTAGGCTCGAATCTGGTTTCATGGTCGGAAAAGCGCCAACCAACAGTGTCTAGATCGAGTTCAGAAGTAGAGTATAAGGGTGTTGCCAATGCTGTCGCAGAACTGAGCTGGCTGCGAAACCTCTTACTCGAACTACATTTCTCCATCGACAAGGCTTCGGTGGTGTACTGCGACAACATAAGCTCAGTGTACTTGGCCAGCAATCCGGTAAAACATCAACACACCAAGCATATTGAGCTAGATATCCACTTTGTTCGAGAGAAAGTTGCCATTGGTGAAGTAAAAGTCATCCACGTACCAGCTGCGCTTCAATACGCTGATATCTTCACCAAAGGACTGCCAACTTCCTTATTCAATGAGTTCCGATCCAGTTTAACCGTCCGGACTCCCGACGCTTCAACTGCGGGAGGGTGATAGAATAGGATATTCTGTTACGGTTTATATTTTGTATAGATACTCTCATATTTGTATTTCTAAGATATAGGATCGATTGTAACAGTCCAGCCTATTTATGGCGACTCTTTGTGATCAATGTAATCAAGTGAGATTCATTCATTAACAAAAACAAAGTATTTAACTTGTTGCCGGAATGGCGATCTGGAAACTATAAATTATCTACAAACTTTTAAAAAAGCTCTTAAAAAGTATTTTGTATCCAGTGCATGGTTTGTAAATCTCGATGAATACTTTGACAACCTAAATTTATTTATTTATATAAACTAGAAAAAAACTTGTGCATTTGTTTTATTAAATATTATATTTTAATATTTATTTTGAGTGTTAATATTTTATATAGTTTTCATATTTTATATTATTTTACGGCATAATAATTTGCAGAAGATAACATACGCTATTATTAATTTAATATTTATTATAAATAATATATTTGACAAGTTTTAATTATAAATTTTATGATTTTCTTCTTTAAAAAAATATATTTGCATCAACCTTTTTATCATCATTTTAATATTTTAATATATTATTTAAAATCTATATCTTTGCTAGTTATACATTTTCCGACATTCAAACCCTAATATTACAATAAGATATATCAATTTTTTATCATCCTTCCAATATTTTCATAGATTATTTTAAATATATTTATTTGTTATTTATACTTTTCATTCATGAAAATCTTAGTATTAAACTAATTTTTTGATTTTTATTTATAATTTTGAATTAGTTTTATTTATTTCATTTATTTTTGTTTTCTTATATTTTATATATTCTCGTTGTTTTTATTATCATTTTATCTACTTTTTATCACATGTCTCTTCGTATTCTTGATAATTATCACTTTTATTATTTATATTTTTCATTCATCTAAGTTTAATATTAAAATAATATTTAAAAATTTATATATCTTTTTGAATTTATTTAATTTCATTGTTTTCTTCTTTTTCATATGCTCTTATATTTTGTATATTTTTTGTTTATATTATCATTTTATCTAAGTTTATCACATTTATTTTTATTCTTATTAATTATCATTTTTAATATTTATTAAAAAAATTGTTCTATGTTTTTTTGCTTCTAATTTTTTCAATAGTTTAATTTTATCATATTTTATATTATTTTAATTGTATTAAGATTTAGATATTTTTGTTAGTTTATTGCACACAAATTTTAAAGATGTATTTAAATCATATAATATACAATATTGATGTATTTATGAGATAAATTAAATTTCAATTTATTTTAACTTATATTTATATTTTAATAAATTTTAACAGTTAAATAATTTTAAATTAAACAATTTATTGTAAAATAATTAATATTTTAATGATAATGATGTGAAAACTTTATTTTAAAAAGATCAATCAAGGGGTCCAACCATTATAGTATATATATATATATATATATATATATATATATATATATATATATTGTAGCATTTTTACTTGTATTAAGATATAGGTATTTTTGTCAATTTATTACACAATATTTAAAAATGTATATAAATATTATAATATATAATATTTATATATTTATGAAATAATTTAAATTTAGTTTAACTTATATTTATATTTTAATAACTTTTAACTAATTAAATTATTTTAAATTAAATAATTTATTATAAATTAATTGATCTTTTAATGATAATGATGTGGAAACTTTTATTTTAAAAAGATCAACTAAGGGGAATTTAAATGGGAGTTGGAGAGAACTCCCTCTCCAACCATTATAGTATAGAAGATAGATTTTAGGTTACATTATTTTCATTTTATTTTTGGTTTCTTTTTTTCGAGATCGTCCTTATTTCCCTTCGTTTTTATCTTTTTATTTTACTTTTTACATCGTTATTGTCTTTTCTTTATGTTGACTTCTGCTCTTCTAGACCATCTTTATTTCGGGCTGATTTTAATCCGAAAATGGTCATTTTGAAATGTAGTTAACTTATCTCTAATAACTATTTGAAGATGTAGAAAAATATACAGTTAGCGGACTTTAATCCAAAGTAGTTTTTCTTTTACTTAATTAAGTACCTTCAGATTCTAGCATTCCAAATAAGTATAAACTTCATAATTCGAATGCTTTAGTTAAGTGTGATGAGATACATGAATGGTTGTTATAAGATGTTGTGCTGGCTAAAATGGTGGCCCTTACTCAATGTTTTGAAATCGGGCTCGGACTTGTGGTCGGACCTGTAAACTCAGCGACTCAGTAGATATTCTGGGTCAGGTTATATGCAAAAAACCTTTAAATTTAAAACCTGCAAAAATCTGCAAAAAAACTGCGGTTTATTTGCAACCCAGTGAACTGGTCAAATTATCAACCCATATATTGAATATTTGTTAACCTTTTAAACCAAACAAAAAAATTTGATTGTGATAAAATATAAAGTTTTAGTAGTTGAAATATTATTAGGATCTTTTCCGACAAAACATTTTATATCTATTAGTAATTGATAAAATATTAAGTATATTAGTTAAGATCTGTTTTATTTTACTTTCATTATTAGAAGTTTACTTGTTATAGTTACTGCTTAAGAAACTTCAATTTATTTATTCTCTTTTTCCAAAAGTTATGGATATATAGGGTTGTCTTTCTTTTTCAAAATCGTTAATTCATTGATTTTCATAATGCATAGTTTTTTGTTTAAGTTGTTAATGATTTAAAATTTTAAATTCATATTTTGTTAACAATTTAGATTATAGTTAGAAAAATATAAATAGTGTATTGATATATATATATATATATATATATATATATATTATAATAATTAAATATAATATAATGAATTATTATTAAAAGTTTGAATAGTCTCAATAATATATATATATAATTATATATAATTTCATTAACTTTTTACATGCAGATTGATCGATTCGTAATTGATCCAGTGACCAGATTATCCAAAAAATAGTAAGATTCTAGATATTATTAAAAACATCGCCTTTACTTCCCCATCTTCATATTATGTGAACATAGGGGCAATTCGTCTATTTAGTGATGGTTTTTCTATACCATTCAGGGAAGACCCATCATTAAAGTCTCCAAGTTGCCATTTGGTGGGTGTGAGTGAATATCCATCATTTATTTGCAACATCTATTTTTGTTGACCTAAATCTCTATAAAATAAATTAAAATCTTGAAATTGATACCTACGTTGCATGGAAACAAAAACGGGTACGCGGAAGCGAAATGTCTGGAAACGCGGAAACAGTTTTTTTTTAAAAAGTAAGAAGCGAAACGTTTTAGAAACGTCTATACATGTATTTATAAGAATAATAAAAATATAATGAACACCAACCATACTTTTTTTTGAAACACCATAAGTCCAACCCTATTACTTTAAAAAAAAAAAAAAATTTGGAATAACACAAACTTTAGTTGGAAAAAATCTATAAATACAAACGAACATGAATCATTTTGACTATTTTTGAAACTATCAACCTTAATATGATAAAATATATGATAAGTGGTAAAGTCAACTTCTTCTCTGCATTTTTCTGATAGTTTTTTTAGGGTACGAATATGATTTAGCAGAATTTTTCATATTCTTTTTAGTAGTGACGTCTTTTTCCTAAACAAATTACAAATTATCAATTAAATCCTTACATTTTAAACTATTTACAACTAAAATAAAAAACATAATTTTCAACAAAAAATGATATTTCAAAAAACGGATACGCCGTTTCCGTCAGTTTCCAAAAATGGATACGCGTTTCCATCGCGTTTCCAAATCACATCTTTTAAGAAACGTGTTTCCATCGCGTTTCCACGCGTTTCCGTCGCGTTTTCATTTCCATAACGTTTCCGAAACGGGAAACGGTCCTCATACGGAGTTTCCATGCAACATAGATTGATAATATTCTTAGAGTTTGAAATTTTGAGTATCGGGTTTTTTTAGTTTAAAATTTAATACTTATATGAATATTTTATTTTTTGTTGGGATTATAATATTTTGTACGGATTATAAAATTTATCTTTTGTTCGAATTCGGTTCTGTTATATTTGGATTCGGTCGAATTCAAATATTTGTTTGAAGCATGATCCTTACTTGAATATTTGTTTGATACAATTCATATTGATTAATATTTACCTAAAAGTAACCACTAATATAGTTTGTTTAAGATATTTTGTACCCAAACTATCTAAAATTACTTAAAATGCTAAAAGTATCCAAAATATTTTAATTATTCAAAAATAACTAATATATTCAAATTTATAATTATAATTTTGGATAATTAGATTATTACGAGTACTCAGCGTTGTCAAGTCAAGTAATAAATCAACGAATTTTATTACTTGTGAGAATAGGCTAAGTATCAAGTATTATTATATTGTTTAATACTTGTCATGTTATTTTTCTTATTACTTGTTAGTTGCTACTCGTTTAAAAAAATATTTGCTACTTGTTAAAAAAATATTCACTGCTCGTTAAAAAATACTTGTTACTTGTTAAAAATACTAACACATGAATTGTAATACAAATTGGGAAAATCGCATTTT
Source organism: Orychophragmus violaceus (assembly GCA_030180135.1). Lineage (NCBI taxonomy): Eukaryota > Viridiplantae > Streptophyta > Magnoliopsida > Brassicales > Brassicaceae > Orychophragmus > Orychophragmus violaceus. Next base: position 83,289,857 of record CM058230.1, on the reverse strand, counting down.
TAACCATGAAAGTTAAACTTACTAGCACTTTAAATCTTGAGAGTTTAACACTCACAGTATAAACCTTCAAACTAATGAAACTCGCATTTATAACCTTCAAACTAACCTCTGTGTTTGCGCCGCCATTTTAGTTAACAGATCTGTTAACTCTGTTTTGACTCCGTTAACGGATTGTTAATGCTAATTAAAAACTACTCACTAAAAATTAAGTTTAAAATAATAAATTTTTTAAAAAGAGACGTGGTAGGTATTAGCCAGTGAGTCAACTCGACTGACTCGGTCTCGTTCAATGAAGAATCATAGAAATGAAGTTAGTGAAATCAAGCCATTTTACATAAACTACTTAGCAAAAACAACAGAAGAAAATCGATAAAGCTGAAAACTTTCTAATCAAAATCGGTAATACAAAAGCAAGGAGCTTTTCAGTTTCGTAATTAGACTAACTAAGCTTGCCCAGAAAATTGATAACTGAATAAAGAATCTCCAGGTATCAGAAATGAAATTACAGGGACCAATGTAACTCTCTTACATAAACTAATTATCCAAAACAAGAGAAATGTTTGACAGTGAAGGAGGAGGGCGTTTGCATCCACTCAAGGATCTTCATTCAAGGAGGAGGGCATTTGCATCCACGATGGATTTGAGATTTTAGACAGTGAAGGAAAATGAATCTGGAAAAGGGGGACAAAACCTGAGGAGCGAACATGAGAGGAGATTGAGTGGCTCGAGGGCTGTGAGGAGGAGATTGACCCATGAGCTCGAGGGGTGCGATGTGGTTACCGTCGGAAGCAGCAGCCATGTAGTTACCGTCGAAGCAGCATCCATGTGATGTGAGGAGGAGATTGACCCACCAGCTCGGCATTGAACGAGACCGAGTAAGTCGAGTTAACTCACGGGCTAATACCTACCAAGTTTCTTTTTTTTTTAAATTTATTATTTTAAACATAATTTTTATTGAGCAGTTTTTAATTAGAGTTAATTGTCCGTTAACAGAGTCAAAACGGAGTTAATAGATCTGTTAACTAAAATGGCGGTGCAAACACGGATGTTAGTTTGAAGGTTATAAATGCGAGTTTCATTAGTTTAAAGGTCTATACTGTGAGTACTAAACTCCTAAGGTTTAAAGTGCTAGTAAATTTAACTTTCATGGTTAAAAATGTGATTTTCCCAATACAAATTAGATACCAATATTGGATTTAATAAACAAACCCTATTAGCAAAAAGATAACAAAGCCCATATAAAGAACAAAACCCTTGTGGGATGTTGGAAACTTATACATGTTTTTTGCTAATATTGTAATAGAAATTAGATACCAATATTGGATTTAATAAACAAACCCTATCAGCAAAAAGATAACAAAGCCCATATAAAGAACAAAAACCATTTTGGGATGTTGGAAACTTATACATGATTTTGTCTTTCTATAAGATTATATTTTAACTCAAGTACTTTCTAGTAATTAAATATTTTATAGACATGTACTTGATTTTGGTAAATAACAAGCCGGGCCAAATAATTTGCGGGTATTGAATATTTTCCCAGGTACTTGATATAACAAGTACTTGTTTCAAATAAGTCAAATACAAACAGTAAATCAAACTACTTGAACGGGCCTAACAAAGTAGCAAGTATTTAAAATATGGTAAGTACTTATCTCATGTCCTTATATATACTTATATTTCATACATTTTAAAAATTTGGTAAGTACTTATCTCATGTCCTTATATATACTTATATTTCATACATTTTTGGGTATTCATTTGATTCTCGTTTTGGATCAGATTTGATACCAGTTCTTTGGATACAATAGTGTAAAATTTATTTAAATTAGGAGAGAACTCGCACAAATGCGCGGATTTTGCTTAAATTTATAGATATTTAATATATTTTAATATTTATTTTGAATCTCCATATTTTATATTTTTAATTTACAAATTTATATTTTCTTCTTTTTATTATTATAATGATCTGTAGGATAAAATATGCACTAACATACAATTATTAATTTAATTTTTTTTATAAATAAATATTTTAATCATCAATTTTTAATGAACCTTTTATAAACTTGTATTTCATTCAATTTTTATCACCCTTTTAGTTTTATATACTATTTAAAATATATACTTGTTTTATACATTTTCATTCTTTAAAACACTTAAATTTTTATTTTTTATTCATAATATTTGAGTTCTTAGTTATTATTTTAAATTTTGTTAATTTTATATATATTTCATTGATTTTATTTTCTTTCTTATGTTTTTATATTTTATATAATTCCTTTTTGTTATCATTTTATCTCACTTTGTGACATTTTCTTTCTATTCTTAATAATTATTATTTCTATATTTTAATATTTAGTTACCATTGTAGATTTCTTTAATTTTTATATATAGTTCATTTATTATGTTTTATTTCTTATGTTCTTATATTTTTTATATTTGTTTTATTTTTATGATCATTGTATCTCATTTTTATAATATTTTATTTATATTCTTAATATTTTTATTTCTTTTATTTATATTTTTTTTGTTCTATGGTTCTTTGCTTTTAGTTTTCAATTATTGTAAACTTTTTAATAGTGTTATCTTTACTTTTAATCTTATAATTTGATATTTCACTTATATTGTGTTGTATTCATTTTTATTTATTTATTGCATAAAATATGAAAGATGTATTTAAATTTATAATATATAATAGTTATATATTTATAAGATTGTAAATTAAATTACATTTATAATTTATGTTTTAATAATTTTAACTAATTATATTTAAATTAAATGATCATACATTAAATAGTATATTTATTTAGTTTAAATGATGAAGTATAAATTTTTGTGTGAAATTGACCAATGAAAAGGGGCTGATGTGTCAGCTGAAGAGAGCTCCCTTCTCTCATTATATATAAAATATTTATGTCGGTATTGATTCGGTTTGATGTCTCTAATTTGGGTCAGTTTGGTTTTTCAGATATAGATATCTTGCCTAGTCCAAATCAATATTGTATCTAAAATCAGATGTAGAAAAATATAATTTTTGCATTGCAGCAATGATGGATTCATGGGAGAATATATTGATATCTTTATAGGAAAAACAATTAGATGTAATTCACTGATCACTTCACTGTAGGTTTCAGAAAACTGTATTAATACAAAGACTTGAAAGATGATGAACAATAATTTCTTTTTAGAATGCAAATTTTGTTTCACATTCTTTAACTACAGCTTTATTTTTAGCAATTTTGATTTTAAAAGCGAATACATGTATAAATTTTAAATTTTGTGTTGTTTGTTGTTGCCTTGTTGGAATCTTGAAGGTAATTTTTTTTTTTATAAAACCTACCCAAACGAGACAATATGTATCATTGAAGCAACAAACTTGTGATAATACATTTAGACCAAAAAACTTGTGACAATACATTGGTTTTAACTAAAACTAGATTCTGATCCGCGCTTATGTTTTTTTATTATTAAGATAAGATTTGTAAATATTTTGAATAATAATTTTTTTTTTTTGTAAAATTTTTGGAGAATAATTGTCAATTCTAACATACAATTCAGTGTTTTGTAGCAAGTTAATATTTTATTTAGGTTTTCTAGTTTATATTTGTTTAAGCTTATTTTTTTAACCGTGGTTTATTTGTATTACATATTTATAAAATTGTTTTTTAAATATCATCAATTTGTTTTTCTTTATTTTTAATAATATTATTTGATTTTGAGATTTTTATTTTGGTTTATCGTCGTATATAACTTGATTACTATGATTTCTAAATAAAAAACTATCTTGTGGTTGAATAATATTATTATTTTTTTGTTTTAGTTTTTCAAAATAAAAATATTTTATATTTATAGTTTTATAATGAAGAATTATATTACTATATCGAATTTATATAAAGTCATAGTTAAATTATAGTATATATATATATATATATATATATATATATATATATGTAGATATAGAAAATAATATTAACAATACATGGTTACATTTATTGTAATAGAATAAACAAAATTCATTTTCAAAGAGTACAACCAAAATTAAATCGTTGTTAACCCTTAATTCACTTATTAACCCTTAACCCACTCTTCAACTTAATCCCAACCCATTGATTATTCTATACATTCGTTAGGGTTTAGTTCCGTATTAAAGTGTCGTCTTAATTCATGTATATAGATTTATTCAATATCGTTCTTTAATATCATATATATGCTTATACGGTCCTAGCCATGCAACGTCTATATGAATGCATCAATCAACAATTCTAACAACCTAGCGGCAAACAACGATTTAATCTTTAACCCTAAGTTTCTAGCATGCATCTCAATTACCTAACCGGTTTACAGTTAACCACACAAATTCAGTCATCAATATGCATGAACATTACTTATTGAAAAGTTTTTGGGTCATTGTCCCAAACTGATTTTGAAGTACAACCAAAATTCATTTTCAAAGAGTCATGTCTGCTATAATCTTATCATATCTCTTGGGCCTACCAGCATGGCACAAGTATAAAACCAGACTTTGAAATCACAAATTTTAATCTTTCACCAATATTGGTAGCTCATGGTTTTTTTTATTGTAAAATGAAATCAACACATTTGAATGACAAGGAAATAGATCTTGATCAACATATTTAAATATTTTCCTAGATTTTCTCAGATTTTTGTAACAACCTCGGTAGAATGTACATTCCACCACTGGTAGATCACAGTAAAAGCGGTAGATTGTATATCCTACGGATGGTAGAATATAGAAGAAGTGGTAGAAAACATATTCTACCAAATGTGATGATTAATAGAACAAAGAGTAAACCGTAGAATACATATTCTACGGATGGTAGATAACAGTGAAAGTGGAAGATTACATATTCTACCATTGGTAGATCATAGTGGAAATGGTAGAATATTGTAGAATGTGTATTCTGCAATTCGCAGAACAAAAAGAAAAAATAATTTTAAAAAATCGAATATGCAATAAAAAAAATATTAAAATTTTTCACTTGTGTTTATTTACTTTATCTTATTTTTAATATTTTTTGGGGTTTTGTAACTATTAAAATTTGATATGTTTCAAATATATATAAGGGTAATGATGTCAAAATTTGGTAAAAATTGAAAAAGGTGTAGAAGGACAAAGTCCATTTTTTTGACCCAATTAGCCAAATTTCCCAATAAAATATAATATATTATGTTAAATATATTGATTATAAATATTATTATTTAGTTTAAACTATTATTTCAATATTATATAATAATTTATTAATTTTAATGATTATATAATTTATAAAATAATTATGTATTAAATTATATAATTATATGTACTAATTGATTTAGTAACTTAATTATGCTTGATTTTATTTCTATAAATCAAATTTTAGTTAATAATAATTTATAATATGTATTTTAATATTAATTTCGAAATTAATTATTATTTTTACTAATTTTTGAAAAAGATTAATTTTAAGGAAAACAAAAGATATTATAAGATATTATGAATAAATCAAATATAAATTGTTTTACATATTTACCCTTAATGAAGGATACAATTCCTAATAAAATTAAGGGCAAATTTCGGAAACAACATTTATTTACCATGGTCAATATCCTGTTTTAATAGGTAAGATTTTTACTAATTTTTGAAATTTTTTTTATTTGATATGATTAAAATAGAAAAAAGAAAACAAAAGATATTATAAGATATTATGAATAAATTAAATATAAATTGTTTAGATATGATTAAAATAGAAAAAGGAAAACAAAAGATATTATAAGATATTATGAATAAATTAAATATAAATTGTTTTACATATTTACCTTTAATGAAAGATACAATTCCTAATAAAATTAAGGGCAAATTTTGGAAACAACATTTATGTACCATAGTCAATATCTTATTTTAATAGCTAAGATGAGTGAATTTCTTCATTTTTCTTAGGTATCAAATAATTCGGGGAAAAATACGAGGGGAAAAAACGAGACGTGGAGTATCGCGTTACGTTACCAACCTCCTCGCAACAATTTAGCAGCCACACACACACACCCTTGCGAGTTTTAGTGCATTTTAGTAAAATATCCAGTAGTGGTGCTAAAATACGCTCAAAAGAGTTAAAGGTGATAACTTTAACCCTTCTCTCGCCACCACTTGCTTGAGTAGTGACACATTTCTTTCTATTTTTGCCGTCTGACATTTGTGTATGCTTCGTTCTCTGGATCATGACTCTTTCCAGTAACTGAAGGTAAATCGAAAGAAACAAAGAGAATTCTAGTGGAAGAAAGGAAACAAAACAATGGCTTCTTCTCTGGATATTGTTAAATTCATCTCCCGCCATAAATCTCCGATAAAATTAGAAACTAGAAAAAGGGTTTTCAGATTAGCCGATTCTCGGAGGTGGCATCGTCTTGGTAGATGTGTTAGGGTTAATTCATCTTCTCTTAACGGCGATAATCAGTCCAAAGGTCAGCTTTGTTCCTACTTTGATTTCCTTCTTCTCTTGGTATGCTCTCTACAAGGACTAATTAGCAGAGTCGATTTTGGTTCTGGATTAGATATGGAAAGTTCCCAGATAGAAATTGTTTGTGATTAGCTCTTTAATCTTTGGTTAACGACATAACACTGTTTATCGATATCTCTACTGATTTATCCAAGTCAAAGATCAATTAGTCTATAGCATACTTGTGTTGTTTCTACTACTAATTGTGTATGTATTGCTTGAATCTGGAGTTTGATAAGATAAAAATTGAGTAAGATTTTGATTTGTTAAGTTGAGTTGAGTTTTGCAGGTGATGAACCTCCAGAATCTTTGTTTATGAAAGAATTGAAGAGACGAGGTATGACTCCTACTTCGTTGCTTCAAGACTACCAAGTAGATGTAGATGTAGATGAGTTCAAAACCCGTAAAGAAACTGGAAACATCTCTAAAACGACTGCTACTACTCCTGCATTCGATCAAAGCTTGTTAAACCAGAGAGAGAGATCGCTGGCTTTAAACAGCCAAGGGCTTGAGGTCAGACTTGAATTCTTACAATAAATTCACTTAGGCATTTACTAGTTCCTTCACATATTAACAGACGAGATTGTTTCTTTAGTTGGGATCTATTTATATCCAAAAAGTACCTAGCAGTTTATGTAAGGTATTATAAAAGTTGATTTTTAGGAGTTGGTTTTGTTATATAATTTGTGTCCTTCATTTGTTGTGTTCAGGGATTGATTCCACGTGCTAAGATCTTGCTGACAATTGGAGGGACTTTCTTCTTGGGTTTTTGGCCGTTGATAGTCTTAACTCTTGGCGCCTTCTCCGCCCTTTACCTTGTAAGTTAATGAGATCAACAAGTGTTTCTTTATTGGCTTAACGATTGCAATGAAGAACTAATGATCAAACCCATCATAAGAAAGAGCCAAATGTATTTTGGAGTTTTGTTCAAAGATCCACTCATGTATATTCTATTTATATTCTTCCACATTCTTCTCACACATTGTGTCAATTAGTCCTTGAGGTTTCTTTCTTTTATGGTTTATAAGATTTCGTTCTACTTACAAACTGATCATGTTGTTTTGTTTTTTGTTTTTTTGTTTTTTGCTTGAAAATGGAAGTACTTTGGAGCAGATTTCGTTCATGATGGAAGCAGAACTCCGGTTTCACCACCACCGTACATTGATCCCTATGCTCTGTTGGAGGATGAGAGGATATCAGGGATCGATCCTCGTGTAAATTAGCACCAACAAAGTGTTCTTTCTTCTCTTCACAAGTAGTAGTTAATATATATATTGTTGAACTAAGTATATATTTTACACCATTGTTCTTTTATGTATTCCTTACGGTTGTAAAAAAATGTTGCTTCTCTATTCTTGCAACTTTCACCTTCTCACTTCACAAGAAACTAAAATGTTAATACTTTTATCTTTCTTCATTTTCAAATAAGCTAAATCTGGATAAATTGAACCGTTCTAGTGTTTAAGTCAACTCAGTAGTTGACAAAAAGTCAACTCAGTAGTTGACCAAACACCACCAACTCAGAAAAGAGCAATCCATGTCCACAGTCAACGAAAAGAGAGTTGGCGTCTTCATCACAAGGATGTATGGCACAGGAGAATCGAGTGCAGCGGCCAGCACAATGAAGAGGCGCGTACTCGTCGGGAGCGAAGGATCCACGGACAGTGTTGAAGACTGGTACCTCTTGGCAAGCAAGGTGAGACGACATAATAACAATCTGCATACAGCAGTATAGATTCGCAAACAGTCGACGAAAGGGACACCGTAGACAACTTCACAGCTTTTATGAACTGTAAACACTCGAGTTGTAGGTTTAAGGGCTATCAGACTCTTGATTACGACCACAAATCGACCCAAAGTCGGAGCCTTTAACCACAGCCTTGACATCTTTAATGAGAGAGACAGATCTGAGAAATGAGCCTTCAGAGTGGGAGACGATGACATGAGAGATGGAGGAGAGAGGTCCGCAGCCATCAGAGCTGGACTTGACAGAGTAATCGACGGCAGAATCTCGACGGCGATCCGGATTGACGGCGGAGAGAAGGAGAGACGCGGAGGGTTTGAAGCTATATGGTGGTACAGCGGTGGAGCTAGATCTGCAGCTCAGGGACGACGAGAAACAACAGAGAAACAACGTAGAGGTGGCGTACGACGACAACAACAGATCGAACGGCGGAGGGTCGGGAGGTTTGGTAGGTGAGGAGAGAGGCGGAGTCTCAGCTTCCATGGCGACCGAGGCGGACGAGAGAGATGAGACAGGTAAGGGGATCCGGCAGTACGACGGTGGAGGTGCGGTAGAGAAACGAAGGAGCTCACGTCAAACTGGCATGGCGGCGGCGCACCTCGGGGCACGGGTCGGAGAGAACATTTTTAGTCTCTCTCTCTATGACTATGTTTGCTCTTCTTTACTATTGTCTTTGCTCGTGTTCTTTTAAGGGACCTTCTTTTAACTAGAGTATCAGCACTAACATTTATACGATAAGGAACCGAGGATAAAAGGTGAAAAGTTTACGAAAAGTATCAAAGCAGTCTAACGCCGATCTGAACGCTGGCTAATCTCCCGGATCATCATTTATTTTCAAAAGATGTGTAGTCTGTCTCAAATCTACATAATAGCAACCTCTGTTCGCTGAGACACACCATGCCCCACAAAAGACCATTTAGTTCTTCATGAAGCATCGAAAGACTCTTTTGACATCCACTTTTGCTTGAGAGAGACCAACCCATAAAAACTCGTAGGCACCATCCCAAACCACTGACTAGCCAATGATCGATCCACAAAGCATCGATTTGGCATATATGGAAGGGAAGTGTTACAGGGGGTGGTTCTGTATCTCTCTGTCATGAGTGGTTTTCGATCTCCATCTCACACTCTTTCTTGTTTACTATTCTCCAGCTTTCTGTTTCAAGAGGCTATTTGGAGAATTTCCACAGAAGAACTCTCCTTGCTAGCCTTGAGCATAAAATCCGAAACTGATTACCCAATCGGAACCGATCCGAAATGGACCAATCCAGATCGGTTTCGGTAATGAATCATATACATGATGGATAAAAAAAATTAGACACATGGATCTCGGATTGGTTCCAGTTAGTACCTGAAACCCGATCGATTAACCGAAAAACCAAAATTAAATTAAATCCCATTAATAGCCATATGTCTCTTCGTATCCACAATCCCTAATTCTAAACTTAATCCCAGATCCTATGTCGAAATCGCCATTTTCAATCTCAATCTGAAATTCACTGATTCAGCAAGAAATCAGTCTGAGGTATGTGTCGTTTCTAACAATCTAAAATCTCTATTTTAATCTCTTAATCTTATGTTCTAAGAATCTCTTAATCTTATATTCTAAGGAAGTATTGGAACCTATTCTGCAAAGGAAACAATCAGAAGAATAATGAGATGAACAAGTTGTTCATTGTAACTAGTGTTTTTGATCTGAGGAAGAATATGAATTTCGTTAACATATGCTTTTAGAAGCTTTATGGTAAAGAAAACATCGAGTTTGAGCTTCTTTCTGAATCAATCATTGACATTTTGAAGCGTTTCTTTGAAGAGTACAGTGGATTTGTGAACAAAAATGATAGTGGTGGGTCTATCACTTCATCTCAGTCGCAAGGAGCTTCATGTTCACATTATCAAGAGATCATGTTAGTGGTCTGGTTTTTGAGAGAACGGTTCTAGGAAATGGGGTCGTTAATGAAAGAATGGATAATATGTATGATGAGCTTGTCCAAGGAACAAAGATTCTAGATATTACTAATGAGCTGAAATTGTATTTGAAAGAGCCAATTGAGAATCCAAAGTTGATTTTTGGTTCAGATTATGATGTCATATCATGGTGGAGGAGAACGTTTCAAAGTTCCTTATTATCTCGCTTGTTGCTAAGGATGTTCTAGATGTTCAAACATCTCCAGTAGCATCAGAATCTGCATTTAGCACTAGTGGAAGAGTTTTAGACTCGACTAGAAGTTTTTTGACTCGTTACATGATTGAAGTACTAATGTGTACAAAGTAGTGGTTATAATGCGAGATTCATATGAACGAGAAATGTGTTCTTACAATTGAAAAACTTCTTTCAAATGTGAAGATGCAAAATGGTCTTATGAGAGGTATGTACAAGAACAATTGTAATATATTCTTATGAAATCTATGCTTTTAGTAACTTTTATTACTAACTAAATGTTCTTTTGTTTTATTTAGTTTGAAATAGAGCACTCCCAGATGAGGTAAATAAAACTACAACATTGTACTTGCTCTTAAGTCTTAACTTTTTATGTCTTTGGGATTGAGAAAAGAGAAAAGTGTATATGTTTAGAATGAGTTGAAGAATGTAGAAAATAGAGACTTTGGGAGGTTTTAAAGTTGGAACTTGGAAGTTTGGAACTAGGCAATAAAAAGTTGGAAGATGGAAATTTGAAGATTGTCTTAGGTATATTTTGGATGTGTGATCTTGTTTGTTTGGCAGTCGAACGAGGCATGCAACTACGATTGCGATCAAGTGTTTGTTCGTTTACCAACACGAGTTTTTGCGATAGTCTCAACAATCAATCATGGGTCTCCTGCGATCGGATTTTTGATTGCAGCGGGTTTTAAGCGATCGGTCGCAACGATTAATCGCGGGCTATGATCTTGTGATTGCCAAACGAACAACATTTACGATCCAAAATAAATAAAAATAAATTTTAGTTTAATAAATTGATTTAAAAATTGAATTAAATTAGTTAAACTAAATTAAAATAAAATAATAAATAAACAAACTGAAAAAATGAAAATAAAAATAAGATAAAACGAAATTCTTAATATATAAGGAAATAAAAATAAATTAATTTAGAAAAACTTTAATATAAAACAAGATAAATTAATTAAGTGAATTTAAAAATATTTGACAGAAATAATAAATTAATTTTAAAAAAAAACAAGTCGCGCAATAGTAAAACAAATAACATTGCGATCAATCACAATGATTAGTCGAGCGACTGTAAAACGAACAACACCCAACGATTTAATTATCGCAACCGTAGTCGCAATTGTTGCGATTGTCAAACGAACATTCGTTTTATGGACTTAGTGTTTGCTAGTTGCTACTTTTTGATGATGGAGTCTGGTTTTATGTTTTATTTTAAGTACTTGTGATTGCATTTCAGTTTAAATTAGTGTGTTTAATTTCGGTTATATAATTGCATTTTGTTTTTTTTCCTTTCATTTAGGGTATATTTTGGTTCAATTGACCGTAACCGAATTAAAACTTATTTTTTGGGTAACTGTCGGTTCTAAACTATATACCCGACTTGGCATGTTATCGGTTGGACCCGAATTAGAACCAACTCGAAAAGTGTTCAGATTCTATATGGGTATAAAATTCTCATACCCAAAAAAAATCTGGAGCCCGCCCAAATGCATGAATGCTAAGAGCCTTTGCCATTAAACATTTTTTAATTTTTATCTTTTCATATATATCATATTAGTATTTGATCCGCGCTACGCGCGGACATTTCAATCAATTTTTGTAATATGTTGCATATTGCATTTACCGTTTCGTTTTCCACTTTTTAGTTTATTTGATTTTGTATCTCGTGTTGTTCTTACTTTTTCTCATTTTTCAAACTATTTTTAAAAAGTTTTTTCTATATCTTTACATTTTTTTCTTTTATAAATTATGCATGCCATGAATACTTTTTCTCTTGAACATTAACCAGACGATTTCGTCATATTTTCTCTGAAGACATCAACATACGCCGTCTGAGTTCTTCTCAATTTTCACTAGTGTCAGTGGGTCATTCAGTGTCGGCGTTAGTGTTTAGTCTCGTTAGAAGTTCTATCTTAGGTTTCAGTGGAGAAGGAGGTCGCCTCTCATGTTCGGTTTCGCTGTTTTACCTTTTTTCCAGTCAGTGAATATCCGGTTTTTCTGATTGTCTTGGAGTTGGTATATATGGCCTCCATCAGAGAAGTATTATTTGTCCTTGCTCTATGACGTTTTGTCGGTTTTGCTTGTCTTTGATCTTCTTTGTGTCCGGGTCATGGTTCTTGCGTCAAAGGCGGTTTGTCTTCCTTGAAAATTTGGTGGGGTGCTCGTGCGTTCTGGAGTTGTGGTTACTTCTCCTTGATGGTATTGCTTTGGTTTCTCTATCATTTATGATGTTTTTTTTTTTTTTTTGGTAGATGATCTTATTTTGTCTTATTTTGTATGTGGAATTTGTTATGATGCTTGTATTGCTTTGGTTTGGTGTGAATTTTGAGTAGTATTAGTCAATGCAAACGGATTCTGAAACTTTTTCAGGGTCTGAACGGTTTTCGAGTGGTTTTGATGGTTCCATGTTCTTTTGGCTTCAATAGACTGGAAGCAGTATATTAAGATGCTCTAAGATCTCCAATTCTTAATGTTATTAATCTCTAATGGCTTATTACTCTCAATTTTCACTTAGATTGTTGTTAATAACTTTTTTGAGTAGTTATCAATTTAGTGTTGGTTTTTAGGCTTTAGCTATCGTTTTAGTCTCTCTTTTTGGGCTTAATGTTTTACTTATGAATTTTTCGGTTCTATCTCTAGAAAGATTTTAATTCTTGTTGGTTATGTGTATTTCATCCTTGAGTTTCAATATAATTCATTAGATGTGAATAAAAGATTATATATGTGTAGTTGTTAGTTGGCATTTTCTTAGTTTTTTTTTAACTCCGGTGTTCATTGTTTTTCTTTGATATTACGTTTATAGAGTTTTTGTTATTTGTTTCTTCTTTTCATAATTTAATTTGTTTTCGATGTCTCTACCGTCTTTATTGATTTGGATTATTGAAATTATGTAGAATTTGATTTGCTTGAGTAAGTTATAGGTACTTATATATAGAAGCTAAAATTTTATTTTTGTAACGGTTAACCTTTAAAAAAAATTGGATTGATATTGGTAGTGAACAAGATCCATAATTCATATCACAGTTCTTTATACTCTATTATTTTATTAATTATTGTATTCATCGAATGCGTTAACACGAACTTATCACTGCTATCAAGAAGTTTGAGAAAAATATGAAAGCTTGTAATTTGTAGTATAATTTTGATATGAAATTTTGTAATTTACTTATCAAATTTGTCATCGAAGATAAAGTGATGAGTTGAACATTAAATCCTACATTCATTAATTATTAGCCATAAAATTGGTAAATGTGTGTTTTAATTTTAAAAAAAAACAATTAGAATTTAAATAATGACGTGGATGATGATGATGTAGCAGCATGGAAAAAGAAAAACCAACTTTATATATATAGATAATTCAAACCTAATTCTTCAAAATATATAGGATGTTAATATTTTGGTATAAAAATAGAAATTGTATTTAATGAAAATAGATTTGCGTGAAAATTGTTGTAGTCAAAGCCAAAATAAAATTTCCAATTTCGCTTTCAATTTATTATTTTTTTTGGACAAAAAATAATTTGAAGTTGAATCTTTTAACCTATGGATATTTTTATATCGAGACCATAAACGAAATAGATGGTTCTAAGAAAGGAGAACGTGGATTAAAAACACAGATGGAGTAGATAAAAACCATAATAGAATTCAAACATATGTAGTTATGAGAAACACACAAACTAAAGACTCAGTCACAAAAATATTTCGAACCCATCCACGCAAACACAAAGGACAATAATACAAACCCACACAAAATCCATTTTAAGAAACGTTCTGTCTTAGTACTCTTCACCTTCGTCATCCTCAGAGAATTTTCGGTGGCGGATTCAAAAATATTTTTCATTAAAAACAAAAATATTCAAATTTAAAATTTAATAAATTTATTTTAAAATATATGATTCTTAAAACAAAAACTAAATTTATAAAATGCATTATATATCCTTAAGTTTATTTTTAACTTTTTCTATATAATTATCAATAACAAAATTTTATAAAAATGCAAAAATATTATCTGTAAATTATTATCTTATTGTATGTATGATAAATCTTGTCACCATTTTCGACATTTTTTATAACCATGTTTTATCTTTAATTTACAAAAATAGTTATTCTTACAAAAAAAAAAGTATTTTATATGTTGTAATTTGTTTTTTTTACAATATAAAACGTTTTATTGATTTTGAAAAAAAAATCACAATGTAAAAAAAATAACATAATGTTATGTGAATTAAATCTCAAAAGCGGAGTATCATAAATAAAAGCATCAACATCTTAGAATTACTAGAAATATGTCCGCGCTATGCCGCATGATTAATTTAAGTATGTTTTTTTAAATATATATTTTTGAATTGTTCTTTTAAAAATAAAATTTGATAGTTTCAAAATATTTAAAAATCTTACATAATTGAAATGTATGTAGTTTATCATATTTTGATTCTTCTCCTTTTACATACTTCTTGGCTTCACTTTTTTCTTACAGGTCATTCGTCATGTTCCATCTGTCTTGTCAGACCTATAAATTTTAGATTTGTATGTTTAATTTTCGGATACTATTGTATGTGTTTAAACATAAAATGGTATTTTAAGGAAGACCTGGTCGCATAACTCGTAAATTGTTAAAGATTTCTTTGTAGATAATATTTTTGATCATGAGTGACGCTTGTTGATGCACATGTCGATAATGGTAATGCTTAGGTGATTACTCTTGGGTTGTAAGGCTATAATTAATAAAGAACGCTTAGGTTTCATAATTGTTGATTTTCATGTCATGAAAGTCACAATTAATTATTGTGAATGTAAGTATTTCAGTTTAATATTTTTGATAACATTAAGTTTTTTAGACTATAGTAGTTATCAAGAGAGAACTTGTATAATAATAGAAATTTATTTATTGAGTGATAAGGGGAAACAATTAAATATCATAAAAAGTTTGAAACAATGGTGTATTTGTAATTTAGACAATTGTGTATTTTTAAATAGGGAAAATGCTTATTAGGTTAATCAAAAAAAAATTGTGATGATTCTACATTTGATTTTTGATAGAAGCTTAGCACATCCAAATCTATAATTCTCAACATTTAACAAAAAATAAGCTAAATCGGTGGAACATAAAATATTTGTTTTGATCAAAAGTAGAACCAATCACAAATATTTTTTTGATTAATCTAATAAGCATTTTTCTTAATCGAAGCTTAGCATATAAAAATGTATATATCCCACCATTTAAGAAAAAACCAACTCAAAGTGATTGATTCTTTTTTTTTTAATCCTTTTTGTTGTCTTTACATTCGTTTTTCCGAATGTTATGTATGCCAAACTTTAAAAACTGAGAAAAGCCTTAAATTATTCTTCTTTATTTTGATTGTACAACTTTGTGTGTTTATATATGCACATGAATAACAAGTATATTCTTATCTCACAAGAAAAATTCATTTAATTATTCTTAAAAGGTGTAATATTGAATAAACTAAATTTATTGGTAGCTTAAATACATGAATAAAATAGCAGGAATAAAACGATTTCTCAATGTAGCTGTGGAATATATTTAGGATAAGTTAATAGTTCCAAAGATTTGTGGTCAACTAAATATTATGATTATTGGTTAGACTGTTAACTTTAGATGCTCAGTTGAGTCGCATCTTCTTACCATCTTTGTTGTTATGATTTCCATAATTTTCAGCTTCATCTTCAGGCTCCACAGTATCTTTAGTCTCAAGTCCAATGTCATCTCCTTGTTTCTGGAAAATAGGCACGATCTCCCCATCTTCAGTTTTGAACGAAGGCAAAGTCCTAATCGAAGTATATAACTCATGGTGACTTCAAAACCGAATAAAACAGAGGAGACATAACTTTCCTGTTATTCTTGAGAGCAACCAAACTGGTGACAACATCAGCAGAAAGAACATAAATGGGGCCATCGCGTGAAGACAGTGCCCCAACAAATCTGCCAAAGGTTCATACCTGCAAATTTCGAACCAAGAGGTGATTAGGTGTTTCTCAAAAGAAAAAGCATGATTAGCATGTTTGGTTAGTTCTTCATTATGACTTTCTCCTGTCCTTACCATTTTAGCTTTGGATCTGTGAAAACAGGACCTTTTTCATGCATCCTAGGTATGTCTGCGAGTGACTCCTCTCCTTAGTCAACAGCAAAGACAAACGATCTATTAAGAAAATAATAGCTTCTTAGAACCATCCTAAAGACACGGATTCGTGTGAAAAATCAGAGATTGTAATCATTTACCTGGCCTCAAATATATATCATCATCAGCTTTGACATAGAACTCTGAATCATATAGGCCGTGTGCAGCTTTGAAGAAAGCTAAACTATACAATGACAAGAAAAACATAAACGACCATGGAATAAAGATCCGACAAAACAATGATTTGAATGAGACAAGTGTTACTCTCTCTTAACTAACGCTTTGTATGGGAGCTTACTGTACTCCTCGATATCAAGCAGTATGAAATCATTGTACTATGCGATCTCCCTTCTAAGCTCAGCCATTTGCGCTTCATCTTTGGTTTTGCCTATAATAAACATGATGGCTAATCCTGTTGATTCTTCCAAGATGCAGAGTGCAGTGATTGTTCAGTGAGATAGTGAAAGCCACAAGAATCTCTGAAGATAACGCCTTAAAGATGATATGAATGTATTCAAAAGAATGTTATATTCAGTTTCATTGGTTACAGATCAATCAATAATCACATTCCTCTCTACAATAGCTCAATCATTCTGATAAATTGATTCCAGCACTCTTAACTCTTAAGTTAGCAGAGTTATATATCAAGAATAATGGCAGAGAATTGAGATTTGAGAGAAGATGAATCAGTACCGTCGAAGCCCTTCTGGATCAGACGGCATCCACGTGTTCCTGAGCGCTCGTTTCCGGGCAGCTGACCCGAATCCGGTCTGGATTCCGACGAATCCCATCACCTTGTGCCTCTTCATTCTGCGGCTAACGCCATTATGGTTACTATAGAAGAGAGATTAGAGAATGCAGAGAGATAGAAGAGAGATTAAAGACCTCTGAAACTGGGATTGGAGAAGGAACTACCCGATCTGCGAAGACGGATTTCGCGAAGCTACATGAGAGAGATCTATTAGCTCGACTTAGGATCCATAGGAGAGAAGACTGACAAAGATGGATTGAGAAGTATCCGAGGAGTCGATTTGGCAGCATCAATCAGATCGAAGAGAGACTGAAGGCGGAGATGGAGCTACGGACAACCTCATTTAATTGTTTGATCTTATCAAGTCCATGCACCTCGAAAAACAAGGCTTTCCGATGGAAGAATACGGAAATCCACTGTCGATTAAGGAGATCGGAGACGCCAAGTACAAAGCTTTGATCTGTTTTTTAGCTATTTCAAGCGACACAAAAAAAAGGATGCGAATTAGGGTAGAAGAGAAGATTGAAGAAGACGGATTAAGAAGATTCAGATACGCCGATTACGTAGCTCCAACCTGTTTTCTTATTTCGATCGAAATGAAATGAGGAGGCTAATTAGGGTTTATAGAAGAAATTGGATAGATTCAGGATATTACTACACACCTTGTCTGACGTGTATAAAGGTTTTAATATGATTGGATTTCAGATTGATTTTATGAAGTGATGTGTCGCACTCTCAAAGCTTTAAAATGCTGAGGTGTCAAGCTGCAGGAGAGACATTTTGTTATTATATATATAATTTTATATATTGTAATTCCTTTAGAAAAAAATATAAACGAGATAATCTGAAACGAAAATGGTAAACATCAGAAATGAAGCAACATCAAGATTGGTACTAATAAGTTGTTTGTGACTGGCTAAATATATATACCTGAGAGACGAGACGGTTGAGGTTGGTGTAGGTTGGCCTCTCATTGCTTAGGGAACGTCTACAGATGTCATAGATAGCTTCATTGTCGAGAAGGATAGAGACATCAGTGTGTTCCAAGAGTGAGCGAGTGGAGAGGACACTGTTGTAAGGCTCAACAACAGAGGTAGAGACCTGTGGAAATGGGTAAACTGTGAAACCAAGCTTATACTTTTTCCTATAACAGTACATTCGGTTCTACATAATTGGATAAGGCACACAGATCGGAAACTGAGCTTCGTCTGGTTTGCTAAAATGCTACATGGAGTCTCTGTTCAACAATGAAACCAACATGCAAAGCAATATTCGATAAAAGAGGATGTCACTCTGATTGTAAAAGGAATATAAACAAGAGAAAAATTACTCTAATAAAAATAGTGACTCTATGTGATGTAAACAGAAAGAAAAAGAAACAAAGGTTAACAGAACCGCAAAAGAAACAAAGGTTAACAAAGGTTAACAGAACCGCAAAAGAACCACTGGTGATCTATTGATCCATTCCATTACCTATATATGTTCAAATTTCATATTGCAGATGCGAGAGAGATCATTACTAGGAAGATGAGACACATTTGCAACTAGAGATGAAGATAGAGATCCGTCCAAACAAATGACAAAACATAACCAGAAGAAATATACAAAAACTAATATTTTACTAGTCAACACATAACTGTGAAAGATAAAAAAAAAAGGGACCATCCATTGATTAAAGAAAGATTCATTAAAATTGGAAGTGGAACTACAAAATACGAAACTGAACCAGAATTTGATAAACCTTAAACCGAAGCTGAATGAACCTGTTTGAAATCGATCAATTTCTCTCGTTTGAGAAAGCTGGTCGAGATCAAACAAGACCCTTCATTATTACATCTCTAAACAAAGTTAACCACTACTTAGTAATCGACAAGAAAACTTCTTGCAAACTCATCAAGCTCTTCCGATGGAAAACCTTCAAATATTGTCTCAAAATCAAGATCATCCAAGTTTCCTGCACCTGGTTGTAATAAATCGTTGTTGTTGTTTGACAAGTTTTCAGAAATCTCCACAACCTGACCCGCTTCTTCTTCAGTTTCCTCATAGAGGAGTTGATCAATATCCATATCGGTCCAGTCAACCAAGTTTCCTGCACCAGGTTCGTTGACATCGCTCCTCTTCTTAGTCAATCGATTCACATCGCTCAAGAGACCCTTCATTGACTCGAGAGCCTCATTGATTTCTTCCAGATTCTCGGATCTCTTTAGCCTCTCTTCGTCCCACCAAAACCCTAAACCGAGTTTTTTGCGTTCCAAGCAGATACCAAGGCTCTCTCTCATCTCTTTTCTTTCCTCAGGAACAGGAGGAGGGAGAATCTCTCCGGCGAGATAAGCTGAGACGACAGTATCCACAGAGGAGTGGCCAAAAGAGTAAAACGAGACGTTCGATTGGGAAGAAGAAGGAGTGGCTAAGATAGCGATCTGAGCATCTCCGAGAATACAAAGCTGTGAAGCTTTACTGAACAGACCGTATACCCGTTTGGTGAAGCTTGTGGCCCGCGAAGACTTGTTCTCAATCTTCTTAATTTCAATCTTCTTCTTCGTGCCTCCTTTCTTCACCATTGTTTTTACGAAACCTTAACTCTCAAGTGAAATTCGAAGATTCGAAAGAGTTTTTGTGTCTGCAATGTTTTTCTTTTGCGTTCGAGAAAAGATAGCAAGTGTCCCCTACACTTGTCTCTGGTGGTATGTATATATAGGCTTTGCCGTGTTGTTGTAATTAAATAACCTAATCAGTAATTAACTTGAAATCTTTCCTTTTTTAAGCAACACCAAACCCAGACCGGTTCGGTTAACCAAATTATACTGTCCGGTTCGACTAATAGAAAAAAATAACATTAAACCAAATTATACCCCACTGATTTCTGATTTTGTTTTACCTGAAATTGTCTTCTTCTTTCCTTCGGTTTCGGTTCAGGGAATTATGGTTTCTAATCTCTCTACACGATTTCTCAGTTGGGTCTGGTATTCCGATAATCATTGATTATTATTTTTTCCCCTTTTTGAAGCAACACCAAACCCAGACCGGTTCGATTAAACCAAATTACCAAGGTCGGCTCAAAATCGGTATAAATTGAACCATTCTAAAATCTGTCATTTCAGAATTCAAAGCCAAAAAAACAAAATAAAATTACACTATTTAACCCAAGCTAGCATGAATATTTGTATCCAGATCGACCATACATGAACTATATAGTTTTATAAGAAACAAGAACGTGAATAGATAAAAACACTATCGGGTAGATAAATAAAAACCATAACAAAGAATTCAAACAGAAAGAAGCAGATATGTAGTTATGATGAGAAAACACAAACTAGAGACTCGTTACAAGAGTGTTTCGAGCCCATTCACGCAACACACAAATAACAATAATAGAAACACACAACAATCCATCATGTCTTAGTACTCCTCACCTTCTTCATCCTCATCGTCACCACCTTCAGCACCAACCTCTTCATAATCCTTCTCCAAAGCAGCAAGATCCTCACGAGCCTCAGAGAATTCTCCTTCTTCCATACCCTCACCCACATACCAGTGAACGAATGCACGTTTTGCGTACATGAGATCGAACTTGTGATCAATCCTCGAGAACACCTCAGCCACACTGGTTGAGTTCGAGATCATACATACAGCTCTCTGCACTTTAGCAAGATCACCTCCTGGAACTACTGTTGGTGGCTGGTAGTTGATACCACACTTGAATCCAGTTGGACACCAGTCAACAAACTGGATGGTACGCTTTGTCTTGATTGTTCCAACAGCTGCGTTCACATCTTTAGGGACGACATCACCACGGTACATCAAACAGCATGCCATGTATTTCCCATGACGTGGGTCACACTTTGCCATCATGGAAGCTGGCTCAAAAGCACTGTTAGTGATCTCAGCAACTGAGAGTTGCTCATGGAAGGCTTTCTCAGCAGAGATGACTGGTGCGTAGGAGGAAAGCATGAAGTGGATTCTTGGGTATGGGACCAAGTTGGTTTGGAATTCAGTGACATCCACGTTTAAGGCACCATCGAACCTTAGAGAAGCAGTCAAAGAAGAGATAACCTGAAATGAAATCAAGAATGAAACATTAGAAATGAAGCAACATAAAGATTGAAATTAAATAGTTGTTTGTGACTGGCTATATATACCTGAGAGACAAGACGGTTGAGGTTGGTGTAGGTTGGCCTCTCAATGCTTAGGGAACGTCTGCAGATGTCGTAGATAGCTTCGTTGTCGAGGAGGATAGAGACATCAGTGTGTTCCAAGAGTGAGTGAGTGGAGAGGACACTGTTGTAAGGCTCAACAACAGAGGTAGAGACCTGTGGAGATGGGTAAACTGTGAATCCCAGCTTGGACTTTTTCCCATAGTCGACAGAAAGCCTCTCAAGGAGAAGGGATCCAAGACCAGACCCAGTTCCTCCACCAACAGCGTTGAAGACAAGGAATCCTTGGAGACCAGTACAGTTATCAGCGAGCTTTCTGATACGGTCCAAGCACAGATCAACAATTTCCTTCCCAACTGAGTACAGATGTCAAATGCCATTTGGTTAATAAACAATAGAATAAAGTTGATGATGGAAGAATAATAAACAAGGGATGAGTAAATAAATTACTGGTGTAATGTCCACGGGCGAAGTTGTTAGCTGCGTCTTCTTTACCACTGATGAGCTGTTCAGGGTGGAAAAGCTGGCGGTAAGTACCGGTCCTGACCTCATCGATCACAGTGGGCTCAAGATCGACAAAGACGGCACGAGGGACGTGCTTCCCTGCACCGGTCTCACTGAAGAAGGTGTTGAAAGCATCGTCACCACCGCCAACAGTCTTGTCACTCGGCATCTGGCCATCAGGCTGTACCATTCCAGATCCAAAACAACAAATCAGTACCAATAAAATATAACATGACAAAAAAAATTACAGATCGGACCTTCTAAGAAAACCCTAAAGATTTCTCGTTCATCGAATGTTATTGTAAAAAAGAAACGCATCTCGCATCACAATTGCAATTACATTCAGGTCTAACATGATATATATGTCAAAAAAATGTTGAATACATATAGTTTTGAAACAGAGAAACGGATCTCGAATCAGCCACAGAAATTTTACAAGACCTCGAAATCAAACACAGATCTAAACAATTAGGTGGAACAAATTCCTAAGAGGAATGGAAATGTAGCGACAAATACATCAGATCTGATCTAACGAAATACGAGAAAACAATATAGCGAAAAACACAGATCTATGCGAGGGAGACGACGTGACGAACCTGAATGCCATGTTCAAGGCAGTAAAGCTCCCAACAGGCATTTCCGACCTGGATACCGGCTTGACCAATGTGGATCGAGATGCACTCCCTCATTTTCGTTTCGGGGAAGAAAGATCTGAAGAACTAAATTCGCAGGGAAGACGAAGAAGAAATCGGAGGGCGTGTATGAAGACGCTCTCCTATGCAGGATCTAGATCTGGCTTTTCGATTTCTAGGTTTTACAGATACTGATTTATAAACTAAACCCATCCATCTTTAGGTAACGGCTTTGTACAAGACACGTGTAATGATATAAATGGGTTACTTCTAACCATGGTTAATGATCGTGAGCTTGCGTATTTTCTAATTTTAAAATTTGCCGCTTAGGTTCTGTTTGGCGTATATCGGTTCTTGATCATTTCTCTTTTTGAAAATCGAAAATGCCTTGAACTGCGGACAGGAGGACCACAACCAGGATTTAACCGGATCTCGTCAATGTCTACTATAAACCGAAGGTATAAAGAACTGTACCAAAACATTTTCTAAGAGCATATGCATTGGGGGTTTTTAGGGGTTCTTAGGGGAAGGTTCTTAGGGAAATAATAATATTAAATTAGAAAATAGGAGAGAGAGAGGGGGAGGTTCTAGGGAGAAGTTCTTAGTTAAGAACCTTTGGAGGGGGGGGGGGGTTCGCCACATGGTGCAACCGGGGGGGGTTCGCCACATGGTGCAACCCCATTGGTTACCTTTTTTTGATTTTTTTTTCTCCAACTAAAAAAAAAAAAACAATAAAATATAAACTTAAGAACCCCAAAGGGGGGTTCACCAATGCATATGCTCTAAGCCAATAGCGGATCTAGAAAAACTTTTAACCGAGGACACTGCCATAGAATTTGAATTAACCAGAGACATTATCATAGAATTTGAATTAGATCAAAAAAAATTAACATAAAATTACTAAAGCAAAAAAAAAATAGTTGGGGCATGTGACCCCAACACCGTCACCGTATGTTTACCCCTGTGCACGGCCATTGTTTTCCGGTTTGCCGAGTCTTGTTTGCTCACGCAATCAATCTCGCAGTGGCCTCCTTCGATTCTTCTTTGATGATCTTCCATCTCACAAGTCATATCTCTTATACTTTTGTTTTCTATTTGGTGAACCCATTTGTTTATCTCTTTTTTTAACCAATCAAATGACTACACATAATCTACTATTTAAAATAATTAAAATTAAAAAGAAAAATTAAAAAAAATATACGAAAACGAAAATAAAGGAAAATATATTTTATTTTAAAATACTAAAAACTAAAAATAAACGAATTTATAAAAAAACCTAAAACTTAAATCTTAATTTCTAAACCTTAAATTCTAAACCTAAACCCTAAACCCTAAACCCTAAACCATAATTTGAAAACCTAAAAAAAAAATAAAAAATTAAACTCTAATCCCTAAATCCAACATGTAAATCTTAAAAAAACCTAAACTCTAATCTCTAAACACCTAAACCTTACACCCTAATTTAAAAACCTAAAACAAATTAAAATAAAAACTAAACCCTAATCCCTAAACCCTAATATGTAAACCTTAAAAAATAAAATAAAAAAACTCTAAACCCTTAACCCCAAAAGACTTAAACCTTAAACTCTAAACCCTAAACCATAATCTCTAAACTTTAAAAAGGCTTAAACCATAAACCTTAATCCATAAACCCTAATCTCTAAACCATAATCCCTAAACCTTAAACTTCAATTTCTAAACTCTAAAAAATACATAAATATTGATATATATATATATATATATATATATATATATTATTTATTTCTATAAAATATTTGAATGTGTTTAATTTTTTAATTTTAATTTTTTTTTTAATTTTATGTAAAAATAATATTACATGGCATATTTTTATTGATTAAAAAAGAAGGAGGTGAACAAATGGGTTCACCTCTAGAGGTGAACAAATGGGTTCACCCCTAGAGGTGAACCCAAGTATTTTTCATATAGGAATATCAATAAAGCCACGTTGGCAAGCAACGTCAGAGCAAAGGCGTGAGATGATCGCTTACATAGTCAAAATAGTCAACATTTGTAAAATTTATTCATCACTTTTCGAAAAGTTTGTTACACTTTCCTTCTTCCTTCTCTGAGATTTTTTGGGTTGTAGCTCATAGTTCGTTGGTAATCCTTCTTCAATCAGTGATTCGCGTCGTCTTGGATGAAAGATTAGGTGTTTTATGAACATTGGAATCTATTGCAATATATTGGATTTGAAGATCGTGTACATTTCCTTTATTAAAGGTATCAAACTACGGCTGATTCACTGGATTCAATGGCGGAACGAGGTCTCAAACTTTGTTACGCGATGTCTAAATCTTTTTTGGTTCGCGATTTCAAGAATTGGAAGGATAAATCTTAGAGCAAAATGTGAAAATTTATGCGAAGCTTGATCAGAGTATCGCGGCTCAGAACGAGAAACTCCATTCCAAGCTAGATCAAAGTATTGCTGAGTTTTTCGAAGTGATTCACATGGTAGCTCTTCGGAAAGGTCATGCATCTACGAGCGATGATCGAAACAACACTAAATCTTTTACACCAGTATCGACACCTCAGTTGATACAATCGCACAATGTCGCGCCTGGTAGAGGAAGAACATATAACATTCCAAACTATTATGGAATCACACAACTAACTAAAATGGAATTTCCTAGATTGAGCGGTGAGAAAATGAAGTAATGGTTATTCAAAATTGAACAGTTTTTCTTGATGGATCATACACCACATGATTTGAAAGTTGAGCATCAATCCATTTTGATGATCTTGCTGCATCTTGGCACCAATCAGTTGTAGAATTAGAGATTGGAGAAAACATTACCAATGACTGGCATGCGTATAAGATGCTTTTGTAGGAACGATTTGATGAATTGTTGGATGATCCTATTGCCGAACTCAAGCAACTACAATAAACAAATGGTATCGTAGAGTATCATGGGAGGTTTAAATTTATTATAACTCATGTGAAACTGTTAGAGGAGTATGTGGTGA
Source organism: Orychophragmus violaceus (assembly GCA_030180135.1). NCBI lineage: Eukaryota > Viridiplantae > Streptophyta > Magnoliopsida > Brassicales > Brassicaceae > Orychophragmus > Orychophragmus violaceus. Next base: position 83,264,292 of record CM058230.1, on the reverse strand, counting down.
GTACTTATTTGGCTGGTCTAAGGACTAGTACCCAAATGCACATACGCATGGTTGGGCCTAAAGCCATTAGGAAATGCTGAGTGTTGGGACGCTTGTATGAGAAAGCACACCCAAAGAAGCCATTTACACATGGATGGTCTCAACCTAATACTCCTATACCAAGCAAAGTTTTGTTGACTTACAAAAAGAAACCTGAAGTGAAGGTAAATGTTCATTTGTTGACAGATAAACCAAAGGACATACGACATAAACCATTTCTATCACAAGAGGAAATGAGTAGACGAAGAGATGAGGGTCTTTGTTATTTCTGCGACGAGAAATATACTCTTGGCCAATATTTGAAGCATAAAAAGACAACTATTTGAAATGGAAGTAGAAGAAGAGGATGAAGTGTTTGAAATGGTAGGTGAACAATTAACTGAAGAAATTGAAGATGATTGTGCTCACATTTCTATTCATGATGTTGAAGGTATATCAAGGTTTCAAACAATGAGAGTGAAGGGAATGCACGGAAAACACTCACTGTTTATCTTGATAGACTCTGACTCTACTCATAACTTCATTGATCCAAAGATTGTGGATAAGTTGGGATGTAAGGTTTTACCTATTGGTATGGCAAAAGTTAAGGTGGCTGATGGTAGGAAAATTGGAGTTACAACCAAGATTGATTAGTTACAACGGTGTTTTCAAAGCCTCTCTTTCATGGCTGACTTTATGGTTGTTCCATTTGGAGGTTGTGATATGGTTTTGGGGATTCAGTGGCTGGCTCAATACCGATTACTTAGGATTCTCAAAAGTTAACTATGCAGCTCAGAATGGGTGATAAGATGATTATGTTGCATGGTCTCAAAACTGGTTATTTTCGTGAAGTGAAAGCAAGAAAATTGAACAAGTAAATAGAAGAAGATATGCAGTTGTCAATGGTATGTTAACCAATGTGGAGGAAGAGACATCACTACAGTTTTATAATATGGATGTTACTACTAAAGCAGTGGTACATTTACTTATTATTGAGAAGTTGTTGGAGGAGTATACTGATGTGTTTGATGAACCTTCCACATGACCACCTTTCCGAGAAAAACATGATCATCGAATTCCTTATTGGGTCAAATCCAGTGAACCAGAGACCATACATATATGAATTTCACCAGAAGAATGAGATTGATAAAATGGTGCAGGATCTTCTGAAAGTTGGTACAATTCAGCCGAGTTCTAATCCATATGCTTCACCTGTAGTTTTGGTCAAAAGAAGGATAGTTCTTAGAGGTTGTGTGCTGATTACAGGGGTTTAAATAATCTGACAATGAAGGACATATTTCCTATTTTTCTGATTGAAGATCTCATGGATGGACTTGGTGGGTCAAAGTTCTACTCAAAAATTGATCTTCAAGCAGGCTATGATCAAGTAAGAATGCACCCATTAGATGTTCATAAAACTTCTTTTAAAACGCATAGCGATCATTATGAATATATAGTAATGTCATTTGGTCTTACTAATTCTCCATCAACGTTTCTAGGTCTCATGAATGTTGTGTTTCAATCGTTGCTAAGGAAAAGTGTGTTGATCTTCTTAGATGACATATTAGTATACAATTCTTTTGTGAATTGCATATTGATCATCTTAGACAAGTCTTGGAGTTGATGCGGTTGAATAGCTTATTCACTAAAAGGAGTAAGTGTTCATTTGCAACTGATAGAGTGGAGTATTGGGACACTTTATTGAAGGAATGGGTGTTTCTACAAACCATGCTAAGATCAAAGCAGTTGATGAATAACATATTCCGAGTAATCTGAAGCAGTATCGCGAGTTTCTTGGCCTCACTGGTTATTATAGAATATTGTCAAGCATTTTGGCACTATTTCTCGACCCTTGACAACTCGAACAAAGAAGGAGTGTTTTTTTTTTTTGTGGTTTGATAAAGCTCATGAAGCATTTCTGAAACTGAAGAAGGCTTGATGTGAGGCTCCGGTTCTTGATTTACCACAGTTTGACAATCCTTTTGTTATTGAAATTGATGCTTGTGGACAGGGTATTGATGCAGTTTTAATGCAAGAGGGTCACCTTTAGCCTACATAAGTCTGCACTTGAAAGGAAAGCAATTACATTTGTCCATATATGAGAAATAATTACTTGTCGTTGTCTTTGATGTTCAGAAATGGCGTGATTATCTCCTCACTCGACATTTTGTGATTAAAACTGATCAAAGGAGCTTGAAGTATCTTCTGGAGCAGAGATCGAATACTCCTATTCAGCAACAATGGTTGCCTAAACTACTGGAGTTTGGTTATGAAATCCAATATCGACAATAGAAGGAAAATTTGGTTGCCGATGCTTTATCTAAATTTGAAGGAGCAAAGATTTTGCATATGGCAATGTCAGTCTTGGATTGTGATTTGTTGAAACAAATCCAAGAATCTTATGACCAGAATGATTTGGTTCGCAACCTGATAGCAGAACTAAAGATTTCTCCACGATCTAAGAAGCACTTTTCTTGGTCTCAAAACATATTATGCAGAAATAGTAAGATTGTGGTTCCCTTGAATGTTCCTTTGCGCAATAATATCTTGGAATGGTTACACTGTTCAAGGATGTGAGCTCATTCTGGAAGGGATGTAACATTACAGAAAGTCAAAAAAAATTTCTACTGGAAGGGCATGTTGAAGGAAATTCAAGTAATCTTCGACAATGTTCGGTTTGCCAACAATGTAAATATGAAACCACTGCTTCTCCTGGGTTGATTCAATCGTTGCCAAATACGGATAATGTATGGACTGACATCTCGATGGATTTCATCGATAACTTTCCGCTTTCATTTGAGAAGTCAATCATATTGGTGGTTGTTGATAGTTGAGCAAATCGGCTCATTTCATTGCTTTGGCTCATCTATATTCTGCATCTTTGGTGGCTCAAGCATTTTTATACAACATCTTTAAGTTGCATGGGTTTCCTCGTTCAATTGTGAGTGACTGTGATGTTGTTTTTCTCAGTGACTTTTGGCAGGAACTATTCAGCCTTAAATGAGTGACCTTTAATCTATCTAGTGCTTATCACCCTCAAAGTGATGGTAAAACTGAGGTAGTCAATCGTTGTTTGGAGACATATCTCAGATGCATGTGCAGTGATAGGCCTCATCTTTGGAGCAAAAGGTTACCTTTGGAAAAGTTTTGGTATAATACCAATTTCCATATATCTATTCAAATGACCCCTTATGAAGTTGTTTATGATCAAGTTCCTCCTCAACACTTACCTTATCTGCCTGGTGAATCGAAGGTTGCAGTCGTGGATGCAACAGTTTGCATACCAGCATCGTACTGACAGACATTTTGAGATTGGTGACTTGGTTCACGTTAAACTTCAACCATATCGTCAAAAGTTAGTTGTTCTATTCTCAAATCATAAGCTATCTCCCAAGTACTTTGGACCTTACAAGATTAAGGATACAATGGGAGCAATGGATTATAAATTGTAGTTATCACAAGATTCTTAAATTCATCATGTCTTCCATGTCTCCCAATCGAAGATCGCAGTAGGTCCTTCTATCACGTCTACACATTTACCCTTTAATGTGTATGACATGTTCATTAAAGAACCGAAGAGTATCTTGGCAAGGAAGATGGTTAAGCGCCATGGAAGAGCTGTAAAAATGGTGCTTGTTAAATGGAGGCACAAGGAAGAAGATGAAGCTACTTGAGAATTTTTGTACGATTTGTTGCAGAAATTTCCGGATTTCAACTTTTGGGTCAAGGTTTTAAGGGCAGTAGAATTTGATATAGGAGTATCAATAAAGTCACGTTGGCAAGCCACGTCAGAGAAAATGCATGAGATGGTCGTTTATATAGTCAAAATAGTTAACATTTGTAAAATTCATTCATCATTTTCGAAAGTTTGTTACGCTTTCCTTCCTCGTTCTCTGAGATTTTCTAGGTTATAGCTCATAGTTCGTCGGAAATCCTTTTTCAATAAGTGATTCTCGTCGTCTTGGGTAAAATATTCGGTGTTTTATGAATATTAGAATTTATTGCAATATATTGGATTTTAGTTTGAAGATCGTGTACATTTTCCTTTATTATTTGATTCATTATTCTTCTTTGATGGCTCCTTGTTTGTATATTGCCTCGACATGGAATCGTTCTTAGTTTCTTTGCTTGCTTTTATGTAGTTAGAATATTTCATCCATCTAAGTCATTCATATATGGATACCAAATCAAGGAGCCATCATTTTATGAAGAAATGATTAGTAACCATATATGCATCTTCCACATGATACATTCGTTGTAGATGTCTAAAGTAACTTCGATGAGATTGGGCCAACAATTTTTTAGTGAATGTAAGCACTCGTTTGCACCTTTTTCCTATGCAAGGGTAGAATTCTTTGATGGCAAAGGAGGTTTTATAGAAGGTTGTATACAAAACTAGAGTTGTCGGAATATATAATATCAGAAGGTGATTCTTCCTCAGGGCATAGTACTAGGGCTGGGCATTTTACCCGAAACTCGAATCCGAACCCGAAGCCGATCCGAAAAACCCGATCTCGATCCGAACCGATTTTGAAAAAAATATCCGAATGAGGTTTAAGTCAAGGTATTTCGGGTATCGGGTAATATCCGAACCGAACCCGAACGGATACCCGAAGTAATCCAAAGTTTTATCTAATTTCAGTTAATTCTGATACTTTCAAGTATTTTGAGTAGTTTGAGTAGTTTTTGTTTTTATATTTTGGGTAATACCTATATTTTTAGTATTTCCGAATACTTTTAGGTAATTTGAGTATATTTTTTACGGAAATTTTGAGTAATTCAAATATTTTTGAATATTTTTGAGTAATTTTTTCGAGTTTTCAAAAATTTATGGTAATTTCGGGTATCTGAACCCGACCCGGATCAGATAAATCCCCAACCAAACCCGACCCGAAATATAGAAATACCCGAATGAGTTCTTTAACCCTAAATTCGAAAATCCGAAAAACACGATTCAAATTCGAACGGGTATCTGAACGCCCAGCCCTAGGGCATGCAGTGGCATGTCTTTGCAGATTTTGGTATGAAATGAGACTGCTATTAATTTTACAAATTCGACAGATTTATTATTCCCTGTTTAGCTCGGATCATGATAACTTTAAAAATGTGCATTTGTCAGGCACTTTGATGGGTGGTCGGGCAGACTGGCTAATTAAGAAACATATATATATATATATATTTGACCATTTAACAAGGAGATGATGGATATTAGCATCCATGGGAGTTCCAAATCCACCCCACACCTACATGTCAGAGACATGTCTCCAATCGACGACCCACTCACTTCTTTCACCTCTTTAAACCAAATCTTTCTGTAAAACCTAACCAGCTAACACACATACATGAAAGTTCGGTTTGGTTCAGTATATTGTTATATCCAATCAATGGCGAAGTTAGTGACTTATGAGGGAGGTCGATTAACACCCATGAAATTCTAAAGAACAATTTAAATTTTACTAAATAATTTCTGTTGACTTCAACCAAAAGAAAAGATTAACCCCTATCAAATTTTTATTTTAAGTATAGTTAACACTACAAAATGTTAGCCTAATGATACTCACCATAAATAAATATAAAATGAAAAAACCAACAAATGAGTTAAACCGAATGTATCTCTATTCATTAATAACTTTTCACCTACTTCCTCCATGATTCTATGGTCCTTATTGAGTGATTCATCGCATCGGTAAGGTGGCTTATAAATTGGTCAACCTGAACATTCTTCTATTCACCTAGTGTTCTATGTCTCTCAACTCAAACGACAAGTGGGAGATAGCAGCACGAATGATCAAGGACAGCAGCTATCGCAAGCATTAACTAGCGATATGGTGTTACAAGTCACACCATCAAGCATACAAGGCATTCATCGCAAGGACGACAACAAGGACTTGCCGACTTGGAGGTTTGGTACAGTGGAACGAGTTGCCACAATTTGAACAGACATGGGAGTCTTGTGAAACGATCAATACGCAATTTTCGGAGTTTCACCTTGAGGACAAAGTGAAATTTCGGCAGGGAAGTTGTTGTGAAAACTCGAGTGAACCCTAGAAGAAGAAATGTTTGTGCGGAATATTTAAAGAGAAAATAATATTGAGATAAATACCCTTTAGTCTAGGATTTTTATATTTTGTGAGTAATAATATTTACAAATCCTTTGATCCCTAAACCTGATACAATAGACAAATAAAAACTCTAACGAGATCTTTTTATTCTCTCGATACAAGAAAAAACTAAACCGTCATAGTGTACCGACACGCCTTCGGCCCGTGACATTCCTTTGCTCACTCAAAAAAGATCTCTTTGCAGTATCTTGAGATTTAAATCACCTTAGAATAACAGAAGTATTGATAGATCCGACCATCTGTTCGAGAGAAAGTATAGTCGAAAGAAGAGAGAGTCTACGAAAAGACTGGAAAGGCTAAGAGATCAAAGCCCAATGACATTCGTGGGCTCAAACGATATTGAAAGTGGCTAGATACAACCTTGGAGAAGAGGAATAAGAATATTCATATTTATGTTGGCTAGATGTCCTCTGCTTTACATCTATTTTGTTTGTTTTTTATTTGTAGTTTTGTTAACCTTCGATTTATTTTGGGGTTCTTTATTTTTCTTAACAATTTCTTCAAGAAAGGTAAATTGCATGGATACTGAAAACTACACCAAGTTACCTCACGAAACAAATCATTGAAATGTCCTTGTCCGTTTAATCTAGGACGACCTGTTTAAACAAAGTATAAAAAATAATGTCAAACAAAATCGATCACTTGTTTAAGTAGCTCTATTGGTGTAGATAAAGCAGGAGTTCCACTCAGTAGGATTGCATATTGAGCTTCAACACCTTTTGTCCAATTCTCTAACAATGTTCAAAGTCTATGAAGTAGTGTGCTAGCAAATCATCTTAGCTTGATAGCAAAAGTGATGAGCTGAAAATTTAAACAAAATAGGAAAAGAAACATCTTCCAGTAGATATAAGGATCAAGATCAAGTACAATCCAAAATTTGTGATACTCAAATCAAATACATTCATCTCTTCACACAAACACATCACACATTCTCTTTCTCTCTTGACTTTTGTCGTCATTCCAAGATTTTTTTTTCTTCTTGCCTTTGACTCGTTGCCTCCTTTCTTCAATGCCACTACTGAGTAGTTTGATTTTCGTTTCAACTCTAAGATATCTCTCTCAATTTTTTGATGTTTTATATGTAGCATTTCACGTCTGCTTCTGCTTTCGCTTTGATATGCTCTTCTTCTGCTTTTCTAAGTGCTGTGATTTCTTTTGCTTACCTCTTTATTGCAGAAGTCTGAGCTGTGAGTTTCCTATGACTGTTTTTCTTGTTTCAAAGTAGCCTGCAAGTGGAATTTTTCGTTAGTTTTTCTTCATCAGATCCTGCAACAAAATCAATTGCAATCACCTGCAATTCCATCACAAAAGCCACTTCGGACCAGAAGGATGCAGTTAGAATAAATATACAAGCTGAAAAACCCTTTGAGGCAAACATTTTCTTATATCTTCAACCAGAAGGAAAACTTGGCCAGATATAAGTCTGTAAAGAAAGGGATATAACTTTTCAATGACATCTTAAAGACAAAGATACCTAACTCCATCTCAAACAGCCTCTTCATAGTGTTTGCTTCCAATAATTGCTTCTCTCTTTTGTGATGTTATGCCTCTTCTCGCTCTTTCCTAAGTGCCTTAAGGGAACCATGGAGCAAGACATTTCCAACCAAATAGAGAGTTACCGACAAAGTACAATCCTAAATACGTCAAGCAGTGGTTTGAAAACGTTCCTGGAGCAGAAGCAAGCCTCTCTGCATTAGTTCGATACAACACACAGGGAACCGCACTTCCAAAGAGACCTAAGAAGAAGTCATTATCTCATCACTTACAAAGTTTCATCAAGCCAAAAAGCAGCACAGAAACGTTTTCATCGAAAGTATTATCTCATTTTGAGACTCGTGATCCCATTTATATCTGAACTCAAATAAGTTGTAGAAGATTAACCCTTGAATAGATTACAATTAAGAAATTCTCAGATCACTTCCAATTTAATCAATTAATTTCAACGGAAATCAAGAAATCTATTTACTTTTACAGAAACCCAATCATAGAAAACAGAGGAAATAACTCACAAAATTCGAGAGCGCTACTGCAGAATTCATTGTTTCGGCGGAGACGGGAGAAAGAACAGAATTCCACTGGTTCCTCTCCATCGTCCCGCCAATCACGCTCCCAAGGCTCACAGGCAAGGCTTCCGCCGTCCAGCCGTATCCATCCACCAATCGAGGTTGTCTTTGTGTCACCTTTCGAACACATCTTCCCTTGCAAGTGAGGCCTGAGACCTCAAAACACATAGTTGGAAAATGATGTCTTCTTCTAACATGGGCCGGTAGTGGTCTGTTTTAGCGGATGGGATGAATCCATGGATGACCGATTTCTGCAATCAATTGTGGTTGGTCATTTAAGCGTGGAAATTGAACATGAGTTGTTTTGTTATAAAGCCAGACATGTGATATGAAGTACCTTATCATCGAGGAGAATGACAATGCCCATGAATACCCCTTCCTTTTTTTATGTTGCGTGCATCCCAGAAGCAAATCAGTCGGGCAACGACCTGCTGTGATGAACGTCCGAGATGGAGATGGAGATCGTCGAAAGTGACGTATGGAGAAGAAGCTGAGACGGCGACATCAGTCTGAGCCATGACAGAAAGGGAAGATTCGAAGGGAAAAATACTCTGGAGATCTCGAGAGTGTATGAAAAAGCAGGTAGCGATGAAGTTCTTGGTTCGGGAAGGGTATATATGAGTAAATAGGGACTTCTGTAACAACATGGATGTATTCTGTAACAACATGGATGTGATCAATATCGGTGAATGAATGAGCTGAACGGAAATGAAAGATCTTGGAATTAATGACGATCAGTTGCGCAGAGACGCCATTTGAGAGATGAGGTCGCGGCCAATGAGAGTTAGGGGAAGAGGAGACGACATACGATAGAAAGTATCTGGCCCAATAAGATTTCTTTCTGCAGATGAGTCTTCTTGGGCTGAAGACATTGTGAGCATGATTTCTAAAATTTAATTAAAAGGCCCAAATAACATAAAGAAAAAGTGACGTGGAGGAGAGAAGATCCTCTCATTATATAATAGATTTATAGTTTCCTTATTATTAAACTTTACTTATTGTTTTGCTTGTTATTCAAGTTGTATTTCTATTTAAAGGAAACCTATCATAGACAATAAAATCACCGAATAAGATCAATAAGAAAAGGAGTATCTTCGATTTCTCGTAGTTGGAATTTTATTAGTTTTATCAAATAAGCTAACTGTTAGATTTTGAGAGATTAAGCTTGAGAGATTAAAGAGATGAGAGAGTTTGAACAAGAGAAAACTGGGGAGAATAATTTCCCAACGTCTATTTTCATTCATTGGTGGCTACAAGATATTTAAAGGATATAAAGAGAACAAAGTCTAAACCTAGTTTGATACAAGACAAAATAGACAGTCTGTCTCTGACGTTCTATTCTATTTAAGAAGTGTAATATAGAATATAATCATCCATGACATCGTGCTGACATCGTCGATTTCCATGACATCGACGCTGACATCGTCGATGTCACATAGTCTAGACTTCGTTCCAGCATCCGTGTCGCCGACACCGTCGGTGACACATATACATCAGGATTCTCTTCCAGCATCCGTGTCTCTGACATCGTCGGTGACACATATAGATCAGGATTCTCTTCCAGCATCCGTGTTGCCGACACCGTCAGTGACACATGTAGATCAGAATTTGTACATTGATACTCCATGATCAATACTCCCCCTCAAGTTCAGCCTTTGGAATCACCCTAAAGACTGAACTTGGAATGATCATGGCAACACCTCATTAAAAACCTTGATATGGAAAACCATTTGGGACAAAACCATATCAAGGGAAAAATAGTATGCTGCACATGAATCAGAGAATTTCTAATCATGAGTAGGGAGGTCTACAAGTCCTAGTTTGCTAAAGATATGATCGCAAACCTTGAGACTCGCAGCCTTGGTGAATATGGCTGCTAACTGATCTTCACTTCTTGTATAACAGGGTAGGATGGTTCCATCTTCAATCTTCTCTCTGGTCTTGTGACAATCAATCTCAATGTGTTTAGTCCTTTCATGAAACACAGAGTTTGTGGCTATATGGATTGCAGCCTGATTGTCACAATGAAAGGTAATGGGACTTGATTGCTCAATGCCGAAGTCCTTAAGTAGAGCCTTCAACCAAGTTAACTCGCTTGTGAGCTTCCTCATTCCTCTATACTCCGCTTCAGAACTTGAGCAGGAAACAACCTTGTGCTTCTTAGTCTTCCAAGTCACTAAGTTACCACCAATGAAGGTGCAATAACCGATTGTGTATCTCCTATCACTTTTGTCACCAGCCCAATCAGCATCACAATATCCAACAATCTCAGTGCTATCATTCTTACCCATCCAAATGCCTTGTCCTTGAGAGCCTTTGAGATATCTAAGTATCCTTTCTATCATGCTCCAGTGGTAGACAGTAGGTGTTTGCATGTGTTGGCTTACCTGATTCACAGCAAAACAAAGGTCTGGTCTAGTGAGAGTAAGGTAGATGAGCTTCCCAACCATTCTTCTGTATAGGGACACATCCCTGAATTTCTCATTATTTGATTTCTCCCCCTTTCGATTGACTTGGTAGCCATCTTCTAGCTATCTTGTTGTCTTGCATTCCTGTTTCTGTCAACAAGTCCTTCACATACTTCCTTTGAGACAAAAACAAGCCATCTTGAAATCTGCACACTTCAATTTCCAAGAAGTATTTCAACTCACCAAGGTCCTTGATGTCAAATGAACTCTTGAGAAATGCTGTGGTGGATTGGATCCCTGATTTATCACTGCCAGTAATTATCAGATCATTGATATACCTTGGATTTTAGGGTTTTTAACCATGGTATATATCTTATTTATCGAGTCTTTTATTATGTTTTGGAGTCTTTTATCTATTTTTACAGGTTCATGTACGTTTGGAGCTTATCTGGAGATTCTGGGAGCTTTTGGAGTGATTTGGCAGCTTACATGGATTTCACAGAGTTCACTGGGTTCGTCTGTACACTGTTTCGGTCGACACAACTTCTGTGTCGGTCGACACTACTACAGGACGAAATTCCTGCGCCAAAAAATCTGCATTTTGGAGATTTTACAGTTTTTGCCCAGAAACTTCCCAGATTTGCAGAAAGACCCAAAACGTGTTTTAGACTATATATTAGGGTTTTTAGCCACTTGTTTAGGCTACGCTTTCATAACTAAGTTTATTTTCAGAGAGAGTTTTAGGGGCTGATCTTGTTCTCGAAAGAGACTTGATTTCGAACCCCAATTCTTTATTTGATTTTATAATATTTGGTTTTCTATTCATGATGTCTTCTGTTTCGATGAACATGTCTGAGTAGATTACATGTTAGGTTTAGGGATTCTCACAAGAGATTTCATGGAATTATAGGTTAATCAATCTGTTAGGGATTCATACTTTCTAGTTCTTCGTCTAGGATTGTTCTTAATGCTTAATCTGAACTGACCACTTAGATTATTGATGTTAGGTTGATTGATGCAACGACAGTTGGTTAATTAGCTAGAAAGAACCTAGATGAGCAATTGAATTACTCGCAAAGGAATTTGGTTTAATTGAATTGTGAACATATCGAACTCGATCTTAAAGCTAGTTTAATCTGTTAGTAATTTCAAAGGAATTTGGATTGCTGCACTTAGACTTAGAGAATTCTCGCAACGACAGTTGGTTAATTCTATATCTGTGTTTGAGTTCTAGAACAGTTCTTAATTAGATCCCGCTTGATTGATTGCATGTCTTCCTGATTTCCTGAGAACTCCCTAGACTTAACGCCTTCGCTTCCTTGCTCACAAACTCGCTTGATTTACTTTCTGATGTCTGATTTACTGCTTTCTCATTAATTTCACCTAGTTTAATCTTTTCTGTTCTTAATCTATCGTTGACCGGAGTCCCTGTGGATTCGATACCCTAAGTACTACAACTACATCACTGTGCACTTGCAGTTAGTATAGGGATTAAAACTCGAGACCTATCAATCATCCACATATATAAGTACCACAACCACGACTGAAGAGCTCTGGAGAGTGAACAAGGTATGGTTAGATTGGGACTTCCTGAACCCATGATCCATAAGAGTGTGACTCAACTTGTGATACCACGCCCTGGGAGACTGTTTCAAACCATAGATAGCTCTTCTAAACCTCAACACTTCCCCTGGTCTACAAATGTGTTGAAGACCTGGTGGTGGAGTCATGTACACCTCTTCCTCAAGCTCTCCTTGTAGGAAAGCATTTTTGACATCCATCTGCCATAGATCCCATGAAAGGTTGGTGGCTAAGGAGAGAGTGACCCTTACAGTGTGAAGTTTAGCTACTGGTGCAAAGGTATCAGTGTTGTCTTCTCCATAAGTCTGAGTGAATCCTCTAGCAACCAATCTTGCCTTGTACCTCTCTATATTCCCATTGCTCTTATACTTGATTGTGAATACCCATTTGGAGCTAACAGTCTTCTTTCCTTTTGGTAAAGACTCCACATTCTAAGTGTGGTTCCTTTCCATAGCTTCTTTCTCATCAATCACAGCATCCATCCACGCCTTGGTGTCTTTGGCCTCTTCATAGGTTTTAGGAACATGATTCTGTAACTCCCCGTCCGCCCCTAACGGTGAGTCACCCATCCCTCTCGTCGGGCTCGTGGGCCCCACCCCTGTCCGACGGTCGGTGCGTTATTTTTGGTAGGCCCGACCGAGTAATTTACTGACCCTACAATCACCCCCTGACCTTTTCCCATGTGTTTTGTCCTCACACACATGCTACCACGAGTCACTTCCCGGAAGGTCACCCATCCTGGGACTACTCCAGCCCAAGCACGCTTAACTCTGGAGTTCTTTCAGGCAAGTGACCGGAAAAGGTAAGTGCACTTGGTGATATAGGTAGCCAAATTAATTCATTTAAGCCTTTCCGCATATACCACAAACCGGGATGTTACAATTCATCCACTCTCACAGAGCGCAACGCCCTCGTCGCGCACCAGGATCGTTATCCTTGACGATGTGAGCCCTCACTGACTTCACACGCGTCCTCGGATTCGGCTCTGATACCACTTGTAACGCCCCGTCCGCCCCTACCGGTGAGTCACCCATCCCTCTTCCGGGCTCATGGGCCCCACCCCTGTCCGACGGTCGGTGTGTTATTTTTGGTAGGCCCGACCGAGTAATTTACTGACCCTACAATCACCCCCTGACCTTTTCCCATGTGTTTTGTCCTCACACACATGATACCGTGAGTCACTTCCCGGAAGGTCACCCATCTTGGGACTACTCCAGCCCAAGCACGCTTAACTCTGGAGTTCTTTCAGGCAAGTAACCGGAAAAGGTAAGTGCACTTGGTGATATAGGTAGCCAAATTAATTCATTTAAGCCTTTCAGCATATACCACAAACCGGGATGTTACAGATTCATCTCTATCTTCCCAAGAAAAGCGCAATGACTTGATGGAACAAGTCAATAGAACACATGAACTGGTTGAGATGAGAAACAACCTGATTGTTGAAGTATAATTTTTTGTTGATCCAGATTGATGGATCTTTCTTTTCTCTAGTGCTTCTTCTGAGTTGTTGGACCGGTTGATCAGCTTCCTCTACACCCATCTCTTCTTCTTCATGATGAATAGTCTCCCCATCATTCATATTCAAGTTGTCTTGATCTTGATTCTGAGGTAGAACTTCTGAAGGATTATGTGTTTTCATGGTGTAATTGTCAGGTTACAACCTAGCACATAATCAACTAGGATCTAGGTGATTTGCAGATGAATCATAAACAGATCAGGGAGATTACCTTATGATTGCAGCGGAATGATCAAAGGAATATCGAGATCTGCAAGAGCTGATGATAACCGGCTCCTCCTAGGTATCCACACTCTTACAAGCTACTGGATCAGGCTGCTAGACCAAGCTGGAACAACAGAGAGAGAGAAGAAAAGAGAGGCAAAAATCGCAGACAAGAAGCATTGGGGCTTCCTGCGCCTCTCCTCTTCCTTATATGGGCCCAAGTAATTAAACTAATGGCTCATTAGGCTTTTGGGCCCAAGGCCCAAATCAGACAAAAAGACTGATTTTTGTCTGGCCCAATTCTCTGTACAAATACAGTAAATGCCTTGCATCTTACTGTATTAATTCCATTTTAACTTTCCCGTTAGCTATGGTGTGTGACCCTTTGGGATCATACAATACTGGTAATAAGTCCTAAACTTATAGATCATGAGCGGGCTCTAGCAAGTCATCATGATCACCCAGTATTTATGACTTATGTCTGATCTCGACACTTATCATACTTTCTAGAGATAGTACGGTAGATTTCAGGACATTCCCAACAATCTCCCACTTGTACTGGAATCCTACATTCCCTAATCCTTTTGTCTCAATATCTCAATCTGGCATAAGGCAAGATGCGTGTCATCCTTATATAGCCAGACCATGTTTATCGGAACAGATTTGATACTGACAATGCAAACGACTTGGGCAAGTCCGTTTGGGAGTGGCCACTCTCTTACCAGCTATCAAGTCTCCGATTGGCCTAGAGATATTACCTCCGTTAAACGGCAGGGACAAATCCCATCTTGTTCCATCACTATGAACTACACACTTTATAATACACCCAACCAAGGTCCTTATAGCTCCCAGTTACGAAACAGCGTTAGACAATGATCAAAGCGCATCACTCCATGTGCAGCCACATGCATGCGAACTCAGGTCTAAGGACTATACTCTATAGTCGTATATGAGAACCTCTCATGACACATATATTAATATCTTGTAGAGTTCTCATCAGCGGGCCATGTCCGGTCATATGCTCCCCTACATATACCTATGTGTCGACTTTGATGCCGCGCATCTATGACCCCTCGAAACTTGGTCATAAGTCTCAACACAAACTAGTCTCAAGTGGTTGTTGGTGTTCCAATTTCAACAACCTTCGACTATGGACACTATGATTTATGTCATTTCGTTAAATATGAGGTTTCAGGATCAAGTCTACTCATGTACTTCGATGGCCCATATATAATGACATGAATCATTTTGGAACGATTATTTATATCACAGTTAAAATAATCCAGAAATCATAGATTTCATAAACATAAAATATTATGTTTACATGAACCTTTCAAAATAACTAAATAAAGCCCTTTACAAACTCCCACTGAAATTAAGACTACATCTTAATTTCACTTATCCTACAGCTACAGTCCGCGACTCGTGCTTAGGCCTAAGGAGTGGCTTCGTTAATAGATTAGCAACGTTCTCATTCGTTGAAACTTGCTGATCTACTTAACACCTCTGTCATTTATCTCACGGAATAGGTTATACCTACCCTCAAGGTGTTTGGACCTCTGATGTGCAGCTAGCCTCATCTATGCTAGGAATCACATCAAGTTCAGTGATGAACTCTTCTTTCCAAACAACCTCTTTCGCCGCTACCCAAGCTGCAAAATTTTCAGCTTAAGTCATGGAGTCAGCAACAGTGCCTTGCACCGCCAGACAGACACAAGATATAACCGGACTGTGACCGGAAATCATCTTTGTCTGTTGGAAACTTGCCTTTCAGACTCTACCGACTTGTAGCACCTCACTTTCTCCGTAAATCAAGAACTTATCCTAAGTATTTTCCAAATACTTGAGGATATTCATTACGTCTATCCAGTGATTCTTTGCTGGATTTGACTGGTCTTTACTTGTCTTGCTTAACTTTAAAGCAACATCAAAACAAGTACGTGTCATGGCATACATGATAGATCCAATTGCCGACGCATATGGAATCTCATCCATGCATTCAAGCTCAGCAGTTATCGTAGGACACTGTTTCTTGCTTAACGTAATGCCATGTGACATTGGCATAAAACCCTTCTTGGAATGCTGAAAACGTGTAGGACTTTGTCAATATAAGAATCCTGACTTTGTCCTATCAGCTCTTTTGGATCTCTATCTTTAGATCCAAAATCCAAGAACATACGTGGCTTTACCCATGTCAATCATAAAAACAACTCCCAAGCCAGTCCTTTACCGACTGCAGCATTGGAACGTTATTTCCGAGAATCAGTATGTCATCGACATACACTATGAGAAATGCAACATCGCTCCCACTTATCTATTAGTAAACGCACAGTTCCACTTCGTTCCTGTTCAAGTCAAAACCTTGACTACTTCAACAGAATGAAGATTCCAACTCCGATGTGTTTGCTTCCATCCATGAATGGATCGATGAAGCTAACTTACACACAGTGTAATTTTTCGGAGTCCGGGCTCACTTTCGCTTCTGTGAATTTCGCAGGTTCGTCACTTTCAATGATCATCAGATCATGGCAACTAATCATGAGAAATCACTCTCGGATTAGTGACGAATTCATTCAGATCTGCGAACTTCAGGCTCTACAGGTGTAGATTCTACAGAAATCTGTAAATCCATCCGCTGCTCTCCCTCAACAGGTTGAGCAGCCTCCTGTATTTCTCGAATTTCTTCGAGTTATACTTTTACTCCCACTGTTCTTCTTGGAAAGCAACTTTCCTTTTAGAAAACAGAATTCCGAACAACCTAACTTCGTTTTCGGAATGGACGTAAAAAGTAACAAGCCTTGGTTTCCCTAGGACAACCAGCGAAGTAGCTCAACTACAAATACTCAATAAAGACGAATTTGGATCATTTCCAGTCCACATTTATGTGGTGTCTTTCAACTGATATTGGTGGAACTATTTCAGCGTAAACTTAGATATTTCTAGAGCGTTATTCTTAAAGAATATCATGGAAGATTCGTGTGACTCATCTTTAATCATTTCTAATAAGATCTGATTCTTTCTCACAGAAACACCTCCAGGTTTTCAGGAGAAATGAGCTGTGAAACGACTTCACACTCATTCAGATGATCACTGTTGGAAGTTTCGGTTGATCCTGATTCAATTCTCATATTGATATCAACCTAAACATGCATTAGATCTAGGTGTTCTTATTCAGAAACATAATAGATCTGACCTTTTACCTGTTTATGCAGCGGAAGGAGATAGAACAGGTCAGAGATCAGCAGAACCACCAAGGGATGGATCCTCCAAAGGCTCACACACGCACACCGGGAATTTGGCTGCTAGACCAGCAAGGAGAGGAGGCGCAGAAGAGAGGCTGGGAGGCGCAAAAAAGGCTGAGAAGAATTTGAGACCTAGGTCTGATTTTATTCATTAAAATCTCTCCTAGCTCTCATGGGCTTTTGGGCCCAATTCTCAGTTCTGATTAAATCCCATGGATTTAATCAGGCCCTTTAGTCTCTTTAAATACAGTAAATGCCTAGCACTTTTACTGTACTTCTGCTAAACCGTTCCTTCGTATTTTCCCGTTAGCTTAGGCGTGTGACCCATATGGGATCATATAACAAAGGCAATAAATCCGAGATTTATAGATCATGAGCGGACTCTAGCAAGCCATCATGACCCCCAGCATTATATGACTTATGTCTGATCATTGACATACTCTTACTTTCTAGAGACAGTACCGAGATTACTGGACATAATTCCAACAATCTCCCACTTGTACTGGAATCTCTGTATTCATAATCCTTTTGTCACAATATCTCGATTAGTCATAAGGCAAGATTAGTGTCATCCTTATAAAGCCTAATCTTGTTCATCGGACTCTGATTTGATACTGACAATCCAAACGACTCGGGACAATCCGTTTGAGCATGGCCATGCATTTTCCAGTATTCAAATCTCCGATTGGCCTAGAGATATTCACTCCATTTATATTGGAGGGACAAATTCCGTCTTGTTCCATCACTGTAAACTACTCATTTCATAATGTACCCAAACAAGGTCCTTATAACTATCGCAGAACGATAGCGTTAGACAATGATCAAAGTGCATCAGTCCATGTGCAGTCACATGCATGCGAACTCAGGTCTAAGGACTATACTCTATAGTCGTAGTAAGAATCTCTTATGACACAGATATAAATATCCTGAAGAGTTCTTATAAGCGGGTCTTGTCCGGTCGTATGTTCCCCAACATACACCTATGTACTGACTTTGATGCCGCGCATCTATGACACACTAAGACTTTGTCATAAGTCACGTACCAATCCAGTCTCACACGGTTGTTGGTGTTCCAATTTCAACAACCTTCGACTAGGGACAGGATGATATAAACCATCTATCAAATATAGGGTCTTATGACCAAGCTAAATGACTTTGATGACTCAAGATCAAGTCATTTACTTCGATGACCTATAAAATGGTTCATTTCATTTTGGAACGATTATTTCATCACAGTTAAAATAATCTTGAAATAATAATTTCATTAAACATCATTATATGTTTTACAAGAACATATCAATAACTAAATAAAGCCCTTTACTAACTCCCACTGAAATTAAGACTACATCTTAATTTCACTTATCCTACAGCAACAGTCCGCGACTCGTGCTTAGGCTCAAGGAGTGGCTTCGTTAATAGATTAGCAACGTTCTCATTCGTTGAAACTTGCTGATCTACTTAACATCTCTGTCATTTATCTTACGGAATAGGTTATTCCACTAAGTGTTTGGATCTTTGATGTGCAGCTAGTCTCATCTAAGTTGGGAATCACATCAAGTTCAGTGATGAACTATTCTTTCCAAACAACCTCTTTCGCCGCTTCCCAAGCTGCGAAACATTCAGTTTAAGTCATGGAGTCAGCAACAGTGCCGTGCACCGCCAAACAAACACAAGACATATCCGGACTGTGACCGGAAATCATCTTTGTCTGTTGGAAACTTGCCTTTCAGACTCTATCGACTTGTAGCACCTCACTTTCTTCTTAACTTAAAGAACTTATCCTTAGTATTCTTCAAATACTTTAGAATATTCTTTACGGCAATCCAGTGATTCTCTGCTGGATTTGACTGGTCTTTACTTGTTTTGCTTAACATTAAAGCAATATCAAAACAAGTACGTGTCATGGCATACATGATAGATCCAATTGCCGTCGCATATGAATCCTATCCATGCATTCAAGCTCAGCAGTTATCGTTGGACACTGCTTCTTGCTTAACGTATTGCCATGTGACATTGGCTTAAAAACCCTTCTTGGAGTGCTGAAAACGTGTAGGACTTTGTCATCAAAGAATCCTGACTTTGTCCTACCAGCTTTTCTGGATCTCTATCTTTAAATCCAAAATCCAAGACTTTCGTGGCTATACCCATGTCATTCACTAAACCAACTCCCAAGCTAGTCCTTTACCGACTGCAGCATTGGGACGTTATATCCGAGAATCAGTATGTCTTCGACATACACTATGAGAAATGCAATATTGCTCCCACTAATCTATTAGTAAACGCACAGTTCCTCTTCGTTCCTGTTCAAGTCAGAACCTTGACTACTTCAACAAAACGAAGATTCCAACTCCGATATGTTTGCTTCCATCCATGAATGGATCGATGAAGCTAACTTACATAAAATGTAATTTTTTCGGAGTCCGGGCTCACTTTCGCTTCTTTGAATTTCGCAGATTCATCGCTTTCAATGATCATCAGATCATGCGAACTTTCAATGATTATCATGTTCAACTAATGACGAGAAATCACTCTCGGATTAGTAACTGATTCATATCTGCGAACTTCAGGCTCCACAGGTGTAGATTCTACAGAAATCTGTAAATCCTTCCGCTGCTCTCCCTCAATAGGTTAAGCAGCTTCCTGTATCTCTCGAATTTCTTCGAGTTGTACTTTTACTCCCACTGTTCTTCTTTGGAAAGTAACTTCCCTTCTTAGAAAACAGAATGGTCGTAAAAATACCTTTTACTCCCACTGTTCTTCTTGGAAGGTAATTTCCTTCTTAGAAAACAGATGGTCGTAAAAGTACCGAGCCTTGGTTTCCCTAAGAAAACTTCGAGTTATGCTTTTACTCCCACTGTTCTTCTTGGAAAATAACTTCCCTTTTTAGAAAACAGATTGGACGTAAAAGTAACAAGCCTTAGTTTCTCTAGGACAACCAGCGAAGTAGCACAACTACAAATACTCAATAAAGACAAATTTGGATCGATTCCAATCCACATTAACGTGGTGTCTTTCAACCGATATTTGTGGAACAATTTCAGCGTAAACTTAGATATTTTAGAGCGTTATTCTTAAATAATATCATGGAAGATTCGTGTGACTCATCTTTAATCATTTCTGATAAGATCTGATTCTTTCTCACAGAAACACCTCCAGGTTTTTCAGGAGAATTGAGCTGTGAAACGACTTCACACTCATTCAGATGATCACACCATCAATGACTTAAGTATTCTCACTCTGATTTAACTCAGAGTCTTAATACTTCTGTCACTTAGGTTCTATACCTCATTCTGGAACTCTTTCGACCATGTCAAAGAATTCCGACTTGTGTCTCATCAAATGAACACAGTCTTACTCACTGAATTAATCAGTCAAGACAATGAAGTATAAGAAATTTTCTCTGGCATTTCTGCTCATCGGACCACATACATGAGTATGTTCAATCTCCAATAAGCCTTTGGGCCTTTTTCTAGCTCGGCTAAGATGGGCCCTTTGTCTTTAGGTCCAGTAAACAGAATTCAAGTCTCATAAGATATCGTATCAAATGAGCCCAACAGTTCATAACTATGGGATTTCTGAATCCGTCTTACTCTATGTGACCAAGACTTTTATACCAAGAAAATTCAGGTTTAATTCATCAGATTTAAACCAATTCGGTATTTATGTTATATTTAGGCACTCTTTGGTTTAAGATATAAAACCCATTCCTTGAATAGGGTGCTACAATTAATATTTCATTAAGATCAAAAGAACAAAACCTTGTCTTTTATCAAAATGAAAAACATTCAAATTCTTACAAGAAAATGAAAAACAACTCTGCTTAAAGCAGGTAGATTGTAGCAATTACTTAATACAAAACCAAGCCTTGAAGGTATCTACAAGTGAAAACCCTATGACTGAGGCAGCTTCCATAGCTCCTTCCAGACATGCAGTTCCACTTGCCCTTCCTTCAACGTTCTACTGTTGCTCAGGCTCTGCATATTACAACAAATATCAGTGCCACAACCAGTATCCAATACCTGCAAGGTAGAACTTGAAGTAATAACATGAATACCTGAGGAAGTAGTCTCATACATTAACTTTAACTCCTCATCGTCTTCCATGAATTTTATGCAATCTCTCTTCCAATGCCCTATCTCTTTACAGTAGCAGCACTTACCAACGTAAGAGGTATCTGACTTGAGCTCAGAAGACATACGCTTGCCATGATTCAAAATCTGGACAACTTTGTCTTCACCCTTGTCAGTACTAGGTTTCATAAACCTACCCTTCACGTTTGGCTCAACCATCTTGAGCATATCATGCAGTTCAGTCAGCGTCTTCGTTAAGCCTTTCTTGATATAGTTCCTTCTGAACTTATCATAGCTTGACGGCAGTGACTGCAGAATGATTTCAGTTGCCAATTCTTGGCCAACTGGATAATCCAGTTTCCTCAGGTTATCTATATAACCTATCATTTTACTGATATGAGGACTTACTGGATGATCATCTGGTAGCTTGCAGCTAGTGAGAGACTTAACCAACTGGTATCTCTCCACTCGTATCTGCTCCTGAAATTTCAATTTCAGGCTGTTGATCATCTCTATTGGCGACTCCATGTTCTCATATTGCTTTCGCAAGTCTGAGTCCATGGTAGCCAATATCAGACCACGCACATCTACCGCATCATTATAATGCTTATTCCAAGCATCATATACTGCATGGGAGGCATTGGACCCGATCCTCACGGGGAGAGCTCTCTCAAGAACATAGTCCTTTCTCTCCTGTCTGAGGACTAGCCTCAGGTTCCGCGACCAAGTCAAGAAATTTGATCCGATCAGCTTGTCCATCTCAAGGACAGACCGGATCGAGAAAGTGTTTTGATTATTTGTGCTAGTCATAACTGAAAATTAAGATAAAAGGATTTTAGTTAATATGTTCAATATGATTAATCTCGTATTATGTTTAATATGATTAATCACACATTATATTCAATAACATAAGTTACCCTCAATAGAATATAATGATTCCAAGATCCACATATAACTAAGATTATAGTGGGCCACTGGCCGTCACTAAACTTTAGCTTATATCGGTAAGCCCTATATCGGCTAATTATATCCGTGATATAACTCTTGGTTGTGAATCTGGGCCCGAGGTCCAATTTACTCTGATGTCTCAAGGCCCGGGACTCCCGATGGCCTAGTCAAGAAAACCGGACTATACAGTCATGTAATCATTAATGTCTGGGACTCCCAATGACATTTATGAATCACAAACCGTCTTACCCACGCAAAAGCAGACATCCTCACACTGTAAGGCCATGAATGCAATTGAATGGGCTTTGACAGCTGACATAGCCTGGACAAGACATCCAACGCTTGATATTGTTTGAGGTTCGTAGGTTTATTAAAATCATTCCCAAAATAGAAGATTACTATTTCGGGAAACTTTCTATTTATGGAAACCTACTATTTTTAGAAACTTTCTAAAATTGGAAACTTTCTAAAACCGGAAACTTTCTAACTTTAGAAACTTCTTTAAAATCCAAAACCCGCAAATTCAGAAAATTCTATTTTAAGAAACTTTCTAATTATAAAATTTCGGAAACTTTAATTTAAAACCGACTTTATAATTTTATAAAATAGTTTTTAAATTAATCTGAAGAAAGACTCAATTAACTGGCCCAATTGTTTTAACTTCTTGGCCCGAGGCCCAAGAATTGATCCATGTCCAAGACATGACCCAATTGTCCAATTAATTGACATAACCGGTCTGGTTCATTAAAAACTGGTCTAACCAAGTTTTAATTACTACGATGACCACAATTGTCAACCGGTTATTTACTAAACCGGAACTTCTCAATTTATTTGGTCCAACCAAATCAAATTAGAAATTCCTGGTTTAGGCACTAAATCCAATATTTCTTTCGACATTGGATTTCTTATTCCGGTTTAACTAGATTTAATAAAATTATTAAATCTGTTTATTAAACCAGAACGAAGATTTTAATTAAGTTTTGAACCGAGCATTGAACCGAACCGAATTAGTCACGAACCAAACCGAGTTGGTCGTGACCTAATTTTCAGCCAAGAACATCTTGTCCAGCCGCCCAGCCGCGAACCGTTCGATCCGAGATCGAGGACGGTCGGGTCGAACCAGCCGGACGTTCGGGACGGGACAGGGACGGCGCACGCGACCGGATGGACGCTCGCCAGACGGACGGGACGCAGCGCACGGACGGACGCATCACTCGGCCGATCGACCGAACCGGTCATCCCGACCGTCCGATCCCGATCGTTCCGATCCCGACCGTTCCGATCTCCCGACCGGTCGCCTTTTGGCCGTGATCACCAACCGGCCAAGCCGGGTCGATCACGCCTTAGCCAATCAACAAAACCCGAGTCATATAGCTCGGTTTTGTGATTCAAGTGTTTGTTCAGGATTTTAATTCAGTTTCTTATGTGTTTTTCTTATCAGTAATGGATTCAAAACACATCTAAACAGATTAAACAACCTAAACAATGAATCTAAAACAAGAAACCTAAGAACCAATGGCTCTGATACCACTGTTGGAAGTTTCGGTTGATCCTGATTCAATTCTCATATTGATATCAACCTAAACATGCATTAGATCTAGGTGTTCTTATTCAGAAACATAATAGATCTGACCTTTTACCTGTTTATGCAGCGGAAGGAGATAGAACAGGTCAGAGATCAGCAGAACCACCAAGGGATGGATCCTCCAAAGGCTCACACACGCACACCGGGAATTTGGCTGCTAGACCAGCAAGGAGAGGAGGCGCAGAAGAGAGGCTGGGAGGCGCAAAAAAGGCTGAGAAGAATTTGAGACCTAGGTCTGATTTTATTCATTAAAATCTCTCCTAGCTCTCATGGGCTTTTGGGCCCAATTCTCAGTTCTGATTAAATCCCATGGATTTAATCAGGCCCTTTAGTCTCTTTAAATACAGTAAATGCCTAGCACTTTTACTGTACTTCTGCTAAACCGTTCCTTCGTATTTTCCCGTTAGCTTAGGCGTGTGACCCATATGGGATCATATAACAAAGGCAATAAATCCGAGATTTATAGATCATGAGCGGACTCTAGCAAGCCATCATGACCCCCAGCATTATATGACTTATGTCTGATCATTGACATACTCTTACTTTCTAGAGACAGTACCGAGATTACTGGACATAATTCCAACAATCACACCATCAATGACTTAAGTATTCTCACTCATGATCTAATCCAGAGTCTCAATACTTCTGTCACTCATATTCTATACCTCCTTCTGGAACTCTTTCGACCATTTCAAAGAATTCCGACTCGTGTCTCATCAAATGAACACAGTCATACTCACTGAAGTAATCAGTAAAGATAATGAAGTACAGAAAATTTTCTCTGGCATTACTGCTCATCGGGCCACATACATGAGTATGTTTAAGGTCCAATAAGCCTTTGGGCCTTTCTCTAGCTCGGCTAAGATGGGCCCTTTGTCTTTTGGTCCAGTAAGCAGAATTCAAGTCTCATAAGATATCCGATCAAATGAGCCCAAAAGTCCATAACTATGGGATTTCTGAATCCGACTCACTCTATGTGACCAAAAAAATTTACGCCAAGAAAAATCAGGTTTAATTCATCAGATTTAAACCAATTCGGTATTTATGTTACATTTAGGCACTCTTTGGTTTAAGATATAAAACCCATTCCTTGAATAGGGTGCTACAATTAATATTTCATTAAGATCAAAAGAACAAAACTTGTCTTTTATCAAAATGAAAAACATTCAAATTCTTACAAGAAAATGAAAGACAACTCTGCTTAAAGCAGGTACATTGTAGCAATTACTTAATACAAAACCAAGCCTCAAAGGCATCTACAAGTGAAAACCCTACGGCTGAGGCAGCATCCATAGCTCCTTCCAGACACGCAGTTCCACTTGTCCTTCCTTCAACGTTCTACTGTTGCTTAGGCTCTGCATATTATAACAAATATCAGTGCCACAACCAGTATCCAATACCTATAAGGTAGAACTTGAAGTAATAACATGAATACCTGAGGAAGTAGTCTCATACATCACCTTCAACTCCTCATAATCTTCCATGAATTTAATGCAATCTCTCTTCCAATGCCCAGTCTCTTTACAGTAGCAGCACTTACCAACGTAAGAGGTATCTGACTCGGGCTCAGAAGACACACGCTTGCCATGATTCAAAATCTGGACAAATTTGTCTTCACCCTTGTCAGCATTAGGTTTAGTAAACCTACCCTTCTCCATTACGAGATTATACAGGGTACTCTTCACGTTTGGCTCAACTGTCTTGAGCATATCATGCAGTTCAGTCAGCGTCTTCGTTAAGCCTTTCTTGATATAGTTCCTTTTGAACTTATCATAGCTTGACGGCAGTGACTGCAGAATGATCTCAGTTGCCAATTCTTGGCTAACTGGATAATCCAGATTCCTCAGGTTATCAATGTAACCCATCATTTTACTGACATGAGGACTCACTGGATGATCATTTGGTAGCTTGCAGCTAGTGAGAGACTTAACCAACTGGTATCTCTCCACTCTTACCTGCTCCTGAAATTTCAATTTCAGGCTGCTGATCATCTCTATTGGCGACTCCATGTTCTCATATTGCTTCAGCAAATCTGAGTCCATGGTAGCCAATATCAGACCACGCACATCTACCGCATCATTATAATGCTTATTCCAAGCATCATATACTGCATGAGAGGCATTGGACCCGATCCTCACGGGGAGAGCTCTCTCAAGGACATAGTCCTTTCTCTCCTGCCTGAGGACTAGCCTCAGGTTCCGCGACCAAGTCAAGAAATTTGATCCGTTCAGTTTGTCCATTTCAAGGACAGACCGGATCGAGAAAGTGTTTTGATTGTTTGTGCTAGTCATAACTGAAATTTAGAGATAAATAGAGTTTTAGTTATTTAGTTCATAAAAGAGTAATCTTAATAACTTATAAGAAAACTCGCATTGCATTCAAAATTTCTTTGTTTAACCTCTTAAGAATGCAATGATTCCGAGACCCATGTTCAACCAAAACCAAAGTGGGCCACTGGCCGTCACCCGGAATTAGCTTTACTTGGTAAGCATACACACAGCTAGTTATATCCATATAACTCTCGGTTGTGGATTGGGCCCAAGGCCCAATTCACCAGATGTCTCAAGGCCCGGGACTCCCGATGGCCCAGTCAAGGAAACCAATCTCTTACAGCCAAATAATCACTAAAGTCTGGGACTCCCAATGAAATTAGTGACTATATACTACTTTACTTACGCAAAAACAGACACCTCACACTGTAAGCCATATCTGTAATTGAATAAGCGTTAAGTAGCTGACAAGATTGGGCAAGACATCCAAGCTTGATATTGTTTTTGAGGATTTTAGGTTTCAATAGATTTCCTCCCAAAAATAGAAGATTACTATTTTGGGAAACTTTCCATTTCAGGTAACTTACTAAATGTGGAAACTTTCTATTTAGGGAAATCTACTATTTTTAGAAACTTTCTAAATCGGGAAACATTCTTATTTTAGAAACTTTCTAAAATTGAAACTTTCTATTTCCAAAAAATTCCTAACATGCCAAAATTAGAAACTTCTAATATTAGAAGCTCTCTAATTTAATGTTTTATTAAAGTTTTTCGGTTGGGTCACAAATTATAGGCCCAATTCTTGGCCCAAGACCACAGAATTCCAATTGGCCCAATAATTTGACATAACCGAGTCGGTTCATTAATTTTGGTCCAAGACCAAATTAATTACTAAATCCAACTGGTTATTTACTAAACCAGACCAGCTCTAAATTATTTGGTCCAACCAAATCAAACTTAGACCAGCCTTCGGTTTAGGTTAAAATTCAATTTTGAATTTAAATCCGGTTTAACCAGAAATTTAATAATACCAATTGCATTAAATAATTTCCAGCAAACCGCGATTTGGGTTAACCGCTTAAACCATAATTATTCAAATTTTTGAAACGATTAATATAATTGAATTTGACAAAAAAAGATTCTCAATTATAACAAACCTTATGAATCGTATCTTATTATCAAAACAAAATCAAAAGCGATTGTTTAATTATAGACAAAATCAACAAGCGAAGATGACATTCACTAAACATCAAAATCATGATCTTTAATTAAACAATTCGATCGTGACATTCATATAAGACAAAAACACGTTTTGACTTTTCCAATTCATATATCATCGATAGCTAACTCAATTTAATAACTGAAGACAAAAACGTATTCGACATTCACTTGAAGACAAAAACGTATTTGACATTTTCAAATCGATTATTTTGTCATGAATCAAAAAACCGGTTTTGACTTTTTCCTCATCGTATTATGCATAAGTTTTCCAAACCTTGAAAACGTTTATGTCTTTCGCTTGAAGACAAAACAACATCATCGTTTTCAATTAACATAATCGATCAATAACAACGATCATTGATCGTTAATAAAACAAAGTCAACATGCGATTGATATCATAACATTAATGATTCTAGGTTTTCAAAGTTTCAATCAATTTTACTCATTAAAATCGATTCATCAAACTAATAAACAACCTAGTATGATCCAAAAAGCAAAAACCTAACGACCTGGCTCTGATACCACTGAAGGATTATGTGTTTTCATGGTGTAATTGTCAGGTTACAACCTAGCACATAATCAACTAGGATCTAGGTGATTTGCAGATGAATCATAAACAGATCACGGAGATTACCTTATGATTGCAGCGGAATGATCAAAGGAATATCGAGATCTACAAGAGCTGATGATAACCGGCTCCTCCTAGGTATCCACACTCTTACAAGCTACTGGATCAGGCTGCTAGACCAAGCTGGAACAACAGAGAGAGAGAAGAAAAGAGAGGCAAAAATCGCAGACAAGAAGCATTGGGGCTTCCTGCGCCTCTCCTCTTCCTTATATGGGCCCAAGTAATTAAACTAATGGCTCATTAGGCTTTTGGGCCCAAGGCCCAAATCAGACAAAAAGACTGATTTTTGTCTGGCCCAATTCTCTGTACAAATACAGTAAATGCCTTGCATCTTACTGTATTAATTCCATTTTAACTTTCCCGTTAGCTATGGTGTGTGACCCTTTGAGATCATACAATACTGGTAATAAGTCCTAAACTTATAGATCATGAGCGGGCTCTAGCAAGTCATCATGATCACCCAGTATTTATGACTTATGTCTGATCTCGACACTTATCATACTTTCTAGAGATAGTACGGTAGATTTCAGGACATTCCCAACAACTTCTTCTTGAGTTTGAGTGGGTTCTTGATTAGCTGTCACTGGTTCTTCCTCATGCACCTCTTCTTGATGACTTCCTGTTTCTGTTTCCCTTTGTCTTGGTACCTTAGGAGAGTCATTCCCCAAATGATCCAAGAGAAACCTCAGACTTGTAGCAAGGTCAGAAGGTGATCTTGAGAGGTCTTTCAATCCTTCCCAATCCCTATTTTCAAAATAACCCTTTCCTTCTATGAACTTGACATCCCTTGAGACATAGGTGCGGTTGTTGATTAGATCATAGCATTTGTACCCCTTCTGAGTAGTTGAATATCCAAGGAACATGCACTTGATGCTTAGCTTCTAGCTTGTTTCTTTGATCACCTGAATTGTGGACAAAACACACACACCCAAACACACGTAAGTGTTCAATAAAAGGTTGGGTTTTGTTTAATACCTCAAATGGTGAGATGTCTTGGAGAACTTTTGTTGGAATCCTATTGATGAGATAGCAAGCTGCTAAGACCGCATCTCCCCAAAATATTTTAGGCACATTGGTATGAAACATCATGGACCTAGAAACCTCCATGAGATGTCTCTTCTTTCTCTCAGCCACTCCATTTTGTTGAGGTGTATGTGGACAGCTTGTTTGATGTAGGATTCCATGTTTGTTCATGTTAGTTTTGAATCTTTGACTTGTATACTCTCCTCCATTATCTGTTCTAAACACTTTGATCTTTGCATTAAACTGATTAGTAATGTAATTTTGAAAGTGAATGAAAGCTTCATAAACCCTATCTTTAGATGGAAGCAAAGTGACCCAAGTATATTTCGATTTTTCATCTATGAATGTCACAAAATATTTGTTCCTATCTCTAGATTGACAAGGTGAAGTCCAAACATCAGAATGCACTAGATCAAAGTAGTTTTCATAGATAGTAACAGACTTAGGAAATATAGTTCTACAATGTTTGCCAAGAATACAAGCTTCACAAGTTGAATGATCAAAGTTAACATTAGGCAACATTAAGCTGAGAGCACGAGCATGAGGATGTCCAAGTCTAGCATGCCACAAAACATTTTGATTAACAGAAAAACAGGAATTGAAAGCTAATGAATCCGAATTGCTTGGAGAAGTGTCTTCAAGGA
Source organism: Orychophragmus violaceus (assembly GCA_030180135.1). Classification (NCBI taxonomy): domain Eukaryota; kingdom Viridiplantae; phylum Streptophyta; class Magnoliopsida; order Brassicales; family Brassicaceae; genus Orychophragmus; species Orychophragmus violaceus. The sequence continues at coordinate 83,234,749 of CM058230.1, read as the reverse complement.
GATAAAGCTCATCTTGTGTACCACCTCTTCCAATAACCTTTCCATTCTTAATATCCTGAAAGAAAACTTCATTAGGCCCAAAAATAACATTGCAATTCAGGTCTTTAGTAATCCTTTTAACCGACAGCAAGTTAGACTTAAACTTAGGAACATAGAATGCATCACTTTCCTTGTTAAACATTCTTAACTTTCCTGTTTCTACAATGTGAATACCTTGACCATCAGCAATATTTACTCTTCCTAGAGCAGGTTTGATGTCTTTTAACAACTTAGCATTACTAATCATGTGGTGAGATGCTCCTGAATCTACTACCAAGTTCTGATCAGTTTTAGCAAGAAGTTTATGAGACAATAAAATGATACCAGAGAGTTTAGAGGCATAAGCCTTGATGATGTCCTCCAAATTACTCCTCCTCACATAATCAGTGTTGGTGATGAGTGCAAGCTCTCCTCCTTGTGTGGATGAAGTCGCCTGCTCATTCACAACCTCTTGAGAGATGTTGGCCCTTGAGTCTTTGAACTTGGATGGCTTGAGATGAGGGTGAAGGATCCAGCACTTGTCCTTGGCGTGTCCTTTCTTCTTGCAATGGTCACAGAAGGTAACCTTCCTTTCCTCTTGCTTGAACACACTCTTGTTGGCAGTGACAAGATCCCCTTTTCCTCCGAACAATCCAATGTTTCATTGCTCCTTTTGGATCCTTGAACACACCTCTTCAAAGTCAGGGAGTGTAGTCTCCCTTAAGACTTGATAACCTCATTGTAGACTGGATTCAAGTTGAGTAGAAGGCCAAAGATCTTGTCCTGCTCCTTTCTCTCAATAAGAACCTTAGGGTCCATAGTACTCGGTCTTAGCATGTCAAGCTCAGACCAGGCAGAAGAGAACTTCCCAAGGTACTTGGTGAACTCACAATCCTCTTGGTGAAGATCACTGATGGTCTTCTTCACTTCATACACAAGGCTGAGGTTGGAGACATCACCATAAACCTTCTTGAGAGTGTCCCAAAGTGACTTAGCTGTTTCACAGTGGGAGTAAGCGTCAAGGATGGAGGAGTCAAGAGAGTTTTGAAGAAATCCAAGGACTGATTGATCTTCCTGAAACCATCTTGCCTCTTCTTTCTTGGTCTCCTCATCCTTCTTCTTTGTTGAATCTTCCTCGCTTGGAGTTTTGTCTTCAAGGATGTGCTCCCAAAGTCCTCTTCCACAAATGGTTGTCTTGGTAGTTCTCTGCCATGTTTTGTAGTTGAGACCCCTGATGCGGTTGGAGTTAACTTGGACAGTATCTTCCATGGATGCGGTTGAGGAAGCTTAAGAAAAGAGATTGAAGATGGGTAGAAACAGAGAGAGAGAATGAAAAATCTGAACTGTGAGAGTAATAGAATGAAGAGAGAATATAGAGAATCAAGAACAATAACTCTATTGCTCTGATACCATGTTAGATTTTGAGAGATTAAGCTTGAGAGATTAGAGAGATGAGATAGTTTGAACATGAGAAAACCGGGGAGAATAATTTCCCAACGTCTATTTTCATTCATTGGTGGCTACAAGATATTTAAAGGATACAAAGAGAACAAAGTCTAAACCTAGTTTGATACAAGACAAAATAGACAGCCTGTCTCCGACGTTCTATTCTTTTTAGCAACTGTAATATAGAATAGAAGTGTCCATGACATCGTGCTGACATCGTCGATTTCCATGACATCGACACTGACATCGTCGATGTCACATAGTCTAGACTTCGTTCCAGCATCCGTGTCGCCGGCACCGTCGGTGACACATATAGATCAGGATTCTCTTCCAACATCCGTGTCGCCGACACCGTCGGTGACACATATAGATCAGAATTTGTACGTTGATACTCCATGATCAATACTAACAACTTGGTAGAGATCTCTAGTGGTGTCTATCACTTCTTCTTTTCTTCTAAAGGTTCACATTTTTCTTCTTCTTTCTCATCTTCATGTTCCTTCAAGATCTGAACCTTTTCCTTTTGGAATGTCAAATTTTGTAAGAGCAACACTTAATCCCAGTATATCTAAATGAGCTTCTAGTCTCTCCTTCCACATCATATAATCTCCACGTTCATCAAAATTTTTAACTTCTACTCTTGAAGATGACATGGTTCCTTGTTTGAAGTGTCAGTAACGAACCACAAGCAAAAGGAACCGAGATTTGATACCACTTTGATAAGAACTCTATACTTTGAGGTGTCGACTTGCCTCAAGAGAGAACTCACCAAAAATTTAATAGAAAGAAGAAGAACAAGTTGCAATGATGAGATGTAGAGATGTTCTTAAGAAACATAGTTAGCGAGTGATTGAACAAGAAAGATGAAAGAGTAAGAAAGGAAGAACAAGAGCACACAAGCAAGTTTAACCAGTTCACTCACGTTAACTTAGGAGCTACGTCGGGCCGAGACTCATCCTAGAAATCCACTAGTATCAAAGAAGAAATTACAACAAGAGATTACATGTGACTCTTCTGACCTTTCACTAATATTTGGATTCACTCTATACCACCTCTCTTGTGTTGAGAAAACTAATGGAAAAAGTTTATACTTAACTAGTTTTCTCTCTTCCTTTCTAATTAACACATAAGTCTCACACACTCTCTCTCTCGAACAAGAAAGCACCTTAGGTCTTAATGTGCAGCCACAACCGCATATACCACCATATTAAACGGCAAAAGTACGATATTGGATAAGCGTTTAGATCAAATCTGAGTTCTGGCTTTCCCTTTTGAGTTTAGACAAACAGAATGTACTTGACAAAGGAATAAGGCTTATGTTTGTTTGAATTATGTAGTAGTCATTTCCTTAAGCTAAAGCGGTCCCAAAAGTAAACAACCCGGAGTTAGGAGCTTCTACCATGGTTTAGTCATGGGTTTGGTTCCACAAATGCTTAAACATCAGCTCCTTGTTCATCAAGTCATTACATTCCTTACAGCTTAGAATTTCCTTTTTCCTTTCCGAGAATCCTAACAAGACGGTTATGAAGTTTAAGTAAGAAGCATGGACTTATGAGAAACAAATTATTGTAGTAGGATCAAGACGTTGTTGTAGAAGAAATAGAGGCCAATTCTTCATTTTGAAGTCCTGGGCGAGATGGAAATCAGAGAGTGTTCTTTCCGTTCCTTAACAAAAGATGGAAGTAGCTCCATCCCACACAAGTTGCATTTATAGACATCAACCGAACATAACAGCTCCATTTTCGGAAATACTGAAACTGCTTCGGTCTATAGTGCATTAGAATTATCGTTGTTCATCAACTGACTTGTATCTGATTTGCACTCTTTTGTATTTTCTGAGCACATCATCTACTTCTAAGAGCATGTGCAATGGGGTATTATAAGGGGTTCTTAGCGCGGAACTCTATGCGAAATTAAGAACCCCTTCCCCCAAAGTCTCTTAGTTAAGAGATTTTTAGAACCCGGTTCTTCACTGTTCATGTGACGTGTCGAGCCGGGATTCGTCCATTTATTTATTTTTTTATTTTTTTTAAGTTTCGAAAAAAAAAAAAAATTTAAGAACTTTTGGTGAGTATCACCATTGCACTTGCTCTAATACTTTCGAACTTTCTTCCCTTTCCTTATATTCTTGATTTGAAGTTACTTTTTTGGCATCTATTCGGGATTGTTTTTTATATTGCCTATGTTTCATAATATTAGACAACATCCTTCGGTTGGGGATACCTTGTCTCATGAGAACCAAACGGCAAAGGAAAAACTCAAATATTTGATAGTACTTGCTATTTGTTATATAATAATGATTATCCATAAATTTAATATTATATATTATTGTCTAAATATCTTTGTTGACCGACGTAGTAAAGTCGGCAGAAGTTTTAGTATAAATAGGCAAGGCATGTTGTATCATTCGATATACTTCTGAAGTTAATATAAGTCTCTCTCCCTCTCGTTTTCATTCTCCAACAAAAAATAAAAGTCATATACTTACATATATATATATATATATATATATATATGCTACACATATCTCATCTTTAGTTAAAATAATTATTATTCAACACGTTATCAGCACGACCGTCTCTTAATCCGGTCAAATACCAAAAAGGTGAGGTTTGATTATGACTAATTTATTATCCTGCTCATGTATTATTTTCGGAAAGATAGGCACTGCCTTCTCCGAACCGATCGTTATGTTACGCTATGCCTTCACGATCATGATCCATGGTAGACTATGTCACCTCAGATCATATTTATGGAGTGATAGGTTAAGCCTCCCCCTTATCATTATGTTAGGCTATGCCTCTACGATTTGATCACATGGTAGACTATGTCACCTCAGATCATATTTATGGAGTGAAAGATTATGCCTCCTCCTTGAATTTATGGTAGGCGCTGCCTCCTCGATTATTCTAATCTAACTTTTTAATTATGCATTTAAATTCCGCATTTATATTTATGCGCTTCAATTTATGCATTTAAATTCCGCATTTATATTTATGCATTTAAATTTATGCATTTAAATTTATGCATTTAAATTTATCATATTTCTTGAAAAAAATCACATGGATGTTGTCATCCTGAGATGATTTTTTAATTATGTTGAATTATTGTCGGAGTTGAAGGTTTTGCCTTCTCCTGAATCGAGTCGTAGGCTATGCCTCTAAAACGACATCAAATGAAATGATATTTTACGTCACCACTTACATGATGGCTTGAAAGATCATGAACCATCATACTCGTCCAACTGGATTGGCTCCATTCTCAAAAGTTTCATTATCCAAAGTGAATGTCGTAGCAACCAGTAATTGTAATAATTTTGATGACGAGAATGCAGACACGGTAGAGTCCGTGATCGCTTATGAATAAGGTGGTAGACATGGGCGTGGAAAGAGATTCCAGTCTCATAAATTAAATGAAAATTGTGTAATGAAAACACAAAAGAGAATGTTTGTTACATGTTTGGCATAACATGGAATTGGATATGTACATGTCGTATGCCAAAATATTTAGCCATTCTGTATGGAAAAGTACAAAAGACAAGAGAAACGATATTAAACCGATTTCATCTCGATTGAATTTTTTTGATGTCACAAGTTTCTTGTTGATGGGATCAACATAGAACTTAGGTTGACATGACATGATATTATGAATTGGAATTCATGATGAAGAATCGGTCTGGCAAACAATGCTACAGTGCACGTTGTAGACGATATTTCTCTTGTCTCAGAATAATAAAAGACTCCGCCGAAAGCGTGAGTACCATACTGGTAATGCAAAGATTATGAACGACATAGATGTGACGATTTTCAATGCTGAGGAGAACCAAATGTTATATTCTCCTAAAATCTCGCGGACTTTTGTTAAGTTCTGGATATATATCAAAAGAGAGATAAAATGACATTGAAAATATTTGCATTACATCGGAGAGGAAACATACATTGGGAGAGTACCAATGATGTCCTCCAAATTATAAATATGACATAATCATAGGCTTCATGGCCAAAACACTATATTTGGCTAAAATAGCTCATTGAGTATGTTAGTTTGATGAAAGTGAATTCCCCACGTTAGAGGGAGGATTGAGAGAATCACCAAATGATAGCACCTAGTGTATACACTCTTTGGCTTATCTTGATCCTCCTACTAATCACGCGAGGTGGAAGTTCAAAAAGGATCCAAGCAAGTAATGCATGACTGGGATTCATTCGAGATGGATATTATGGAAGAGATATCATCTCGAGGGGGAGAATTAAAGAATCCCACAACGACAGTAAGTTGATAATTTTGGTAACTTGAAATCCTAGATTTGATCACTCTGGTGAGTTCATGTTATGCAATTAGTCACTTATTGTCGATGAGATAAATTTATGCATACATATGATTATGTTTACACTCAAAATGAGCTCATTTATAAGCAAATCCAAGGGATTGCAATGACCAATTATGGTGAAATTTAATCTTCATGTTTTAGCATGGGTGTAAGATATATGCTTTCCACACCGCATATAAGTAACATCCACAGAGGATGAAACGTAAGAGCTGGAGATGAATCTCGCTCTAATAATGTTGAGCTATCACTCGGTGATGTGCTCGTTGTAAGATTTGCCTATTATTATTGTGGTGAGAATTTTCTCCCATCATTATAAAGAGAATCGTGAATAGTTGGAATCCTTGAACAAATGAATGTGAACTTGAGGTTCAAAGTTTCAAAGGATCATTATTCAGATATATTGCAAATCTAATGATAATGCTGATGGATGAGATTTCATTGTGATCCTTGCATAAATGAATAATGAACTTGAAGTTCAAAGAAATCTCATATTCCAGCTGAGAATGCTCCTATAATAATAGTGTGTCTATGGCACATGAGGAACGTGATAGACCCCTTTGGTTCCAAAGCTAAAGTAAATCCTCATAAGAAAAAGGAGCAAATGACTATTGAAAAGAGGATTAAACTTCCGAAGAGGAGTAATGAGACCGTTGGCATTGGTTAATAATAAGATCAGGTACCTGAATGAAATCAATGATATTGATAAAGAGATCTCGATTAACCATGTCATTACGGGGAAAATATGGACCAAAGGTAGATATGATTGTCGACAAAATGAATGATATAGCGCGCATGAATCTCCGCTCTGCAGTTAAGCGTAGAGAGAAAATGAGGATCACGAGTCTCCACTCCGAAGATGAGTGTAGAGAGACAATGAATATTATGAATCTCCACTCCGAAGATGAGTGTAGAAATAAAAATATTGACCAAATAAAATATGTTTCCGGAAACTCTATCAGAGCGAAACTTATGAAAAGTTGTCGCAAGTTAATAAAGATAATTAGGGGAGAAAAGGCTGAAGAGAAAAGATTGTCCTCAAGCATCCGAAGTTATAAACTTCATGAAAGGTAAGTTATTTTAAATATAGCATCCCAAGTTATAAACCTCGTGAAAGGGGAGTTATTTTAAATAAAAAGAATTCGTCTTGATTCTTGAAGACGAATATAACGCATAAATAGTATGAGAATTCCATTAACTTCGCCCAACGTGGAAATTATGGGCTAGAAATGAAATAAAATATAATGATGGAATGTTCTCCTTTTCTGTATCCAAAGAACTTGAAAATGAAAACGATCCAGAACCAAGGTCTGTATCGGAGTGCCAGAAAAGGCCCGATTGGGAGAAAAGGCGAATATCCATCAAGAATAAATTACTCTCCCTCAATAAAAAAAATGTGTTTGGACCTGTGGTTATTACACCTAAAGATGTAATGCATGTCGGGTGTAAATGGATCTTTGTGCGAAAATAAATGAGAAAAACGAAGTCACAAGAAATAAAGCATGACTTGTGGCACAAAGGTTTTCTCAAAGACCGGGAATTGATTATGATGAAACATATTCCTCGGTAATGGATGCAATCGCATTCATGTACTTAATGAGCCTAACGGCATCAAAAAATTTGGAAATGTACCTTATGGATGTTGTGACTGCATATCTATATGGTTCACTAGATAATGACATATATATGAAAATCCCAGACGAATTTAAGATCCCAGAAGGATCAACGATCCCAAAAGAATCTGAGAAAATTTGTTCGGTCAAATTACAGCGATCACTTTATGGATTAAAACAATCCGAACGCATGTGGTATAATCGCTTAAGCGAATTTTTATTGAAGAAAGGATTTATCAATAATGCGATAAGCCCTTGCGTATTTATAAGAAAATCCTCATCAGGATTTGTGATCATTGCTGATGACCTGAACATTATTGGAACTCAAAAAGACATTGATGATGCAAGAACTCATATAAAAGAAGAGTTTGAAATGAAAGATCTTGGAAAGACAAAATTTTGTCTTGGGCTCCAAATAGAGCATTTCCAAGATGATATATTTGTGCATCACTCAAATCACACCACAAGAGTGTTAAAAACGTTTTAATATGTTTAAAGCAAATCCTTTGAGTACTCCAATAGTCAATGGATCGCTTAATATTGACAATGATCCATTTTGACCTTGTGAAGATAATGAGGAAATATTAGGTCCAGAAATACTTTATATGAGTGTCATAGGTGCACCCATGTATCTTGCAAACAATACCAGACCAGATATAGCTTCTGCTACTAATCTGCTTTCAAGATACAATCCATCTGCTGCGCAAAGACATTGAACCGGGATAAAACATATCTTTCGATATCTTCGAGGTACGATTAACTTGGAATTATATTATCCTCGAAATTCTGCGCTTGGTCTTGTTGGTTTTGCAGATGCAGAATATTTATCTGATCCACATAAAGCTCGATCGCAAACTGGATAAATTTTTATAATGGGAGGAACTGCGATCTCGTAGCATTCTCAAAAGCAGACGTTGATTGTCATGTCTTCACATCAACGAAAAGATTATCACATTTCTTGAGGCATATCGAGAATGAGTATGGGCTAGATCTATGACTCATTACTAGAAGTTGGCGGACTGGACACCGAGAAAAAAGCCAATAAATGTGTTCGAAGATAATGGTGCATGTGTAATCCAACCCAATGGAGGTTATATCAAGAGCAACTGAACAAAGCATATTCTCCAAGATTTTCTCCTACATTTAAAAGCTTGAGAAAAATCAAGAAGTGGACATCCAGTATATCCGCTAAAAACAATGCAGCAAATCTCTTTACAAATGCGCTTCCCACTACAATATTCAGGAAACATATTCAAAATATTAAAATGCGCCATTTGCGAGACTTGTGAAGAAAAGATCAATTCTATCTATCAGGGGGAGTTTACGTCACTATACTCTTTTCTTTGTCATGATTTTTATCCCATTAGATTTTTTCATGATAAAGTTTTAATGAGGCAGTACATAATATAAAATGGATAATCAAGGGGAAGTGTTATATAATAATGATTATCCATAAATTTAATATTATATATTATTGTCTAAATATCTTTGTTGACCGACGTAGTAAAGTCGGCAGAAGTTTTAGTATAAATAGGCAAGGCATGTTGTATCATTCGATATACTTCTGAAGATAATATAAATCTCTCTCCCTCTCGTTTTCATTCTCCAACAAAAAAGAAAAGTCATATACTTACATATATATTTATAAATATATATGTATATATGCTACACATATCTCATATTTAGTTATTTTTTTAACGTCCTGTATGATTGGCTTAAAGCCCATGAAAGGGCCAGTACAGCAAGGAATACATGAGAGCAGACAAAAATTAAAGGTGCAGTGGGTTAGAACAAACAAGGCTCAATCGCGAATCAAAAGAGATAAGAGCAATGGAAACACGTGTCAGCCCAGGATGAACAAGCGCATGCAACCGCCACGACACCACCGGTGACGTCGCCGGAAAACACCACACCACCTGAAATCTGAAACAAAATGAACCTTGCTGCCGATCACTGCTTTCCCGAAAGATACCGCCGGAAGACGAACTGCGTAACGAAGAAGAACATCATCAAAATCACAACGGACAGACCTCCACCAAGGAAGCTACACCGCCGGCCATGACAAAAGTGGAGTGGCCTTTAAACTCCCAAGCCATAGGCGGGATTAAGCAGCGTAGATATTACTCCAAGAGTAAAGGCGGACCGAGGACGATAAAGAAGAAAACCAGACGCGTGGGCAGAGGAGGAGCAGGGGAAAGTTGATCGGGATAGATCCGGTGCAACACGGAGAACACAAAAGTCGGATCGAACAAGACCCGAGTTTATTCGAGCGAAGCAAACGCATGAAAGTTAAACAAAAGAGGATATAAACACAAAAAAACGGTCGCAAAACTAAGTGTTCATCTCTCCTTCTGAAAAGTAGACTCGGGGAAGAAGGAAGAAGATGAAGAGACTTAGAGAGGAATTCCTCTCTCTAAAAGGAGAGAGAGAGCATCCTATGTGCCGCTGTTAGTTATAATAATTATTATTCAACACTATGTAATTTTTCAATTTAACCCCCTAGTCATAAAAAGATATGAAACCCAGACAGAAATCTGTAGATACGGAACCGGTTTAATCGACACTGATTGATTCGTATCGCTAAAAACAAACCGATTTTCGTTTGGTCGACATTTGACTGTTACATACTTGCATCGTCCTCATCTGACGACAGCAAAAATGACAAGCAATCCCTAATTTCGCCTCAAAAATACCCAAAACCATCCTTGGGTTTTAATCATCTTCTCCTCCTCCTTCTCCTTCATCGGTTTCTAATCGGGGATGACGACTTCTATGGTCTCTCCTCTTACTTCACAACTCAACCACGAAGCTGTCTGTTCCAAGTTTATGCTTCGCAAATCACCGTTCGTGTCGGGATCTAAGCTATTCTCCTCAAACATGCCTTGCTCTAGTGTTCCTCAACGCACAAGAAGATCACACTGCTTCGCTTCTGCTAAAGATATGAGTTTTGACCACATCCCCAAGCAATTTCGAGGAGACAATCTCAAAGATGGAGGTTATTCCTTCTCCCTCTGTCTGATAGATTTTTTTTTGTTAGGTCTCAACCTCATCCATTCTTTGATTGTATATTTTGATGAGTTGGGTCACAAATTTCTGTACCTTCCTTTGATGAGCTTAGCTTACACAAAGTACTTCAGTATGGATTTCTAGAACTGATAGACCTGCGATTCATTTTATATGACGATGAATTAGAAAAATTGATGTCGCAAAGATTATATCTTTGTCCTCACAAATTTCCAACAAAATAGAAGCCTTTTTTTCCTTTATAAGTTCTCGTCTGTGTAACGAAATGGTGGAATATATTTGTTTGATTGCTACATTTCTTTCTTTTTGTGTATTAGAAGACAGAATTCGTCAAACGAGCAGTCAAAAAGTGAAGAACATGTTGCAGTCTCTAAAGACTATTTGACCTGACATAGTTTCTTTGCCTTTTTAGTGATGCAAAACTTCAAGAATGTACCGCAATATTTCTACGGGCTCAATCCAGCTCAAATGGATATGTTCATGACGGAGGATAGCCCTGTCCGTAGGCAAGCGGAAAAAGTTACAGAGGTTGATTTTCTCTCTTAAACCTTCTTGTCAGTCCATTTACAGTTATGGAAACAGCTAAGAGGAGAACAGAGTTGTTTCTCAATGTGAATCTTATCTTGTCTTTTAGCGTGCTTCTTTGTTAATAGGAAAGCATCTCGTCTAGAAGAAATTATTTAGACAATGGAGGAATATGGAGTATGTCTGGTATGAATGTAGCAGATCCTAGAAGATATAGCATGAGTGTCCAAATGTACAGAGGTGGAGGCGGAGGAGGATCTGAAAGACCAAGAACTGCTCCTCCAGATTTGCCTTCTTTGCTCTTGGATGCTAGGATATGCTACCTTGGCATGCCAGTAAGACCTTCACGTGTCATTAACTTGTTATTAAACCCTTTTCTTTACCATTATGTTTCCTCTCTGCTCAGGCACTGATCTCGCTACTTTTGGTGCAGATCGTACCTGCAGTTACTGAGTTACTCGTTGCACAATTTATGTGGTTAGACTATGATAACCCAGCAAAACCCATCTACCTATACATAAATTCACCTGGGACTCAGGTCAGTCCAGGAAATTTGATTACATATTCTTGTTGATAGAATTATTTGGACAACTTGCTTGTTACCTTTAAAAGCTATCTAATCAGCTATTATTTTCTTGTGTTAATGCCCTGTAGAATGAGAAGATGGAAACTGTTGGGTCAGAAACGGAGGCTTATGCCATAGCTGACACCATTTCTGTAAGTCATCTTACTAAAAGAATTTGTGCATTTATCTTTATTGTGATGATAAATTAATCATTATGCACCTGATCTCCTATCTTCTAGTTCACATGTCCAATCACGAAATTTCTTTTGTTAATTTTGTCACTGGTTTATGTTTCGATAAAGTAATGATGTGCATTCATATTCCCCTGAACCATCCTTAATTTTCCTGAACCATCCTTTATTCTCATTACCTCATTGTTTCTATTTTTGTGTGTGGCTTTTTAAGTATTGCAAATCAGATGTTTATACTATCAATTGTGGCATGGCTTTTGGTCAAGCAGCAATGCTTCTTTCTCTCGGGAAAAAGGGTTATCGTGCCGTACAACCACATTCATCAAGTACGTTTACTTCTCTAAAATAGTTCTACTGTAACTTTGCAATTAGTATCATAATATACACATTACTTCTAGCCCACTTGTGGAAGCTTCTAAGTTTTTGATGGTTTATGGTGCAGCAAAATTATATCTGCCAAAAGTAAACAGATCGAGCGGAGCTGCCATAGACATGTGGATAAAGGTGGCCCTCACATTCTTGTACCCTTTTATGTAATCCCCTGAAAGATCTTCACTTATACTGTAATGAATATTCCTCTGGCAGGCCAAGGAACTTGATGCAAATACTGAGTATTACATCGAGCTGTTAGCTAAAGGAACAGGTAAATCCAAAGAGCAGATCAACGAGGACATCAAGCGACCGAAATATCTCCAAGCACAAGCAGCCATTGATTATGGAATTGCAGACAAGATAGCTGACTCGCAGGATAGTTCCTTCGAGAAACGGGTAAGTTTCAAATTATACTTTATATACACCTTAAACCAAGTTATCTTTGTGTTGGCTTCTTTCATGCTAAATGGAAATTGGAAACTACGTTTGGGTTTAGGATTACGATGGGTCTCTTGCCCAGAGAGCCATGGGAAGACCTGGAGGTGGCAATCCAACAGCTTCAGCCGGACTAAGATGATCAATTCGTTCACCAGGAAAAAAAAAGAATTTGAGTCTCAATTTGCTTACTCACTCTGGAATATGTAGCTGTTACAATCTGTAAGCAAACACATGTAGTATTAACATACAAAAGTGTTGGCATAAAGGAAAACAAGTCAAAGAAACATACAAAAGTTTTCTAGGTGGCATCTTGTTTTGTGGTACATGTATGATGTATATATCTCTAGATGCAGGTTTCTCACACTGAAAAAAACTGAGGCTGGGTCTCAGAAAGAAGGAAAGAATCGATTGAGATTATAAAGGCAATGCGTTAAAATTTTCTGTTTGAGAATCAGTAGGGTACTCTGAATTTCTCCCACCAATGTCTTCCACCGTCTCTTCTCACCGAGGCGTGTCCATAGCTATGAGTACAGTCCAACAAGAAGGCCACCATTATCCCAATCGCTGCAGCGGAAGAGAATATCACTTGCATTTTCACATTGAACTTGGTCGATGGCAACACCAAAAACCGAATCAGTACACAAGACAACAGACATAAACTGATGATGTAAGGTTTTCTGTTTTGCTTTGGACACTTACAGCAGAAGTACGAGTGTGATCGGGTCCACGACCGGAGATAAATAGATATTCGGTTAAGTATTTTGCGACAGAGAGACCGATGAAGATGGATAAGCTGAGGATTAATTTAGTCCTGAAGCTGTTTAAGTTGCAGAGCTGAAGAAGGCCACGTCCTGCAGAAGCTGTTCACAAGGTCTCCTGCTTGATCTCAATCACATTTATAGAAGGATGAAGAATCAGAAATAGTTTAGATTTTGAGTTATGCATACCCACATATGCGAACATAACACAGTACAAGGCTGCCAATATCAGTAATGGTATGGACGCAAGAACAGCCCCAAACTAGCCTGTTTGCAGTCAATTTCTTAACGAAAATAAAGACCGATTCGGTTCTTCATGAGCGATTTCACGGGGTTTAGCAATACCAAAAATGGAGAAGATCATGAAACCCGCATATATCTGAACCACTCTTCTGCTCCCAACCTTTGTTAGTCTCAGAAGCCCTGCATTTTCAATACAAATTACAATAATAATAAAAAAACACAGTTTAAGATCCGAAATTGAGTTTTCTTGATTGAGGTAAAATCTTAGACTAGGTAGAAAATAATTCATTACACTAAAGCCGTGGAACCGGTTGCTGTTCCAAACAATCCATCCAACAAAATACCTATCCATGTTTTAAGTTTCCACAAAGCACATACATAGGTTGTACATTCTAACATTATTTTCTTTTTGGTAAAACACTCTAACATTATTGAAACCATATCGATCAGTTGTACCTGCCATCCGATGCCACGGCTAAGCAGTGATGGAGGGATATGAGCAGTGCTACCAAATCTTGAAACAGCCATGAACGAACATGATATAGCAAATTACATATACGGATTTGTGCCATGTGGATAACTAAGATTTCTTCATTCAAACTTAGGAAATGTTTGTTAAAACGAAACGAAACAATTCGTTGTAAAGCATTCAATTCACTAAATGAGAATTTTCTCAGATTCTTTCTTTTCTCTCTGTTTCTTTGAGTTTTCTTTGCTAATCTGAGTTTCATCGCCATGATTGGAAGCTCAATTGGTAAAAGAGGTTTCTATTTCTTATGAACATTAGTCTATGATTCGTCTTCGTTTGAGATACTGATTCTATTGGAATCAAAGATATCAGAAGTTCACCGATTCTAAAAAATTATGGCGGAAACAAGACTCCATGTACAGCTGAAAGATGCAATGATGAAAGAGCTGGAAGATAAATTTTCCAATCGATTTCAATAGATTGATGGTTCGATTGCATCATTAATGGAAAAAATCACCAAAAGCAACTCAGAATTGTTTGAGGCGATTAGGTTAATGTCGAATCAACGACCGCAAAGTTTACCATGAGATTCTTAATCTGGTCAAGCAAATCAACATCAGCAAAGAACCTGTTATCACCAAAATCAAGCTGGTATAACGCGATTAGTCGAACTTGAATTTCCAAAATTCAATGGGGATCATATTAAAAAAAACTGGCTGTTCAAAGTGGAGAAGTTCTATGAGCTTGATCACACCTCCCTGATATGAAGGTAAACCTCGCCTCTATGCATCTTGAGGGTGATGCGGCTACTTGGCATCAATCGTTGATATAATATGAAAATAATGATATGAATATGGGAACAATATAAAACAATGACTAGGGAAAAATATGAGGAAGTGTTTGACGATCCACATGCGGAGCTTAAAAATTGCAAGAAACAAATGGAATTGTTGACTATCATGCTAAGTTTAAAAAGATTCGTATGCGAGTATCATTAGTTGAGGATGTGTTGGTTAGAAATTACCTGGCATGCCTTAGGATGAATACTCAAATGTCTATAAGGATATTCTAACCTTAGACTGTAAAACAATGTTTCATGTTGGGAAGATATTATGAAACAATCCATCCTAAACCACCTTATAATCAAGATTGGCATGCTAAGTCCTCTTACAAAGGTAAACAAATTCTATCAATAAAGAGTTTAGTAAACCGGCTAAGAAGATGGTAGTGGGGGATACAACTAAGGAAAAAGTAGTGCAACCAAGGAAACTCCTCACAAAGGAGGAGATAAATGATAGAAGAGAAAAAGGTTTGTGCTACTTTTGTCTAGAGAAGTACACTCCAGGGCACTATTAGGTTTATAAGAAATCTCAATTATTCTTACTCGAAGTTGATGATGAGGAAGAGACGGATGTTGTGAATACGTATGATACACAAACTGACACTATGACTATTGCTACTATCTCATTGAACGCAGTGGCTGGCATGCTGACTATTCTACAATGAGAGTTAAAGCATTCACAATAAGCGTTCCATGTTCATATTACTGGATACAAGCTCTACACACAACTTCATGGATCCTTTCACTGCAGAAAAATTGGGTTGCCATATTGAACCAATGGGAAATGCCAAAGTAAAAGGCGCAGATGGGAGTAAATTGGGTGTACATGGAAGAATTCAGAATCTCCAGTGGACTTTTCATGATGTATCATTCACTGTCATTTCCTAATTATTTCTCTGAGTGGTTGTGACATTATACTTTGGGTTTAGTGGTTACATGAACTAGGTACATCCACGTGGGACTTTAAGAAAGTGGAAGTAATGTTCAAGTGGAATAACATAAGGGTAGTTTTTGCAAGGAATCAAGAAGGATTCAATTGTGCCATTAAAGCTGAAAAGGTCAATAAACTTCATGAAGAAGACCTTCGGATTTCTATGATATGTGCTTGCTTTGATGAACCACCAGAAAGCTTAATGGAACTTTCGAATGTGGAAACATTGCAAACTGAGGAATCATCACATAAAGTGGATAGTTTGATTGCTGAGTTTCTTGATATTTTTGAGGAACCAAAGTCGTTGCCTCCATTCATAAAGCAACATGATCATAAGATACCATTATTGGAGGGATCTAATCCAGTCAACCAACAACCTTGTATGTATGCATTGTACCAGAAAAACGAAATTGACAAGATAGTTCAAGAGATGTTGGATATGGGTACTATACAACCTAGCTCGAGTTCTTCTGCTTATCTTGTTGTTTTGGTAAATAAGAAGGATGGTAGATGGCTTCTTTGTGTTGATTATAGAGGAATTAATGCTTTGATGGTTAATGACATATTCCATATTCCATTAATTGAGGATTTGATGGATGAACTAGGAGGCTCGACTATCTACTCCAAGATAGATTTGAGAGCAGGATACCACCAAGTTCGAATGTCTCCACAAGATATCCACAAACAGCTTTCAAAACTCACAGTGGGCATTTTGAGTATTTGGTAATGCCATTTGGGTTGACAAATTCTCATGCAACGTTTCAAGGTTTTATGAACTTAGTTTTCAGAGAATTCTTAAAGAAATTTGTGCTTATATATTTTTGATGATATCTTAATATATAGCAAAACATTGGATTCTCGTTTGGAGCATTTGTGTAGTGTCTTTATGTTGATGAGACAAAATCAGTTGTTTGAAAAAAAGAAGCAAATGTTCTTTTGCAACATGAAGAGTGGAGTATTTGGGTCACTACATTCTGGCTGAAAAATATCGACTGATCTAAACAAGATCAAAGCGGTAAGAGAATGACCTACTCGTAAGAATTTGAAGCAGTTGAGAGGATTCTTGGGCTTATTTAGTTACTATCGTCACTTTGTCAAGCATTTTGGTACAATAGCAAGACCCCTTAATGCTTTGACCAAGAAGGAACGTTTTTTGCGGAATGAAGAAGCTCAACAAGCGTTTGAGAATTTGAAAGATGCTTTATGCACAACTCCAGTTTTAGCACTAGTCTTATTTGATCAACCATTTGTGGTTGAAACGGATGCATGCAGTAGCGGAATTTGTGCAGTTCTCATGCAGAATAGTCATCCCATTGCTTACTTAAGTAGGCACTTGAAAGATAAACAGCTAATCTATCAATATATGAGAAGGAACTCCTTGTTGTAGTATTTGCCGTTCAAAAATGGAGGCACTACCTTCTCACTGGTCATTTTATCATTAAAACTGATAAAATAAGCCTCAAGTACTTGTTAGAGAAAAGGTTAAACACGCCTATTCAACAACAACGGCTTCCCAAGTTGTTGGAGTTTAGCTATGAGATTCAGTATACAGAGGGTAAAGAAAATTTGGTAGCAGATGCATTATCAAGAGTTGAAGGATCTGAAATTCTCCATATGGCTCTAACCTTTGTTGAATGTGATCTTCTTAAAAAGATCAAAGCTTCATACACTGTGGATATATGATTACAAAGTTTGATAAATGGGGTTGACAAAAAAGCCTAAATCTCATCTTTGTTTTCTTGGTTAGACGGAATCCTCAGAAGAAGAAGTAAGACTGTGGTTCCAAATGATATGGATATTATAACCTTGATCCTTCAGTGGTTACATTAGTGGGAGGGCATTCAGGCAGAGATGTTACTTGTTAACGCATCAAGGGAATTTTTTATTAGAACGGGATGAGTATAGAAATTCAAGCTTATGTTAGAAGCCTTGCAATTTGTCAACATTGCAAACCGGATAATGCTGCATATCCAAGAGTACTACAACCAATACTAATCCATGAATCATTATGGACTGCAATTTCTATGGATTTCATTGGAGGCTTACCTGTTTCCTTTGGCAAATCTGTGATTTTAGTGGTTGTGGACATATTAAGCAAGGTAGCACACTTCATTGCATTAAGTCATCCTTGTATGGCTTCTAAAGTTGCTCAAGCCTTCTTAGACAAAATATACAAGCTTTATGGTCTTCCAACATCGATATTAACTGATCGTGATGTTTTGTTTCTGAGTGACTTCTTGAAGGAATTTCACTTTGCAAGGTGTCTCTCTAAACTATTCATCATCATATCATCTGTAGAGTGACCAGCAAACTGTAGTGGTAAATCGATGTTTGGAATCTTACTTGAGGTGCATGAATAATGCAAAACCAAAAGATATGATTAGTGCAAGTGGTTACCATTAGCTGAATTTTGGTATAACACCAACTACCACACTTCAACAAATATCACTACATATGAGGTAGTTTATGGTCAGCCACCACCTATACATCTTACTTAATTACAAGGTGAATCTAAGATATCAGTAGTGGACAAGATCTTAGAAGACCGTGATAAAATTCTCTTTATACTGAAATTTCATCTTCTGAGAGCACAACATCGAATGACACAAGTAGCTAAACGCCACATGAGTGATAGAGTACTGGACATTGGTGATTTTGTGTATGTAAAGCTTCAGCCTTACCGTCAAAACTCAGTTGTGCTCATGAGCAATCAGAAGCTAGCACAAAATTACTTTGTCCATTACAAAGTTATTGATAAGACTGGAAGGTTATTTATAAGCTGGAGTTACCACCAAATACTAAAACCATCTGGTTTTTCACATCTCCCAGTTGAAATTGAGGGTTAGTTACTCTGATATTGGTACACAATCGCCCGAGACTGTCTTGGATTTATTGGTGAAAGAACCAGAGTACATAATCGAGAGGAAGATGGTACAATGACAAGACAGAGAAATCAAAAAGTGTTGGTAAAGTGGAAGGGAAGACCAGAAAAATTACCCTGAGTTTGCAGAGTAACCTTGTGGTCAAGGTTTTTTTAGACAAGGGAAATTTGATATAGCAAATTACATATACGAATTTGTGCCACGTGGATGACTAATATTTATTCATTCAAACTTAGGAAATATTTATTAAAACGAAAAGAAACAATTGGTTGTAAAGCATTCATTTCATTAAATGAGAATTTTCTCAGATTCTCTCTTCTCTCTGTTTCTTTGAGTGTTCTTCGCTAATCCGAGTTCCATCGTCGGGATTGGAAGCTTAATTGGCAAGAGAAGTTTTTGTTTCTTATGAACATTAGTCTCTGAGTCGTCTTCATTTGAGATATTGATTCTGCTGGTATCAGAACCCGTCGTCTACTCCATTAAACAATATAAAACAAAAACCCTCATCTTTCAGAAAGATAATGAATGAAGATGTAACTGAAGTATATCTTGTACTAGTTAAGATGTAGCTCAGAAAGTAGTTCATGAAGTGATAGAAGTGAACATAATGTGGGAAACAATATTTAGAGCTGGTGGAACGACTTGATCGTGTTTTGAAGCTGACGTAGACGATTCAAGAAGCGTGGCTGAGTTAGACATGTATCTTGCAGATGATCAAAGCGAAGATATTAAATATTTGTGGCAAATCCGAGATCTAGGGGAAATTGAGGATAATTGTGTTTATCTCTAAGGAGATTTGTATTGATCTTTTAGAGTTTTTTCGACTATGATAGTTGAGTGACCTATTGTGAGGGTGTTGAATCCGCGTATAAGATTCAACACATTAGAGAGAGATATTTCTGAGAAGTTCACGTGATTGAGTATATATCATTGAAAGAGAGAGACTAGATTGTATTGAGTCCAACTTGTAAGTTCATTATGATTAATATAAGAATCAAAGTTTTCAAAATAAAGGCTTGAGATATTCTTTTCAATCATGATACCAATAGCCTTGCATTTTAATTTGGCATTAGAGCTACCACTCATACACTTTAATCATGTGAGATCATGAGGAAGAAGATGGAAGGATATCAAGAATTGGTGAACATATCAAGAGTACCACTTGACACAGGAAACTATGCTTTTTGGAAGTTAAGGATAAGATCTTTAATCAAAGGAATTGATGCACTACCATGGAAGGATGTAATGGAAATATGGGAAGATCCAACAATCAAAAATGAAGAAGGAGAGAAAATTGTGAAACCAGAAGAAACTTGGACCGTGGATGAAATGAAGAAATCCAAGTACAACACCAGAGTTCTGACTGCCATCCACTCCAGTGTGTCAGAGAAGGCATTTGAGTCAATTTAAGGGTATGAAACAGAAAAAGACGCAAGGGATATTCTGAAAACACAATTCGAAGGAACTTAGAAGTGCAAAACTCGAGGAAAGATCGTTTGACTTCAAGATTTGAGAATCTAAAAATGGAGGATTATGAATCGATTGCAGATTTTAGCTCAAAGCTAAGCTCCTTGTCTCAATAAGCCTCAATATTGGAAGAAGTACAAAGATAGAAAGCTTGTGAAGAAGTTTTTAAGGTGTCTCCTAGCTAAGTATATGGCTAACAAATCAGCTTTGAGTGTGTATCAAAATACTGAGGATCTCACATTCAAATAAGTTCTAGGCATGTTGCAAGCTCATGAGTTAGATCTGGATGATATGGAGAAACTCTAAGATTATGGCCTAACATCATGTGAAACCAACATCCAAAGAGCAGAGGAGGAAGATCGTATAAGTATTTTAGTCATAGGTTTGATCGGGCTGTATGAAAGGTTGAACAAGGACTAGTGCCAATAAAAAAAATTCAGTACCAACAAGAAGCAACATGGAAGGAGAAAAGATGTCCAAACGAGCTGAGATTCAGTGTCATGAGTGCAAAGGTTTTGATCACTACAGAACCGAATACCACATAGTAAAACAAAGGGAGATCAAGTGTTTTGGATGCCAAGACCTAGAACATACACATCTGGAGTGTAACGTCCCCTTTCCGTTTTTCGCTGACCGACGAGCTGACTGGACAACAATAAAAAAGAACATGACCGATCGAACCCGAACAGTCATACGAGAAGAGTTTGTCACAATACGAAAGTCAGAGTCAGTCCGGTTTGAGTCAAAGGCTCCAACCAAACCATCTTTGACTCCGTTTACCTCGTTTCCGCGATACGAGGCTTTTAAACCTGTACCGCTTCCACGAGTTGTGTTCAGTTCGGACTAAACCGTATATCAGGGAATTATTCCGTTTTATTGCTTTAAAATATAAATCTTATTCATAACAATATACAGTCTAATACAAATCATTTAGCGAGATCTCCACAAAATCCGAAACCGAAAATAAGTCAAAATGCATAACAAACTGATACCCAATGCCAACCCAAGACTACTCCGAATGTCCTACGCGTCCGCCTAGCTACGCCAAACCTGAAAAATACAAAAGAGTCTAATGAGCAATCTAAGATTACCCAGTGAGACGGCTCCCAACTAAAGGCTGCTAATAATCTAATAATCCCGTCCAAACCCAAAATAACAATCAAGTACAAATAGCTGGTCACGTGCTACCAAGACGTGACGAGCTCCACAACACACAAGCATTCGAATAACAACACAACAACACAAAAGTAACCAAGGGAATCGAGAACACTGCGGCACATGCTCTCGATTAAACTCGATCTATTATCGCATCTATAATGCAATCTCGACACCATGGACCCCAAACGCGAACTCGGTAACTTCCACGGGAACACTTAGCTACCCCACGGTAACTAAAACCTCTTACGACTCCTAGATGAAAACACGAAGTCCTACGACTAGGAAACCGTTCTCTGTCCATCAATACGCGGCGACTCAGGTTACCCCTAGATAACCAAAGCTTCCATGCAGTCCGGCCCTAGGACGCGACCTTGTATTCTCCGGACAACACACTTACCGGCGTCACTCAGTAGGTTAACACCATAACCAGAATCATTGCCCGAAGGCACGTGTCTGATCAGGAAACTACCCGAGGATCAAATCGGGTTGGAAGTACCAGAACGCCATCTCTAGACTTGCGGGATCTAACGCGCCCTATAGTCCTAATAACAGTAATGTAAACAAGCAGACTCACTGGGAATCTATCACGCAGTACCAACAAGGTCAAATAGAACTACCATCTCAATCCCCAGTCTATCCCACAAGTCCTATCACCAACCTACACATCACCCGACCTTATGATACGATCATAGTTTTAATCCCTAGATCTACACTGCAAGTGCACATACGTGAACTAGTAGTATATAGGGTATCGAATCCACAAAGACTCTTGCGATAGATTATAGAATTTCAGGTTAAGCTAGGTAGAACATAGAATAAGCAGTAAATCAAGCAATAAAGTAAATAGATCGGTTTGTAAACAAGAAGGCAAGCGTCAAGTCTAGAGAGTTCTCAGAAAATCAGGAACATAGGCTAATCAATCAACCGGCATCTAATTAAGAACTGTTCTAGAACTAGAATCACAGAATTATAACAGACCAACTTTCGTTGCGAATATTATCTATGTCTAACAACCTAGCAAGCCAACTTTCGTTGCGAATCCTAGAGTTCTAAACAAGCATTAATCTCAGGTTATTTCGCTCACAATTCTCCTAAGCCAAATTTTTTTGCGAATAGTTAAATTGCTCATCTAGGTTCTATCTAGTTAATTAATCAACTTTCGTTGCAGAAATCAACCTAACATCAATAATCTAAGTGGTCAATTCAGATCAAGCATTAACAACAACCCTAGATGAATAACTAACAGATGTGAATCCCTACAGATTGATCAACCTATAATTTCATGAAATACCCTGTGAGAATTCCTAAACCTAACTGGAGAACTACTCAGACATGATCAATGAAACATAAATCATAATGAATAGAAAACCAAATATCATAAAAGAGAAACAAAGAATATGAGTTCCCAATCTCTCTCTCTGAATAAAAATAAAACTTAAGTCTGAAAGCGTAGCCTAAACAAGTGGCTAAAAACCCTAATATAATGATCTAAACTCGGCTGGGGCCTTTTTGCAAATCTGGGAAGTTTCTGGGCAAAAACTGTAATTTCAGGATTTTTGTGCGCAGAACTGCATCGACCACTGCGTCGACCATGTGCAGAACTGCATCGATCGATGCAGTGCAAAAACGCAGCCAGTGAACTCTGTGAGATCTCTTAATAGTGCAGAATTGACCCAAATGCTTCCAAAATGTCCAATTAGGCTCCAAATGTCCTTAAACCTGTAAAACACCTGAAAAGACTCCAAAACACATAGAAATACTCAAAAACAAAGACATATACCATGGTTAAAAGTCCTAAAAACCATGATATATCAACTCCCCCACACTTAGCTTTTGCTTGCCCTCAAGCAAAAAGAAAACCAAGATCAGGAGAAGAAGTTTGAAAACTTCAGAAACTCGTTTCATCGTAGAAACCCCACACTCAGATTCCCCTTAGTAAGCCACATGAAAATGAACCTGCAAACATCAATACCAACATATACTTCCCCCACACTTAGCAACTATCTTGAGTAAAATCCACAATCACATTCATAGCATTCAAACTCACCATACTGACTTCTATAAGCTATTAAGTGCAGTCTCACCTATGGGGTATCGATCAAAGAACTCATGGATTCTTACTCTGTTAGCATCTGACCACTCAACTGTTGCTCCTGATCCTTTCTTCTCTTTTCCCTTCCTTAGCACTGATTTTTCCCCACTAGGTATCATTTTATTTTTTCTATCAGTGCTCTTCCCTTACTGGGGCATACTTTTGGACATGTTTCCATGGATGCACATGAGGTAATAGGGGTCTCTACCACTCCCGCGACCACTTCGAAGCTACTAGCTTATCCTTAGTTTATCTCTTTTATTTTTTACTTTCAAGGAAGGAGAGAAGGGAACCATAATCAGACAGGTTTACAAGCTGTGCCAGAACTAACAGAGGAATCCGACTCGAAGTATACCAAGCCCATATGTAATAAAATTAAATCAAGTTAAAGTTGAAGTCAAGTAATGGATTCTCTGAATACCTGAAGTGATATGGGTGTCCTCAGTAGGCTGGTCAGAGTTGGGTTTTCTAATAGTCATAGATCATCTGCAAATCATCCAATGGTCACTTAAGTTCCTGCAAGTGTGGTAATCTCCTCAAAAAGTCTTTGTTTCCTACTCAATTTGACTCAATAAAACAAATTTTTGACTGACTCTAAGAAAACAGAAAACGTGCGTCAGTAGCTACCTCCCCCACACTTGAAACACACTGTCCCCAGTGGTGTCAAGCCTAGGCTCGGTGAGAAGAAAAATTGGAATTAAGAGAATCCAAAAAGGGAACATAACACTTACTTGTCGTCGGCCTGTGTCGATCGATGCCACTTGGGTGTCGATCGATGCAAAGCGATTATGCCTACGGTTAAGTAGATAACCGGTGTTTGAACCGCAATTGAATCGACAAACCTTAAATCGCAACTGTGTCGACCGATGCACTATGTGTGTCGATCGATGCGGTGCGATTTTCCTGTTTCTCACGCCTTTGAACGCACAAAAAGAGAAAATCAAAAACACCAAATCAAAACAAAAAATGAAAACAAAAACGAACCTAACAGTGGGTTGCCTCCCACTCAGCGCTTGTTTAAAGTCAGTAGCTTGACTGTGGTGAGGAGAACGGACTTATAGGGGATTCAACAGAGACTTTGAGTGTCTCTGTGAATGTCTCTTCAGCCAAGGTGGTGTATAAGCTTTCGGATCATAAGATTTCCCAAGATAAGAGTGAAGAGAACAAGAGTGGGAGCGAAGCGAGGGTGGGATACTGGTTTTGCCTGCATTCACAACTTCGTGGTTAGGAGGTTCGAGTTTAGAAGAGTCATACATGTGCTTTGGTGGATGGAAGAGATTTGGAGCTTTCTGCTTAAGAGCAGTTGCAGGATCAGAAGATGTTAGGGCAAGTTCAGAATGAACTGCCATCTTCTCTTCTCCAACAGGAATCTCTGGTTCCACCTCAACACTGAAACTCTGTCCATCAATGGTGGATTTCTGCAGCTTATCCATCTTGAACCGCAATGAATCATCTCCCAGGTGGAGATCAATCAGTCCATGTCTCACATCAATCACAACTCCAACAGTAGCTAAGAAGGATCTACCAAGCAGTAGAGGATCATCAAGCTCAATCTCATACTTCAGCACCACAAAGTCTGTTGGAATAAAGTGGTTTCCAGCTCTGAGAGAGATGTTCTCAAGAACTCCTTTTGGATATCTCTTTGATCGATCGGCTAGGACAAGAACGATCCTACTGGGCTGGAAATCCATCAGTCCCAATCTCGCAGCCACAGAGTATGGCATGAGATTCACACTTGAGCTAAGATCACACAAAGACCCCTGGATCCTTTAGCTTCTCAGGAATCCTACCATGAATAACAACATCACACACTTCAGAGATCATCAAGACACCTTCTTCTTCAGTCATGTTACTAGAAATTATGTCTGTAACACATCTCCTTACCATAGGAATGTTCTTAACAGCATCAATTAATTGGGCTTCAGTTAGCTTATCTCTCATCATCTTCATGCACATTTCTAACTGAATCTCTTGCTTGGACTTCCTAGGGAAAGGAATCTTCGGTTTGTAGACTCTTTCTTCAGCTACAATCGGCTTCTCTGGAGAGACTGGCTGCTCACGCCCATGGTGACGATCGACACTAAAATGATGTCGATCGATACTGACACGACCCGAGTCGACCTTCATGTCATTCGAAAGTTGTGTCGACCGACACACATCTGTGTCGATCAACACAGTATCTTCATCTCGAGAATGTATCAGATTTTTCAGCTCCAAAACCTTAGTATCATGATTCTGCTCAGCTCCATCTTCTGTCAAAGCTGCCTCAACATGTTCTGTCTGTATACTGGCTTCCACTTGCGTTATCCTAGCATCCAGATTATCAACTCTGCTTGTCAAAGTCTCCAATTTTCCACTCAGATCCTGATACATGAAGTCCATCTTTCCATTCAGATCTTGTGTCATCTTATTCTGTCCAAGAAGTAGCTGCTCAAGCATGGACTCAATCTTTGTTTGCTCATTGGATGGGGAGACTTGGTGGGATGAATAGCCATAATCATCCGATCTCGGAGCTTGTCTCTGTTGATTTCTATATGTCTGTCCATGATAATCAGCTCCATCTATATAATTCACCTCTGCAAACTCTTCAGCTACTGCATCAAATCGAATTTGCCTCTTCCTAACTAGGATGCTGTGGACAGAATCAATCTTGTCCCTCATATCGGCTATCTGCAAGCTATCATCTCTGCCACTAGATCTCTGCCTCTCCTTGTCAGCATTCTTGACACTATTGCTAGTTATCAAGTTCTCAATAAGCTCTTTAGCTTCCTATGGAATCTTGGTATAGAAGTTCCCATCACTTGCTGCGTCCATAGCTTTTTGATACCAAAAGTCCAAACCTCTGAAAAAGGCACATAAAAGCTGCACCTCAGAGAAACTATGGTGTGGACAATCTCTTTGGTACCTTTTGAATCTCATCCAAGCTGCCTTAAAAGACTCTGTAGGTTCCTGCTCGAATGTCAAGAGGTCATGTCTAAGCTATTCGGATCTAGCATCGTCGTAAAAGTGTCTAAGGAACTCCTTCTTGACTGCATCCCAAGTGGTCAAAGATCCTGGTGGTAGCTGTTTCAGCCAGTAAGCTACTTCCCCTTTTAGAGAGAATGGGAAGAGCTTACAGAAAAGATAATCTGAAGAGACTCCCTCAGCATTGATACTGCTAGCCAATTCCTCAAATGTGTCTATATGATCCATAGGATGCTCGCTAGAAAGACCATGGAACTGATGCTGTCCAACCAATGCGTAGTACTCTAGTTTCAGCCTGAATTCAGCTCTGGAAAACGGAGGTGGTCGAATCGCAGACCGATTAGCATATAATAGATCCGGTCTGTTATAATCAGCAAGTGTCTTCTTCTAACCAGCCTCTTGTTGTGTAGGTTCCGCGCCCACGGCAACCTTTGGTATGATGGGGTTTCCTTCCCCATCCAGCTTCTGACCCTTCGCGTTGCATATATGACCCTCTTGGTCTTGTAAAATGCCGTCCTCTCCGCAAATCAGAATTATAGGTTCCATAGAGAGAAACCTGCTAAACGTTCAAGTGCTCGGTATCTCGGGTTTCGCCTTGTGTCGATCGATGTAGGAACAGCGTTGATCGATGCAATGCGAAAACCCTGTCGATCGACACACATGACCATGTCGATCGATGCAGTGTGATTCTACGCGTACCTGAAACGCAAGAAACAGAAAAATCAGTAACCAAAAACAAAAAAGAAAAACCTAGTCTAAACCCTAAATTCAAATCTATCGAAGACTCAAAAGAGTCCCCGGCAACGGCGCCAAAAACTTGATACGATCAGAGTTTTAATCCCTAGATCTACACTGCAAGTGCACAGACGTGAACTAGTAGTATATAGGGTATCGAATCCACAAAGACTCTTGCGATAGATTATAGAATTTCAGGTTAAGCTAGGTAGAACAGAGAATAAGCAGTAAATCAAGCAATAAAGTAAATAGATCGGTTTGTAAACAAGAAGACAAGCGTCAAGTCTAGAGAGTTCTCAGGAAATCAGGAACATAGGCTATTCAATCAACCGGCATCTAATTAAGAACTGTTCTAGAACTAGAATCACATAATTATAACAGACCAACTTTCGTTGCGAATATTATCTATGTCTAACAACCTAGCAAGCCAACTTTCGTTGCGAATCCTAGAGTTCTAAACAAGCATTAATCTCAGATTCTTTCGTTCACAATTCTCCTAAGCCAAAATTTTTTGCGAATAGTTAAATTGCTCATCTAGGTTCTATCTAGTTAATTAATCAACTTTCGTTGCAGAAATCAACCTAACATCAATAATCTAAGTGGTCAGTTCAGATCAAGCATTAAGAACAACCCTAGATGAATAACTAACATATGTGAATCCCTACAGATTGATCAACCTATAATTTCATGAAATCCCCTTTGAGAATTCCTAAACCTAACTGGAGAACTACTCAGACATGATCAATGAAACAGAAATCATAATGAATAGAAAACCAAATATCATAAAAGAAAAACAAAGAATATGAGTTCCCAATCTCTCTCTCTGAATAAAAATAAAACTTAAGTCTGAAAGCGTAGCCTAAACAAGTGGCTAAAAACCCTAATATAATGATCTAAACTCGGCTGGGGCCTTTATGCAAATCTAGGAAGTTTCTTGGCAAAATTTGTAATTTCAGGATTTTTGTGCGCAGAACTGCGTCGACCACTGCGTCGACCATGTGCAGAACTGCATCGATTGATGCAGTGCGAAAACACAGCCAGTGAAGTTTGTGAGATCTCTAAATAGTTCAAAATTGACCCAAATGCTTCCAAAACGTCCAATTAGGCTCCAAATATCCTTAAACCTGTAAAACATTTGAAAAGACTCCAAAACACATAGAAAGACTCGATAACAAAGACATATACCATGGTTAAAAGTCTTAAAAACCATGATATATCACCTTACCCAGACTTACCCGGTTTCGCACCAGTGTAAGTATCTACCGGTGCAGTCTACCCCAACACCGAAGTAGATAAACAATCAAGCAATCAACATTCTACTCGGCCCAACACCGAAATAGATACACAATAAATAATCTACTCAGCCCAACACCGAAGTAGATACACAATCAAACAAACAATATTCACAACACCACCCAAACAATATTTAGGTTTATTAGTCTTTTAATATTTTCTTAACCTTTATTCATTCAATCCTTAACCTTTACTCATTCAATCCGCTACCTTGGGATTAGTGGATTACTAATCCCGTAGACGGCCCATCAATCACACCACTTCTCTTACTTATCCCTTCCTATGTATCTTTTAATAAGTCATCGATCTGTCGGTTTAGAGTTATGAAGATTACTAACTCCCCCACATCTCATTATTCATTAACTTCCATTCATTACCCTTAACCTGACTAAATACCCCACCCCGTTATTATATTCTATGTGTGTTGTGTCTTTTAACCGTATTTTAACCAACTCATAATTTCCCGTATATAGATTCCTTTACATACGTTCTTAAATACTTATATATGCATATACGTCATAGCATGCCGTTCTATATGTATGCATCACCCAGTCAAGCATTCAACAAACTATCAATCACTTAATGCAACATCCAATCAAGCAATCAATGAATTATCAACGATTACAGATATAAGCTAACTAGCATGCATCCCTTAACCTAACCATTTAATTAGTTCACCGAGTTGTTCTAACCAATTCAATCAATCAGGTATGAAACATAAACTATGGTTTATCAATTCCGGATCTATATGATTATAACTAAATGTAACACACAATTTAGCCGACTCACAGTGTTATCATAATGACAGATGGATGGATTTGACGGACTAGCGGAACAACGAGTCCCGGCACGAACCCGACGCTAACCCGAACCTTCCTGATTCGCCAACTTGCTTTGACCCAACCTTGACCTGCACTTGACCGTAACGTTGACCTTAGTGATTCCAATCGAGCCTCCGGACCATTCTCATTTTCTCTCTCCTCTTTCCCTTCTTCTCTCTCTCCTCCGGTTCTCTCTCTCTCTCTCTCTCTCTCTCTCTCTCTCTCTCTCTCTCTCTCTCTCTCTCTCTCTCTCTCTCTCACTCCGTTTGGACAACCGTATCTACCGTTATGAATTTTACAAGTTTCTTCGGTTTTATCGGTTTCCTTTCTTGATAGTCCGAAAAACTCATCTACGGTCCGTTTTCATCATTCTTGGTCTTCTCAATGTTTTATTTATTTAAAAGAATAACATTTGGCCCGTCTTAGGTTCTGGCTCGCATTTTGGTAAATTATCAAAATGCCCCTCATCTTCCAAAAATTACGAAAATGCCCCTCGTTGACTTTCCGATTGCCCGTTGACCAATTTAGTGAGATAGGGTATTACATGGAGTGTGTCATGATTAAAAACAAAGGAAAGAGAAATCCTTACTTGATGAAGAAGAAACCAAACAAAGAGCATTGAAAGTGACGAAGATCTGAACAACTTTGTTTCTTTTGTTGGGATGCCATAATTTATGGAAGGAGAGGATGAGAAAGAATCTGAACTGGAACAAGAACTTGATCTAGTCGAAAGCTACAAAGAAGTCAGAGACACACTTTGTGAGAGTCGAAACTCTCTCTCTCTCTTCTTCTTCTTCTTCTTCTTCTTCTTCTTCTTCTTCTTCTTCTTCTTCTTCTTCTTCTTCTTCTTCTTCTTCTTCTTCTTCTTCTTCTTCTTCTTCTTCTTCTTCTTCTTCTTCTTCTTCTTCTTCTTCTTCTTCTTCTTCTTCTTCTTCTTCTTCTTCTTCTTCTTTCTTCGGTTTTATCGGTTTCCTTTCCTGATAGTCCAAAAAATTCATCTACGGTCCGTTTTCATCATTCTTGGTCTTCTCAATGTTTTCTTTATTTAAAAGAATAAAATTTGGCCCGTCTTAGGTTATGGCTCGCATTTTGGTAAATTATCAAAATGCCCCTCATCTTCCAAAAATTACGAAAATGCCCCTTGTTGACTTTCCGATTGCCCGTTGACCAATTTAGTGAGACAGGGTATTACATGGAGTGTGTCATGATTAAAAACAAAGGAAAGAGAAATTATTACTTGATGAAGAAGAAACCAAACAAAGAGCATTGAAAGTGACGAAGATCTGAACAACTTTGTTTCTTTTGTTGGGATGCCATAATTTGAGGAAGGAGTGGATGAGAAAGAATCTGAAACTGGAACAAGAACTTGATCTAGTCGAAAGCTACAAAGAAGTCAGAGACACACTTTGTGAGAGTCGAAACTCTCTCTCTCTCTCTCTCTCTCTCTCTCACACTCTCTCTCTCTCTCTCTTTCCTCCTCTCACTTTCTTCTTCTCTCTTTCTCTTCTTCTCAAGCCTCATTTTCAAATTCTATATGATCTTAGATGAATTTCGAAATTTGAATCACTCCGTTTGGACAACCGTATCTCCCGTTATGAATTTTACAAGTTTCTTCGGTTTTATCGGTTTTCTTTCCTGATAGTCCGAAAAACTCATCTACGGTTTGTTTTCATAATTATTGGTCTTCTCAATGTTTTATTTATTTAAAAGAATAACATTTGGCCCGTCTTAGCTTCTGGCTCGCATTTTGGTAAATTATCAAAATGCCCCTCATTCTTCCAAAAATTACGAAAATGTCACTCGTTGACTTTCCGATTGCCCGTTGACCAATTTAGTGAGACAGGGTATTACATGGAGTGTGTCATGATTAAAAACAAAGGAAAGAGAAATCCTTACTTGATGAAGAAGAAACCAAACAAAGAGCATTGAAAGTGATGAAGATCTGAACAACTTTGTTTCTTTTGTTGGGATGCCATAATTTGAGGAAGGAGAGGATGAGAAAGAATCTGAACTGGAACAAGAATTTGATCTAGTCAAAAGCTACAAAGAAGTCAGAGACAC
This sequence comes from Orychophragmus violaceus, assembly GCA_030180135.1. NCBI lineage: Eukaryota > Viridiplantae > Streptophyta > Magnoliopsida > Brassicales > Brassicaceae > Orychophragmus > Orychophragmus violaceus. The sequence continues at coordinate 83,203,515 of CM058230.1, read as the reverse complement.
ACTTTGTGAGAGTCGAAACTCGCACTGTCAAAACTTGTAGAGCTAACTTTTTAGGGAACATAATTTTCACGAGTAAACACACGAAAAGAGATATCCGAAAGATATTTTTATTGATCGAAAGAATCGGAAACGAAGTACAAGGAATAAAAGTTAAAGATGTTACAGCTGAACCTTATGAAAGGCTGCCTACGTACCCTTAGAAAGGGATCAAGCCATTCGTAGTTCTAAGTCTAGATGCTATGATTTTTCGCTCTCACTAAATCGTATGACCACCATCTTCTTATATAATCGCGGCAAGTCGTTCCGAGGATATTCTCCGCAAGATTTGCGGAAATCTTCCTGTTGTTATCTCTTTTCTTTTTCCGTTAAGATTTAAATTTTTATTTCGGATTTTACTCTTTAGCTCCGAGATTCCTTGATCCTCACTTCTTCGAGTGTATCTTTCAGCGGCTTGACCTACTTGTCGAGTGGGCCGAGAACGGACGCTCCGAGTCCGTTTGTATACGAACTTCTTTATTCGGCCCAAAGTTTTGGACATACAAATGTTGTTCATTTGGGCCTAAGTTCGTATTTCTTCTAACTTGGTCCGTTAACTTAGTTTATCGGCCAAGAAGGTTCAAGCCGACGTTTCCGAAGGTGAATCACGGCAAGTTTGTGCATATCGGTGAACATTTGATTATCCGTCAGGGAAGTTCAGAAAAGCAAAGTCCAGCTCGAAAGTTTACGAGAGATTCATTCAGCTTGGGATCTACGAAAGGGAAAATCATGGTTGCGAAATGGGAAGGGAAAGATTCGGATCCGAGCTGGTTTAGCTCGGTTTTCCGAGCTGGTTTGGCTCGGTTCCGAGCTGATTCAGCTTGATCTTTATCGGTTCGGATGTTTCGTCGATCCGTAATCCTTGTCGAAAGGTGCGTTTGTCATATTAGTCCTTTTCGTATGAAATGTCGTCCGTTTCGTATAAAATGTTGCCCGTTTCATATGAAATGTTGTCTGCTGATTCTTTTCGTATAAATGTTATTCGCATGAAGTTATCGACTCTTCTTATAACTTTGCCACTCATACGGAACTCTGTTTATCCGAAATGGATAGTTATCTGTGTCCGATTGTTCGATATTGTTTTCGGCTATTGTTTTCGTCGAGGGGGTTTTGACCTCAACACACTTGTTAAAATCGGGAACTTCTCAAGGAGAAAAAATGCCAGCAATCATTGAATCGATGAAGCTAGAGAACATAACCGGAAAGAAGATCAGCCATGAAAGCCTGACCTTGATCGAAAAAAATGAATCTAGATATCGAGGCTGATAAAATGGAGAAGGAGCTGATAATTAAGCGAGAGACATATGCACGACTCCAAGAAGAGCTTACAAAACAACGCAAAAAATTCATATGTTTGCTGGAACAAGGCATCTTGATAAGATCTTGATCTATGGAAGAACTAAGATCGATGAAGCTAGAGATCATAATCAAGAGAAGATCATACATGAAAGTCTGACCTTGATAAACGAAAAATGAATCTTGCTATCAAGGTTGATAAACTGGAGCAAGAGCTGATAGCTGAGCGAGAGACATCTGCACAACTCCAATCAGAGCTCACACAACATCATAAAAATATTCATATGTTTGCTAAGAACAAGACAACTTGATAAGATCTTGAGATATGGAAGAATCGAGAAGACTAACAAGGGTCTTATATACATAAGAAAGAGAGTTGGAGAGACTAAAGCTATTTTGTCTCAGCTGGATTCACAAAACAAGATCCCAAAGAAACTGAAAAAAGCAGACCAAAAATGATGGTTATTGGTTATGTGGAGATGTTATATACATCAAGGCCCACTGTCACAAATTCTGGGAACCTGTTAACTGGCTAAAACGACGCGGGAAATTCTTCTGGAATGTACTAGATACGCATATTTGGGTAAAGACAACTGAATTGTATCAATCCAAAAAATAGCAGTAAGAGGCACAAGAGCACGACTCAGATTGAAAGGCAACATGGAGTTTGTATCAGACAAACATGAGGAGAAAACCCCATGGCACTTTGATAGTGGTTGCTCTCGACACATGAGTGGAACCAGGATAAATTTTAAAAGTGTCGATCAAAGGAGGGAAGGTCATGTTTGGAGATGGAGGACATGATGTCATTCTAGGTAAAAGACAAACAAGTTAGAATAATGTACCTAAACTAACAAATGTTTATTTGGTAAAAAGACTCAAGGCGAATCTTACCAGCGTGAGTTAGCTCTGGGATAAAGGACTGATGGTTATCTTCACTAGTAAAAAGTGCAAGACAATCAAGGAGGACCAAGAGGTTGTTCTTCGTTGAATACGGTCATGCAAAAACTGATACGTGTGGAAGGACACAATGAAATGCCTCAGTACAAGGGATGATTTGAATATGTGGCATCAACGACTAGGACACATGAACATTTGGAATTTGAAAACTCTTGTCAATAAAGAGATTGTGTGTGGAGTGTCCCAGATCAAAGGATGTGACAAAATAGTCTGTAGACCAAGCAAAAAGAGTAAACAAGTCAAGGTTCAACACAAGAAAGTTTCAGAAATTCAGTCATAGTCTGCCTTGAATCTTTTTCATATGGATTTGATGGGGCCAATGCAAGTGGAAAGTTTGGCTGGAAAGAAGTATGTTTTTTGCTAGTGAATGATTTCACAAGATTTGCATTCATGAGAAATTTAATATAATTGATAGTTTCTTGATTTGGGCTCTTCAGTTAATAAATGAAAAGTGAAGTATCAAGTGAGTCCAAAGTGATAATGGAGAAGAATTCCAGAACGAGTCTATGAGAGTGTTTTGTGAAGATCATGTGATAGATCATCAAATCTCAGCATCACACACTCCTTAGCAAAATAGTGTTGTTGAAAGGAAGAACAGAACACTTCAGGAGCTGGCAAGGACTATGATTCACAATAAAAACATACCTATCATGTTCTAGGATCCAACTCTCGCTGAGATTGTTTCTATATCTAGCAACCTAGTGATCCAAATCTCTTTGTGATCCCAAAGTTCTAAACAAGCATTAAGAACAGGTTCTATCGGTTCACAATTCTCCTAAACCAAATCTCTTTGTATCTAGTCAAATTTCTCACTCTAAATTTATTCAGATTATAACTCACACTCTCGTGCTAAGTTAATTATCTCAGATCTAAACCCTAGGTGATCAATCCATAATTCAGTATTAAACACAATTCAGGTGATGAACGAACAAATTGTGAATCCTAATGATCCAGTTATCTAAACATGCATAAAACTCTTATGAGAATTCCTAAATCTAACTAGGTTACTACTCAGACATATTATCAATCAAACAACACATCATGAATAGAAAACCAGCAGATTGAATAGATAAGATAAAAGGGTTCGAAATCCTTCTCTCAAGGTTACAAGTAGCAAGAATCAACCCCTTAGCAAATCTCTTAATCTCCAAAAGCAAGAACAAAGTAAAAACAAGATAAACTGAATAATGAGTCTGAAAACCAAATTAAAACTCCTAGACTCATTTTGGGGTCAGGTTAGGATTAAGGGAAACTTCGGGGTCTTTATGAAATTCTTTAAAACTTATCTCAACTCGGCGTATAACTTCTCTCGCGCTCAGTGTCAACCGACACCAAGGTCAGTGTCGGTCGACATCCATTTGTGGCCGAGACACCAACTTCAGCTCCTTTCACAAATCACCAGAAACGTCCTAATATCCCTCTCTTTGCTCCAAAAGCAAGCATACATGTAGAAGACTCAATAGACTCGAAAAAACAGGTTAAAGACTCAATATACACAACTATATCATGGTTGAAAACTTAGAAAACCATGATATATCAACTCCCCCACACTTAGCTCTTGCTTTCCCTCAAGCAAGTGAAAGAACTAAAGCATAAGAAAGAGGTTTGAAAACTCAGTAACTCATTTTGTCCTAGGAACTTTCGCATTCACATTCACTTAGTAAGCCACTGAAAACTTTCCTGCAGATGTCAAGACCACAATATACTTCCCCCACACTTAGCAACTGTCCCAAGTAAACTCCACAATCAAGTTAAGATATTCAAGTTCACCACACTAACCTCTGTATATAAATAAGTGTGGTCTTACAAAGAGAGTATTGATCAGAGAACACATGGACTCAACTCATTCAATACTGACCACCAAACTGTCGGTTTCTGGTTCCTTTCTTTTCCCTTTCTCCCTTAGCAACTGATTTTTTTCCACTGGGTATCATTTTTTTATCAGTGCTCTTCCCTTTTTATTCGGGGTGTAACTTTGGATCTTTCCATGGATACACATGAGGTAATAGGGGTCTCTACCACTCCCGTGTCCACTTCGAAGCTACTAGCTTATCCTCGATTTTAATCTCTCTTTTTTTTTTTACTTTCAAGGGAGGAAAAAATCAAGAACCATACTCAAACATGATCACAGGCTGTGTCAAGTACAGGAATCCGATCCAGAGATCTCAAGCCCCTAAGTAAAAAAATTAAGTCAAGTTTAGAGATGAGGCTAGTGATGGATCCTCTGAATATCTTAGATATGGGTGTCTTTGGTAAGTTGATCTGTCTGGGGTTTTCTAATAGTCATATAATTACTGCAAGTCTGTCCAATGGTTACTTAGTCCATGTTCCAGCGAAAAATTTCCTCGAACAATCATAGTTTCATACACTTTTTGACTCAATAAAACAATTTTGGAAACAACTGAAACCAAGGGACTGACTCTAAGAAAATAAAACACAATGTCAGTAGCCACCTCACCCACAGTTAGACTGCACTGTCCCCAGTGCAACCGTAGTATGACATCAGAAGAAATAAGTATAAGTAACCGTGAACTTGAGAAACGGAAATCTTACATGTTGTCGCAGTCGATGTCGACCGACACACAGGATACGTCGGGCGACATTAGCCTTTGGTCAACATTGATTTTCTCGTAATCGAGCGTGGTCGATTTCCATCCGTGTTTTGAGTTTGGGGTCGACCAACATCAATGGCGATGTCGACCGACACTGATGTCTGCAAACCTGTTTCTTACGGCTCTGACACACAAAAACTAGAAAAATCAAAAGACTCAAGGACAAAGACTCAAAAGGAAACGAAAACTAACCTACAGTGGTTTGCCTCCCACTCAGCGCTCGTTTAACGTCAATAGCTTGACCGTAATACGATCATGCATTGGGTGGATTATCCAGATAGATAATGTTGCCTTCTGGAATTTCAGCTTTCACCCAGTAATGTTTCACCCTTTGCCCATTGACTATGAAGTCCTCGTCTTTGGAGTTCATCAGGATAACAGCTCCGTGAGGTCTAGCCTCCTTAACGGTGAATGGACCTGACCAACGAGAACACAACTTCCCAGGAAACAATGTTAGACGAGAGTTGTAGAGAAGTACCTGATCATTGGTTTCGAAGTTGCATGAGATGATCTTCTTATCATGATATGCCTTTGTACGCTCTTTGTACAGCTTTGAGTTCTCATAGGCATGGTGGCGAATTTCTTCTAACTCATTGAGCTGTACCAGACGTCTCTCAACTGCAGGCTTGAGGTCATAGTTCATTTGTTTGACAGCCCATATAGCCTTGTGCTCAAGCTCAACTGAAAGGTGACATGATTTTCCATAGAGGAGATGGTGGAATGGTGTAGTCCCTAGTGACGTCTTAAACGCAGTCCTGTAGGCCCACAACACATCATACAACTTAGCAGACCAGTCTTTCCTAGTCTTTCCCACTGTCTTCTCCAGAATCTCCTTGATCTGTCGGTTTGAAACCTCAACCTGTCCACTAGTCTGAGGGTGATATGGAGTAGCCACACGATGATTAACACCATGCTTCTTAAGCAACTTTTCAAAGACCTTGTTGATGAAGTGAGAGCCACCATCACTTATCACAACCCTAGGCACTCCACACCTAGGGAAGATGATAGTCTTAAACAGCTTAAGAACTAACGAAGAGTCATTGGTCGAACATGCAATTGCTTCAACCCACTTGGACACATAGTCCACAACAACCAATATGTACTTGTTCCCATAAGAAGATGGGAATGGACCCATGAAATTGATGCCCCAGCAGTCAAAGACTTAAACCTCGATGATGAAGTTTTGTGGCATCTCATGTCTCTTGCTGATCTTCCCTCTTCTCTGACACACATCACACTGAGAGATGAATAACTGAGCATCCTTGAACATTGTAGGCCACCAGAAGCCTGCTTGAAGAACCTTAGACACTGTCTTGAATGTAGCAAATGCCGTAGGAAAATGAAATGATCTTTTTCAGCACGAGAAGTCTCATTAACTAGTTGATGAGGAGAAGTCTCAAATGCTCTCATTTGAGGAATGTCCAACATACTCAGAACCATGGCAGTGGTATAACACATCATCAACTTCACACTCAGCAATTCAACGTCTGTAGATATCATCAGAGCATTGCTTGTACAAGTAGGGCTCATCCCAGTAATAGCGCCTGATTTCCCTAAGGAAATTCTTCTTAGAATAGCCTTTAAACACTTTAGGCTCATCATCTGCAACAAGGTAGTTGGCTATGTCAGCGTATCAAGGTCTAGTGGAGAGAGAACCTTGGGCGACTGCAGCTATGAATACGTCAGCTTCGTCGTCTAAAATTTCAGCCTGCGATCGTGACTTGTGTCGACCGACATCGTGCCTAATCGGCCAATTGGTGTCGAGGTTGGTCGATTATTGTCCACTTTTTTGAGTCGGGTGTCGACTGACATGAACTGGGTGTCGACCGACACCTTCTCTGCAACCCGTGTAGAAGGCAGTGAACTCGGAGAAACCGCCTGAAATCCTGTCTCAACCTTATAGATGTTCTCCTCTGGTAGAAAATCATCTATAGGAACGTCCTCATCGATCCTTATCCGTGATAAATGATCAACAAAACCATTCTCTACCCCTTTCTTGTCCCTCACCTATATGTCAAACTCTTAGAGCAACAAGATCCATCTTAGTGGCATTTTCTTAGCATCTTTCTTCTGCATCAGATACTTAAGCGCGGAATGGTCAGTATGGACAACTACCTTGGATCCAATCAGATAGGGGCAGAACTTCTCGAATGCAAACACAACTGCCAACAATTCCTTCTCAGTGGTTGCATAATTTCTTTGAGCTTCATCGAGAGTTCTACTTGCATAATAGATAGCGTGGAGTTTCCTGTCCTTCTTCTGCCCAAGCATAGGGACATGTAAATGTAGTATTCTCCTGGTCCTCTGGGTGGATAGGGATCTGAAAGAAACCAGAATAACCATCCAAAAAGTAGTAGTAAGGATGATTCGCCAACCTTTCCAACATATTATCAATGAAGGGGAGTGGAAAGTGGTCTTTTCTGGTTGCTGCATTCAACTTCCTGTAGTCTATGCACATCCTGTGACCAGTGATTGTCCTCGTAGGAATCAGTTCATTCTTTTCATTCTTCACCACTGTGACTCCTCCCTTCTTAGGAACCACATGAACCGGGCTAACCCAATCACTGTCTGAAATAGGGTAGATGATCCCAACTTTCAGCAGCTTCATGATTTCCTTCTTCACAACCTCTTTCAGGTTAGGATTCAAACGCCTCTGGTTCTCAATTGATGACATGTTCTCATCCTCAAGGTGTATCCTATGCATGCACAAGTCCGGAGAGATACCTGAAATATCATCAAGAGAATATCCAAGAGCTTTGCGATACTTGCGCAGCTTGCTTAGCAGTAAAGTGAATTATGCATTATTCAAATCAGCATTGACAATGACATGATAAGTGGAGTTCTTACCTAAGAATGCATATTTGAGGCCTGCAGGTAGCTTCTTCAACTCGATCCTTGGAGCTTTTTCCTCGCTACAATCCTGCGCAAATGGTGTCGACCGATTAGTTTGTGGTGTCGGTCGACATTGAATGTCATCGGCCACTTCCAAGTTAATAACTTGCTCAGTAGCGTCCATTAGCCTCAGATATCCAGTAACAGCTTCATCTTCCAACTCCAACTCATGATTAGAACTCATTAGAGCTCTCTCCAAAGGGTCGACATAATGCATTCGATTTAAGAATTCTGGAGCCAGATTCTCAATTGTATCAACATAGAAGGTCTGTCCATCAATGGTGGGATGTCTCATCAACTTGCCATGTCAAAATTCATCACCAGATCACCCACATTCAGTCCAATCTTTCCTCTCTTCACATCAATGATTGCACCAGCTGTAGCCAAGAATGGTCTTCCCAAGATAAGAGGGTCCTTAGGCTCATCATTGTACTGGAGGACAACGAAATCAGTTGGGATAACACATTCACCAATCTTCACCGGTACATCTTCCAAGAGACCATCAGGAATTCTCATGGAGCGATCAGCTAGAATCAAAGAAATCCTAGTAGGTGTGAAGTCTGTCATCCCCATCTGCTTGGCAACTGAATATGGCATTAGATTGACACTTGAACCCAAATCACACAGTGATCTCTCAAATCTGTTGCTGAAGATTGCACAATCCAATACAAAGCTTCCTGGTTCCTTTTGCTTCTCAGGAACTCTGTTTAAAATCACAGCACTACAAACCTCAGTGATCATCATCACACACTTTTCATCTCCCATGTCAGAGGTCAACATCTGCTTTAAACATCTATTCAACACTGGATTGTTGCTAACAGCATCCATCAATGGTATTGGAAGAGTTAGCTTGCTCAGCATAGCCATGTACTTAGCCTTGAACCGTTCAAATTTGGAATGCTTTGGGTTTCTCGGAAAAGGTACTTTGTGATATGAGATCGGAGGCGGGTGGTCGAGTGGTCGAGAAGCGATGAGCGGGACGTGAGCAGACGCGGATCGATGGGACGAGGAAGCTGGCCGAAGGCGCTCTCTTCCTGGCCAGTGGGTGATTAGATGGACGTGTGAGGCTTAGGAAAAGAACAAGAGAAATTTTAATAACACAAATAAGCAAGCTAAAGCAACAAGAGATTTCGAATCCAAGGGGTAGCCGCGCAAGGACGAAAAAATCGATACAACCTCTAGGGTTTCTTTTTGCTAAAACTTACTTAAGTTTATTGAAAACAAAGAGGGGCTTTAAATAGCCAAAATAATAGGGTTACAAGTCTTAAGAATGGGCCATAAAGAGGGCTGGTCTAAATCATTAAAATAGAAAGCAAGGAAGAAGGTTGGACGGGCCAGATTCTCCTTCTCTTGAAGCGGGCTTTGGTTTACCTCATTAAAAACCTTAGTGGGAAAACCCAATTGGGACAAAACCACACTTAAGGGAAAAGAGTATAAACCAATGCCCAAGGAGATGTTTCACGTACTCCTGGTCGCCAAACATAAGTCTGAAGCCCACCAAGTCCGTGAGCTTCCAAATAAGGCAGGTCCAGCAACCTCCGGGCTTGATCTTGCATATCTTCTTTTTCCGAGCTGGTATTGATGTGATTCCAACTCTCATGCATTCCCTGATGAATAAAGAATCCATAACAACTTCCTTTACTCCTTGATTCATCCTGGTTCGTTCTGAGCACTCCAAAATGTGCAAGTCCGTCTTTATCGGGTTCCCTGAAAATCACCTGTCTTGAAAAACGGGCATAACTTCTTCATAGAAAATGGTCTTGATGTAATTCCACTTCGTGCAGACTCCTTGTTGAGTCAAGTTTCCAGAACAGGTTGATTTTCAGCTTGATTCCTCCTTGTTCATTCGCAATCCTCTCTTGAATGTACCTATATCTGCGGACATGGCTAACTGGACAGCTTCTAGACATCCTCCAAGATGATCTCAAACCCAAGCTGATTCCTTCTGACCAAACTCTTTCAAATAGCATACTTTATGATGAATATCAAGTCTGGCATGATTGTCTTGAACCAACTCTTTGATATATCATGGTTTTTACTAGTTTTAGGCCATGATATAGATGTGTTTTAGTGTCTTTTATCTTTGTTTAGAGTCTTTTACAGGTATAATCAGGTTGGGAGCTAAATTGGAGATTATGGAGCATTTTGGAGATTTTTGGAGTGATTGGCCGAGAGATAGAGTTCACTGTCCGAGACAGAGAAAGGTATCGATCGTTGCACTCTAGCAACGATCGTTGCACCAGCGAGATGGGCCAAAAACTCGGCGGTTTAGAAGAATCAAGATATTGCACTTTGATCCAGAAGTTCCTGATATTTACAAAGAAGCCCCTGGCCGAGATTATGCCTATATAATAGAGTTTTTAGAGTTTTTATTAGATACAACTTAATAATTAAGAGCAGAGGATTTTTAGAGCTTTTGGGGCTGATCTGAACCTGATTCATCATCTGTATTTGGAGAAGATTTCGAACCCCTTTTACTCTTATTCTTTTATGCAATTTACTTATCATATGATCATGCTTTCATTATCTATGTCTGAGTAGATTCCTAGTTAGACTTAGGGTTTCTCACATAGGATTTCATGACTTGCTAGACTTGTTCAATTTCAGTTAAGGATTCAAACTATATCTGTTCTTCAATTTAATTGTGCTTAAAGCTAGTTCTAACCTGATCAATTAGAATCTAGATCTTAGGTTGCTAAATACGTCACGGAAGTGGGGTTTAGGAATCTGAACTAATTAAATTAGGCAATTAAACTTTGCGCAAACGAAAGTTTGGTTTAGGATAATTGTGAACATATCAAACTTGAGCTTATTGCTGGTTTAATCTGTTAGTTCTCGCAAACGGAAGTTTGGTTTGCTGCACTTAGACTTAGAGAATTATCGCAAAGGAATTTGGTTAATTCTATATCTGTGTTTTGAGTTCTAGAACTGTGCTTAATTAGATCCTTGCTGAATGAATTGTCTGCTAGTCTGATTTCCTGAGAATACCCTAGGTTTGACGCTTTTAATTACTTGCTTTCACAACCAATAATCTCTGCTACTGATTTACTTTCTTGCACTACTTTCAATACAATCACATTGCTTATTTCTAGTATTCACTCCCTACGGTTTGATTCTCTTGAGACCAAGTGTCCCTGTGGATTCGATAACCCTATATACTACTTTGACATTGCTGTACACTTGCAGTTTAGTATAGGGATTAATTCTTGACCTATCAAGTTTTTGGCGCCGTTGCCGGGGACTCTTAGAGTCTTCGATAGGACCGAACTTAGGGTTTTACTAGAAATTTTTCGTTTTTCGTTTTTATTTTATTTATTTTATTTTGCTAACTTTTTCTCTGTTTCTCTCTGTCGCAGGTACGAATTTCGCCTTGCATCGATCGTTGCACCCTTGCGTCGATCGTTGCTAAGCGATTTGAGATTGAATCGATCGTTGCACTGATAGCATCGATCGTTGCTGGACGATTACAGACAGTTTATGCCAACGCAGAACACTCGAAGTAATCCGAACTCGAGCTTAGTTAATCTCAATCTAGAGGAACTTGGACGTCTAGAGAGGACTATTAGAAGAGAAAAGAGAGAGAGAATGGTACAAGAACGCTTGATCTTGATACCAGATGCTGATGGAATCCTGAGGGATCCAGAGAACAATCCTTACAATGCTGCTGGGCAAAGGATTGATGCTGAGGGACGAGTGATCCCTGATGAAGTTGAGCCAGAAGGCCGGATGGTAGTTCATGAGAGGACACTAGCTGATTACAATAGACCTGATGAGTTTCATGCAAACCGAGCAGCTCTAGTGCTTCCTGCCTTCGAAAGGAATGATTTTGAGGTAAAAACTATCTACTACCAACTGATGAGACAAATTGCTTTCCATGGTCTTCAATCAGAGCAGCCTATGGATCACATTGACAAGTTTGAGGACATAGTCACTGGCATGAAGTATGAAGGAGTATGCCCGGACTATCTGTTCCTTAAGCTATTTCCGCACAGTCTTGCTGGAGACGCTAGTGCATGGCTGAGACAACTGGCACCTGGTCAGTATACTACTTGGGCAGCCTTAAAGAGTGAGTTCCTGCGTCACTTCTACGACGCTGCGCGCTCAGATCAGTCCAGACAGGACATACTCACTTTTTCCCAAGGAGCTGTGGAGCCTTTGACAACCGCATGGATGAGATTTAAGCAGTATCAGCGTGATTGTCCACACCATGGATTCACAGAAGTACAGCTGATTGGTATTTTCTTCAGAGGAATAGATCTCCCTTATCAGACTGCTTTGGATAATTCCAGTGATGCAAATTTCAGCACCAGAACTCCTACACAAGCTAAACGGTTGATAGAGAACCTGATTGGCAGCAATAGTTGCAAAACAATGGATGAAAGGAGGAAGAGATCTGGTGGAACCGTAGAGAATTCTGATATGGCTAATATTAGATCCAGATTGGACACAGTCTACAATCTTCTGACAAACAAGAAAGCTGTCCACTTTGCCCAGGATGTGGAGGTGATTCAAACTGAGGTGGACACTCAGGAAGAAGAAGTGAATTTCATAGGAGGTTCCGGTTTCCAAGGTAATAGATTTAACAATCAACAGGGGAACAGATTCTCAAATGGAGGACAATCTGGTGGTTTTCAAAAAACCTATGGACAGGGTAATCAGAGAACCTATGGATCTACATCTTATCAGACTCCTCCTGCACCTACAGCCCATGAGAGCAAAATGGAAGCTATGATGGAACAACTGATGGAGAGTCAAACCAAGCTTTCCGTAGACAACAACAAGAAGCTGGACGCTGTCTATCAGGACCTCAATGGGAAGTTTGAGACATTGAGCACTCACATGAAACAGTTGGACACTCAGGTGAATCAGATGTCCAGCTCATTGAAAGGAAAAGGAGTTGCAGACACTCATATTAAGGCCTGTTCTGTACTGATTAATGATGGATCTTATCTAGGGGAGAAATTTGAGCTAAGTACAGCTGAGTTGGTGACTGAGGAAGAATTTTCGGATTTCTGTGAAAAACTCTCGGGTGGAAGTTGTGATGATCGCGATGCAACGATCGATACACATCTGGCATCGATCGATGCAGGTCGTGAACAAGCAGAGAATCCGTGGGATGAACATGAGATTGATGCAGAACTAGCCCGCCTATTCCCTGATACATCTGAAATCACTCCAGAAGATGTTTATGCACAAGCTATTTGGCACAGTCCCAAGGTGTCTGAAGTGATTAAACAAGAGATTGAAGAGCTGAAAAGGCTAGAAAAGAGTGGTGAAGACTTGGAAGAAATTCCATCATCTGATGATCCACCTTATCATCCATGTGTTCAGAAATACTTGAACAAGATGTTGCCATTAGATGAAGAGCTGAGAGAATGGGTGATAATAATTCCTCAGCATATTAGTAATGTTCTGTTAACTAAGGTCCCAAAGAAACTGCCTGATCCTGGAGTCTTTGTACTTGATTGTTCTATCTTTGAAGATAGTTTTGGGCGTTCTCTGTGTGATTTAGGAGCTGCTGGGAGCATAATGCCTTACTCTGTGGCAGAGAAGCTGGGTATGTTGGATTTTGCTCCTACTAGGACCTCTCTTATCCTAGCTGATCAGTCCATACGAGTTCCTGAAGGACTCCTTATGGATATTCCGGTAAGAGTTGGAAACTACTTAGTTCCAACGGACTTCCTTGTGCTGAGATACGCCTGCGATCCGGATGAAGCTTTATTGCTCGGGAGACCATTCTTGGCTACAGCAGGAGCTGTGATTGATGTTAGACAGAGTCTAATAGAACTCCACCTGGGAGATGAGACACTGCGATATGAGATGGAGAAGCTGCGGAAGCCACTGATAGATGGACAGACTTTCAAGATCTTGGAAGCAGATGATGAGCAGCTGAATGAGACTGTGATAATAGATCCTGGAGCGCATTTTACTCCATCTTTTCTTGGACTGAAGCATTCTGCAACAGCCTATTCTCCACCATGGATGAGGAGACTTGAACAGAGACAGAAAAAGTCTCTGTCAGGATCTTCTGGCACTTGAAAAAACCTTGCGCGTCCGGTCAAGCTATTGACCTTAAACAAGCGCTGGGTGGGAGGCAACCCACCATTAGGTACTGATGTTTTTCTTTTTAATTTTTGGTGTTTTTGTTAGGATTTTACGTTTGTTTTTGTTTCTGGTGCAGTCATGTTTGCAGGTCTCGGATTAAATCGCAGTGCAGCGATCGATGCATTACTGCATCGATCGTCACAACACGAAGGGAATCGCATTGCAGCGATCGTTGCGGTCCTGAGCAACGATCGACCATACACGAAAGTCGCCAAGTAACGGTCGATGCATCTAATGCACCGATCGATGCTGTGCGACAGAGGTAACCCGACAGACATGAACTCACCTTTTCAATTTATTTTATTTTCTTTTTACCAATCCTTCGCTGGACACTACTGAGGACAGTGTGTCTTAAGTGTGGGGGAGGTGCTACTGACGTTTATCTTTCTGTTTTCTTAAGAGTCAGTCCGTTTTTCAAAATTTTTTGTTTTATTGAGTCAAAATTGTTTAAGTAAGAAACTATGATTTTCTGAGGAGATTTACAAAACTTGCAGGAACTTAAGTAACCATTGGGATGAAGTTGCAGGATCTATCTCTGACTATTAGAAAACCCCATCACAGATCAACCTACTGGGAACACCCACATCACTTCAGGTATCAGAGGATCTTTTACTGACTTCACCCCTAATACTGACTTAGATTTCTCACCTAAGGGCTTGGTATACTTTATGTCGGATTCCCTGTTAGTTCTGACACAGCCTGTAAACCTGTCCTATTTAGTTCCCTTCTCCCCTTCTATAAAGTAAAAAAAAAATAATAATAAACTGAGGATGAGTTAGTAACTCCGAAGTGGTCATGAGAGTGGTAGCAAACACTATTATCTCTCATGTGATCCATGGAATGTGTCCAAAGTACACCCCATAACGGGAAGAACACTGATAAAAAAAATAAAATGATACCCAGTGGGGAAAAATCAGTTGTTAAAGAAGGGAAAGAGAAGAAAGGGACTAGAGAAAGATAGTATGGTGGTCTAGAGCTGATTAGGTAAGAATCCATGTGCCTTTAGATCGATACTCCTTAGGTGAGACCGCACTTAAATACTTGCAGAAGTCAGTAGGGAGAATTTGAATGCTTGAATGTGATTGTGGAGTTTACCTAGGACAGTTGCTAAGTGTGGGGGAAGTACATGTTGGTCTTGATATCCTGTGATTGATTCTTTCAGTGGTTTACTAAGGGGAATCTGAGTATTGTAGCTTCTAAGATGAAATGAGTTTCTGAAGAGTTTTCAAACCTCTTCACCATGTTTTAGTTCTATGTTTTGCTTGAGGGCAAGCAAAGGCTAAGTGTGGGGGAGTTGATATATCATGGTTTTTACTAGTTTTAGGCCATGATATAGATGTGTTTTAGTGTCTTTTGTCTTTGTTTAGAGTCTTTTACAGGTATAATCAGGTTGGGAGCTAAATTGGAGATTATGGAGCATTTTGGAGATTTTTGGAGTGATTGGCCGAGAGATAGAGTTCACTGTCCGAGACAGAGAAAGGTATCGATCGTTGCACTCTAGCAACGATCGTTGCACCAGCGAGATGGGCCAAAAACTCGGCGGTTTAGAAGAATCAAGATATTGCACTTTGATCCAGAAGTTCCTGATATTTACAAAGAAGCCCCTGGCCGAGATTATGCCTATATAATAGAGTTTTTAGAGTTTTTATTAGATACAACTTAATAATTAAGAGCAGAGGATTTTTAGAGCTTTTGGGGCTGATCTGAACCTGATTCATCATCTGTATTTGGAGAAGATTTCGAACCCCTTTTACTCTTATTCTTTTATGCAATTTACTTATCATATGATCATGCTTTCATTATCTATGTCTGAGTAGATTCCTAGTTAGACTTAGGGTTTCTCACATAGGATTTCATGACTTGCTAGACTTGTTCAATTTCAGTTAAGGATTCAAACTATATCTGTTCTTCAATTTAATTGTGCTTAAAGCTAGTTCTAACCTGATCAATTAGAATCTAGATCTTAGGTTGCTAAATACGTCACGGAAGTGGGGTTTAGGAATCTGAACTAATTAAATTGGGCAATTAAACTTTGCGCAAACGAAAGTTTGGTTTAGGATAATTGTGAACATATCAAACTTGAGCTTATTGCTGGTTTAATCTGTTAGTTCTCGCAAACGGAAGTTTGGTTTGCTGCACTTAGACTTAGAGAATTATCGCAAAGGAATTTGGTTAATTCTATATCTGTGTTTTGAGTTCTAGAACTGTGCTTAATTAGATCCTTGCTGAATGAATTGTCTGCTAGTCTGATTTCCTGAGAATACCCTAGGTTTGACGCTTTTAATTACTTGCTTTCACAACCAATAATCTCTGCTACTGATTTACTTTCTTGCACTACTTTCAATACAATCACATTGCTTATTTCTAGTATTCACTCCCTACGGTTTGATTCTCTTGAGACCAAGTGTCCCTGTGGATTCGATAACCCTATATACTACTTTGACATTGCTGTACACTTGCAGTTTAGTATAGGGATTAATTCTTGACCTATCACTCTTCTATGGATATCTTCCAGGACACGATTAGGGCTCCGGGAGGTCGGTTGTCGACCGTCTCCAAATGGGATCGTTCCAATTGGGTTCTGGAACGATCATCACTCCTGAAACATGCTTTTGGCTTATGAATTCTTGATACCACGTCATTGAGTCTGAAAGAACATGCATTGGCCTTCTGAACCTCCTCAGGTATGCTCCGCAGGATCGGGAACAGCTCAGTCAGCCTCATGGTCGAGGCTGGTACGTACCGCTCGTTTGGGCCGGGTCTGGAGGATCCGATGTCCTCATCATACCCTCTCTCTTGAATAGGATTCGACCTCGAATCTGCATAACCTGTACCAATAGAAAGCAAGTTAGCCTTCATGCGGTTTTGTGAGCTCACGGCCTTACCTTGAAGAACGGGTTGCCGGATGGTGCAAGGAGTTTCTATGTGTGTTCCGTTAGGTTGGAAACTCAGTATCACGCCTTTGTCTTGGCCTGGGTGCCATGGGAAACTCTCTGGGTCATGATTTCCATTGGCTTTAGTCGTATTACTCTTTGGGTCGGCCGGTTTATTCAGTTTCTCGCCTCCGGTTCGTTGGTTCGTGCGGTCCATCGGACCCTTGTTCATTCCTGCGCCCTGTTCAAAACCTTTGAACAATTCCAAGTGCAATAATACAGTGTTTGATTCTTTATAATCAAATAGAAAAGATTTGGGTTGGGACACTTTAACCTTTGGTCGAGGCAGTTCGGCTATTAGAACTTTGGTCAAGGAGGTCGAAGGGCGTGGACGGCCCTGGGCCTTTGGTCTTGGCATGACATATTGCTCGTATACGAGCCTTTTCAGATCCTTCCACGTCCATGCTGGCTCATTGTAGTGAACTCGCCATTTCTCCTCGTTCTTCCACCATGTATAAGCATCTCTGGTCAGGGTTCGGATAGCATACGAGGCCTGTTCTTTTCTTGAGATGTTGTAATCCCAAAAATAGTCTTCTAGGTATTCTTCCCATTGAAAGTAGTCTTCAGTACCTGAGAAAGACATTGGCTGTGAGTCTAAGACATAAGAATTATAGCGAGATTTATAAGTTTGTGAATGTCTTAGTCTGGTGGGAGGATGGGGCCGGTAATGGTCTGGTGGGTTCAATCTCGTCCGCAACATGGTCTTCTCCAACGTTGTCTTTTTGTTGATGGAAAAGCACAGTTCGTCCCATCTTAGCGCCATGTCGTGGTGGTCTCGGCTGCTGCGGAGGTGCGGACAGGGTCAGCCGTTCAATCCGGTCCACGTGGTCTCCTAGGGCCTGTAGGGCTCCGAGTACTTGAGCCACAATTACGGGTTCTCCTTGGTCGACCATAGTGTCTAGTTCCTGCGAAAACACAACTAGAAAAGGAGATCAAATGCAAAAGGAAAAATAATGGGAAACAAGAAAATCACAAAGAGGCAAATTGCAAGAAATGGAAAATATGCTAAATGGGAATGTGCAACTAGATAGAAACTATGCAAACTATATGATCTAGTTTCTCTTTTTTTTTTGACTTAAGGAAATATAACTAACTGAAACAAACCGTATGCAGCAATCAAGCAAGGTTAAAGCATCAATCACTCAATCAAAACAGCCGGTTCACGTAAACACAAAATCTAACCGATGAAACAATGGTTCGTGAATGTAACCAGCCTGATTCAGTTTCGGTCCTGAGCTCTTAATGGTGCAATTCTAAAACATACCAGCAGCATAAGCAATGACAACAAACACGGCAGTCAGCAGCAGACAATGGAAAAGGAGAGAACAATGAAACACTCAAGCAAGTAATCGATCGGTTCAATTCAACAAGTGCATCCGGTTTCTTTTAACAACCTAACAAGTTCTACTCTGATTTTTTTTTTTTTTGATTTTAAGTTTATGGATGCAACAAAACACAGCAGAACAGAAGCAATAAGAAACAACTCAAATCGCAGGTTATAAGAGAAATCAAACCGAGAGCAACCTAGGGCAAACTATCGGTCGGTTTCAATTACTATCAACCTAGCAACCTCAGCTAACTCTTTTTCTTTTTGGGTTTCGGTTTTTAAAGCAATAAATCAAGCAGGAACAACTTAGAATACTCAAGCCTAATCTGAACAGAATAAAACAAGAGCAAAGACTAGACTAGGCCGATTGAGAACAACAAACTAGCAACCTATTTTTTCTTTTCGATTTTTAAAAGAAACAAAAAAGCAAAACAGAATGAAACTAGAGGAAGGATGAGATGTAACCGAGCTGGGTCAGGAGCTTTAAAGCTCTGATACCAGATGATATGAGATCGGAGGCGGGTGGTCGAGTGGTCGAGAAGCGATGAGCGGGACGTGAGCAGACGCGGATCGATGGGACGAGGAAGCTGGCCGAAGGCGCTCTCTTCCTGGCCAGTGGGTGATTAGATGGACGTGTGAGGCTTAGGAAAAGAACAAGAGAAATTTTAATAACAAAAACAAGCAAGCTAAAGCAACAAGAGATTTCGAATCCAAGGGGTAGCCGCGCAAGGACGAAGAAATCGATACAACCTCTAGGGTTTCTTTTTGCTAAAACATACTTAAGTTTATTGAAAACAAAGAGGGGCTTTATGTTGGAATCCCTAGGATCCAGGGTCTAGGTGATTGAATCTAAGAACTGACCTCATGATTACCTGGAGATTGGCAGCGGAAATTGGAGCAGGTAAACGAGATCTAGAGCGCCTCAATCGCTGCGCTTCTATCGTAGTCCACACGCACACAAGCTGGAATCCGCCGGGATGCTAGTGCCGGGAATCGGATCTCCTGTGGGTTATGAGTTTCTGTGTCTCTGCTTTCTCTCTGAGAAGCAACACGAACGGCTTGCCTTAGGTTTGGTCGTGTAACCTGGTTCCTATAAATAGGCCCACGGTTTTACAAACCGTAACATCAGTTTCGGTATCGACCTTGTGTCGATCGTTGCACCTAATGGCAACGATCGACACACCTCTTGTATCGATCGACGCACCCATTGCATCGATCGACACACCTCTTCAAAACTCAATTCAATGTGTATTCAATACACATTGATCGAATCATACGCCAATGATCAATCCCATACTAAGTGTATCCAGCTTGCTTAGGTGTGTGACCCTGTAGGTTCACACGATACTAGAAATGAGTTACAACTCATTTGTCATAAGAGGTTTCTAGCAAAACATTATGACTACCTAGTATCACATGAATTGTCCGATCTCGACAGTACAACTATCTTTAGAGTGAGTACAATGTGATTTCAGGACATAATCCCAACAATCTCCCACTTGTACTGGAATCATCTATTCCTATAATCCCTTTATCGCTATATCTCGATATGTCATAAGGCAAGAAACTGTGTCATCCTTATTATAGCCAACATCACGTTTATCGAACTCCTGATCTATACTGATAAAACAAACGACTGACAATCACCTCGTTTGAGCACGGCCATGCATTTTCTCAGTATCAAATCTCCGATGGGCCCTGAGATATTTATCTCCTGTTATACAGGAGGGACAAATCCCTTCTTGTTCCATCCCTGTTTCTACACATACTTCATGATACGCCCAAGCAGTGTCGTTATAGCCGCCAGTTACGGATCGACGTTTGACAAGGTCAAAGCGCACCAATTCATATACTAGAAAGCATGATGAACTCAGGTCTAAGGACTATACTCTATAGTCGTAATGAGAAACTCTCATGACACAGATATTACTATCCTGTAGAGTTCTCATTAGCGGGTCATGTCCGATCATATGTTCACCAACATATATCTATGTGACTGACTGTGATACTCATATCATTGACTCCATGAAACTTAGTCAACAGTCACCTCACAAGCTAGTCTCTCGCGATTGTCAGTGTCCCACTTTGACAATCTCGACTAGGGACAATCATAATTTATGTCATCTATTACTTATAGGGTTTCATGATCAAGTCCTCAACTTGATGACCTATAAGATGAACATAAAATATTTGGGACCATTATTTAATTATCCAATAACCAAATAATGTTGATGTCAGTTTTTCATAAACATGACTACATCATGTCTATCTGAACATCATAAATAACATAACTCCCACTAAAATCTAGACCACGTCTTCAGATATCTAGTACCTACAGCAACAGCATGAAACTCATGCTTAGGTTGTGAGCGATGCTGCGGTGTTCTTGCTTGGAGCCATTCCAACAAACCACACCGCTGTTCTTTAATAAGCACTATTCTGCGGTCCACTGCTTGGAGACTTTTCCAACAGATAGCGCCGCTACACAGACAAAGAGACATAACCAGGTGGGAACCGGGAATCATCTTTGTCCGTCTAACTACTCATAACAGATTCGTCATTTTTCTTAGTTGAATAAGAACTATCCTTAGTATTTCTCAAACACATGGGGATATTCTTTACAACTGTCTAGTGACTCTTACCGGAATATATTGGTATCTTCTCGTCATGCTTTATGCGTAAGCTGCATCTAGACGAGCGCAAGATATGGCTTTCATGATGGATTCTATTGCATAAGCAAAAGGAATCACACTCATAGATACTAGCTCAGCCAGTGTCCAAGACACTTCATCTTGCTAAGATCGATACTAGCTCAGCCAGTGTTAAAAACACTCCATCTTGCTAAGATTATTGCCATAAGACCTTTGGTGTGAAGCCATTCTTGGAATCAAACACATTTGAACTGTCTAATACCTTATCACCATAAGGATTCTGACACGATCCAATTAGTCTTTCCAATCCATTTCAATGGATCTTTATTCCAAGAACTCTTCGCGGCTTCTCCCATGTCCATCGTTGAATTTTGACTTCCAACCCAAATCTTGACAAGACTTTAGCGTCGGAACGTCGTTTATGAGATTAAGTATGTTATAAACATACGGTGTGAGAATTGCAACTACGCTCCCACTAGTTTACTTGTAAACGCACGGTTTCTATTCGTTCCTGATCAGGTCAAAAAACTTTTGACTGTTTTAACAGAACATAGATTCCAACTCCAAGTGTTTGCTTCAATCCAGAGATGGATCGGTGAAGCTAACAAACATTCCTAGTTAATTTCGGAGTTGGGGCTCACCTTTGCTTCTTTGAATTTCGCAGTCTCGTCACTATTAAATGATCAACAGATCATAGCATTCGGTCATGAGGAATCACCCTCGGTTTAGTGACGGATCCATCAGGAACAGCGAACTTCAGGCTCCACAGGTTCAGATCCTACAACACTCTGTAGATCCAACCGCTGCTCTTCCTCAACATGTTTAACAGCCTCCTGTGTTTCTCGAATTTCTTCGAGCTGTACTTTTACTCCCACTGTTTTCTTGGAAAAACAGAGTTCCGAACAACAAAAATTTGTTCTCGGATTGGTTGCAAAAGTACTAAGCCTCGGTTTCCTTAGGACAACCGGCGAAGCAGCCCTTATCAGATTTGGATTCAAGTTTGTTTGTTGACAACCGCCTTACACAAACCTTGCAATCCCAATTAATCATAAAACCATATTTGGAGATCACGCAGTCCACATCCAATGTGGTGTTTTTCACTGATTCTGATAGAAAACTTATTTAGCGTAAACATGTTCATTTTAGAGCGTATTTTTAAAAGCATAATGGAAGATTCATGTGACTCATCATTAATCGGAGCATATCTAATAAGGTCCGATTCGTTCTCTCAGAAACACCATTTAGGTTTTCAGGAGAAAAGAGCTGTGATATGACTTCACACTCACTTAGATGATCACCCAATTCTTGACTTAAGTATTTCCCTCCGCGATCTAATCGAGGATCTCAATACTTCTGTCAAATCGGTTCTATACTTCATTCTTGGAACTCCTTAAAGGATTCATACTCGTGTCTCATCAAATGAACACAACCATACTTACTGAAGCCATCAATAAGGTAATGAAGTACTGAAGATTTCAAGTCATCAGACTTAAACCGTTTGGTATTTATGTTATTTTTCAAACTCATGTTGGTTTAAGATATAAAACCCATTCTAAACGGGGTGCTACCGTAGGATATTTCATTAAGATCAAAAGAACAAAACTTGTCTTTTATCAAATGAAAAGCATCCAAATTCTTACAAGAAATTGAAAGACATCTCTGCACGAAGCAGGTACATAGTAGCAATTACTTAATTCAAAACCAAGCTTGAAAGGCTCCTACAAGTGGAGAATCTCTACGGCTTATGTAGCAACCATTGCTTCATACCAGACACGCAGTTCCACTTGTCCTTTCCTCAACGTTCTACTATTGCTTAGGCCCTGCATATTTCCAAAATATCAGTACCATAACGAGTATCCAATACATTCGTAGAACTTGAAGTAATAACACAATACCTGAAAAAGAAGTACCATACATCTCCTTCATCTCTTAAGAATCTTCCAAGAATTTAATGCAATCTCTCTTCCAATGCCCTGACTCATCACAGTAGAAGCACTTTCTAACACCAGATGGGCCGGACTTGGGCTTACAAGATGACACAGGCTTATCCTGATTCCAAATCAGGACGGCCCTGCCTCTAACCTTGTCAACACAAGATTTCTCAAATCTTTTAGCCTTTATGATGTCTTGCTATGCTGTTTTGATCATACCATGCAGCTCAGTCAACGTCTTCGTCAAGTTATTCTTGATATAGCTTTTGATAAACTTATCATAACTAGACGACAGTGACTGCAGAATGATGTCAGTGGCCAACTCTAAGCTTACAGGACATTCCAGTTTCCCCAGGTTATCAATGTAACCCATCATTTTAATGACATGAGGACTCACTGGAGCATCCTCTGGTAGCTTGCACCCAGTTAGAGACTTCACCATCTGGAATCTCTCAACTCGTGCCAGATCCTGAAACTTCAGTTTCAGGCTGGTGATCATCTCTATTGGCGACTCCATGTTCTCGTATTGACTCTTTAAGTCCGATACCATGGTAGCCAACATCAGACCACGCACATCTACCACATCAATATAATGCTTATTCCAAGCATCATATACTGCATGCGAGGCATTGGTCCCAAACCTTTCTGGAAGAGCTTTCTCAAGGACATAGTCCTTACTCTCCTGCTTGAGGATTAATCTCAAATTGCGATACCAATCCAGGAAATTTTATCCATTTAACTTGTCCTTCTCAAGGACGGATCGTAACGAGAAAGTAGTTTTAGACATAGGCTGGAATTTTAATAAAAGAAAATTTTAGTTATAATTTCAGGAAATGAGGAATCTTATCTAATAAGAAAACTCGCATTATATTCAATCAATGTTCCCTCTATGAATATAATAATCCAAGATCCATACATCACTAAAATCTGAGTGGACGACTCGTCATCATCCAGAGTTTAGTCATCTAGGTAAGCAAATCATTGCTAATTGTACCCAGTACAACTCTTGGTCGCAGATAAGACAATCCATGTCCTATCTACTCTGATGTCTCTGGGCCCAGAACTTCTGATAGCCCCGTCAAGTAAACCAATCTCTTCAGTCTTGTGATCATTGACAATCGCACTGCAAGTCTATCAATGATCACCTGTTTTACTCATGTAGTAGTGGATACCAAGGACTCCAAGGCTATCCAACAAACGAAACAAGTCTTGACAGTAGACGAGATTTGGGCAAGACATCAAGGTCACTTGATATTTAGTTGAGGAAACAGAACTCAAAAGTTAGTAATTCAATCTCTTAGGTCACGTAATTGTTGATGTCAAGCACTGCAAGACCATCAACACTACTACCTGCCTTACTCATGTAATTGTGGACACCAAGCTCTTGGAAAGAGTATCACAACAACGAAATGAATCTTGACAGTTGACCATATCGAATACTAATCTTTGATCTAATACACATCCAATGTGCATTCGATAGGTTAAGAACATTTTACTTCTAATTTTAATTAAGTTTTGCTTGTTCTAATTTAAGTGGGCTAGGTCATTTGGTTCGGTTTCTTAATCATTTGGTTCAAAACCAAGAGATTACGTTTAACCAGCCAGATAATCGGTCAATCCAATTGAGCCGGTAAATGACCAAATGAACCGGTTTTAGACCAATTGAGATACCGGTCAAATCCAATTCAACCGGTCCATCCAACTGAACCGATTCAACCAGTTTTAACTAATCGCGATAACCGGTCCAATTCAATTGAACCGACTTATCCAATCAAACTGATCTTAACCAATCAAATCGGTTTATACCAATTGAGATAACCAATTCAATCCAATTGAATCAATTCATCCAATTTAAACCGATCTGATCTACCTTAACCAAGCATGATAACCAGTTCAATCCAATTGGACCGATTAACCAATCGCAAGGCCTGTGTCGACTGACACTAAACCTGTGTCGATCGATACAGTAGGGTATCAGGGAATTTTTAATCGAATTAAATCGACATAACCATGCGAGATAGCCGGTTCAATCCAATTGAACCGATCTATCCTTTCACACAGCCTGTGTCGATCGATGCATCCAGTGCATCGATCGATGCTGTGCGAAAACCCTAAAACAGTTTTGCCGTTTTCGCGGTGTGTCGACCGACACAAACTTGTGTCGATCGACACAGTGCGAAAACACAGTTCTTCATTTTCGATATAATTAAATCCGAGATTACAATTATCAAAACGAAACCTAGCTAGCATCAATTCAATCAAATACCATTTTAATCGAATTCCAGGCTACAGATTCAATAGATTAAACCCTAAGGCTCTGATACCACTGTTGGAATCCCTAGGATCCAGGGTCTAGGTGATTGAATCTAAGAACTGACCTCATGATTACCTAGAGATTGGCAGCGGAAATTGGAGCAGGTAAACGAGATCTAGAGCGCCTCAATCGCTGCGCCTCTATCGTAGTCCACACCCACACAAGCTGGAATCCGCCGGGATGCTAGTGCCGGGAATCGGATCTCCTGTGGGTTATGAGTTTCTGTGTCTCTGCTTTCTCTCTGAGAAGCAACACGAACGGCTTGCCTTAGGTTTGGTCGTGTAACCTGGTTCTTATAAATAGGCCCACGGTTTACAAACCGTAACATCAGTTTCGGTATCGACCTTGTGTCGATCGTTGCACCTAATGGCAACGATCGACACACCTCTTGTATCGATCGACGCACCCATTGCATCGATCGACACACCTCTTCAAAACTCAATTCAATGTGTATTCAATACACATTGATCGGATCATACGCCAATGATCAATCTCATACTAAGTGTATCCAGCTTGCTTAGGTGTGTGACCCTGTAGGTTCACACGATACTATAAATGAGTTACAACTCATTTGTCATAAGAGGTTTCTAGCAAAACATTATGACTAACAAGTATCACATGAATTGTCCGATCTCGATAATACAACTATCTTTAGAGTGAGTACAATGTGATTTCAGGACATAATCCCAACACTTTAAATAGCCAAAATAAAAGGGTTACAAGTCTTAAGAATGGGCCATAAAGAGGCCTTGTCGAAATCATTAAAATAGAAAGCAAGGAAGAAGGTTGGACGGGTCAGATTCTCCTTCTCTTGAAGCGGGCCTTGGTTTACCTCATTAAAAACCTTAGTGGAAAAACCCAATTGGGACAAAACCACACTTAAGGGAAAAAGAGTATAAACCAATGCCCAAGGAGATGTTGCACGTACTCCTGGTCGCCAAACATAAGTCTGAAGCCCACCAAGTCCGTGAGCTTCCAAATAAGACAGGTCCAGCAACCTTCGGGTTTGATCTTGCATATCTTCTTTTTTCGAGCTGGTATTGATGTGATTCTAACTCTCATGCATTCCCTGATGAATCAAAAATCCAGAACAACTTCCTTTACTCCTTGATTCATCCTGGTTCGTTCTGAGCACTCCAAAATGTACAAGTCGGTCTTTATCGGGTTCCCTGAAAATCACCTGTCTTGAAACGGGCATAACTTCTTCATAGAAAATGGTCTTGATGTGATTCCACTTCGTGCAGACTCCTTGTTGAGTCAAGTTTCCAGAACAGGTTGATTTTCAGCTTGATGCCTCCTTGTTCATTCGCAATCCTCTCTTGAATGTACCTATATCTGAGGACATGGCTAACTGGACAGCTTCTAGACATCCTCCAAGATGATCTCTAACCCAAGCTGATTCCTTCTGACCAAAATCTTACAAATAGCATACTTTATGATGAATATGAAGTCTGGCATGATTGGCTTGAACCAACTCTTCTATGGACATCTTCCAGGACACGGTTAGGGCTCCGGGAGGTCGGTTGTCGACCGTCTCCAAATGGGAACGTTCCAATTGGGTTCTCGAACGATCATCACTCCTGAAACATGCTTTTGGCTTATGAATTCTTGATACCACGTCATTGAGTCTGGAAGAACATGCATTGTCCTTCTGAACCTCCTCAGGTATGCTCCGCAGGGTCGGGAACAGCTCGGTCAGCCTCATGGTCGAGGCTGGTACGTACCGCTCATTCGGACCGGGTCTGGAGGATCCGATGTCCTCATCACTTTGGGTTTATACACTTTTCCACCAGCTACAGGGGTTTTCTGCGTAACGTTAGAGTCTGTACGATGTTGGTGTCGACCGACATTAGCTTGGTGGCGGTCGACATCGATCGATTTTGATCTGCCGTCGACCTCAAAATCGACCTCGGTCGATTTTCGTTCGTCATGAGGACTCGAAGAATTTGGTGTCGCCCGATGTGCAGAGGTAGTGTCGGTTGACGGTCGTTTGGCAGCGTCATACTCTTCTTCAAATTCTTTATCTCTTCGATCTCCTTATCACTGATCTGCCTAATAGGGATGGTGTGCAGCTCCTTCCCACTCCTCAGTGATATTGCATTGTAGTGATGCTTGGGGTTGGTATCCGTGGTTCCATGAAGGAATCCGGCTTGCCTCTTAACAGCTCCAGCAGTTTGAGCAACTTGAGAATCTAATTGCTTCATATGTGTACTCAAGGATTCAAAATTCTCATTCAAATCAGCATAGACAACATCTATCTTCTTGTCGAAATCCACAACAGTCTTTGTCTGAACCTCTAGCAACTGCTCCATCATAGCTTCCAGCTTGCTCTCACGAGCATTGGTATCGGTCGACCTCAAGATGAAGCGGTTCAGAGCATCTATTTTGCCAGTTAGACGCTGGACTTATCGCGTCGTCTTGGGAGATTACATCTCTAAGAATGTGGAGATCTGCTTGGGGTTTGCTTCGATCCCTCTTTCGGTTACCAAATAACCCAGGAATTCTCCCAATGGGACCCCGAAGGTGCACTTCGCCGGATTGATTTTCATCCCGTATTTGTTGAGAATGGTAAAACATTCCTTCAGTTGTGGTATGTGGTCATCACACCTAGAAGATTTGACCAGCATATCATCGATGTAGACCTCCATGGTTTTACCTAGGAGTCCTGAAAACATCTTGTTGACGAGGCGCTGGTAAGTTGCTCCTTCATTTTTCAGCCCGAAAGGCATGACTTTGTAGCAGTACGTGCCTCGATCAGTTATGAACGAGGTCTTCTCTTGGTCCTCGGGGTTCATTAGTATCTGATTGTACCCTGAGAAATCATCCATAAAGGACAAAAGTTGATGTCCAGCGGTGCCTACGACTAATCGGTCGATGTGTGGAAGTGGGAAGCTGTCTTTTGGATATGCTTTATTGAGGTCCGTAAAATCAACGCAGACTCTCCATTTTCCATTATTTTTCTTGACAACCACGGAGTTCACGAGCCAGTCGGGGTATTTTACCTCCCTGGTCGATCCGATTTTCAGCAGTCGGTCGACCTCGTCATTGACGGCTTGGGCTCGCTCGGGGCCAAGTTTTCGACGCTTTTCTCTGACCGGTTTATAAGTTGGGTCGACATTTAGCTCATAACTAGTCACGTCGATGTTGATTCCTTTCATGTCTTCTGAGGACAAGGCAAAGGAGTCGACGTTCTGTTTAAGAAAAGAGATCAGTTCATTTTTAACTGGCTCTGGTAGGTCGATTCTGATGCCGACAAGTCTTTCGGGATGAGCCTCGTCTATGCAAACTTGAGTCGTAAGGTCCTTTGGTCCTCTTTGACTGGGGTCGTTTGACCTTTTAGTTCACATCTTGGCAGCTCTTCCTCTTTTTGTAATTGCTATGCGTGAGATTTTTCAATTTTTTTGTATCCGTTCATATAGCAATTTCTGGAAATTTTTTGGCTTTCCGTATACGGTTTTTATCCCTTTCGGGGTCGGGAATTTGACGCACTGGTGGTAGGTCGATGGTACAACTTTCATATCGTATATCCATGGTCGACCTAGAATGGCCTTGTAGGGAGCTTGTCGATCTACCACGATGAACTCTGTCATTCTTCGAACTCCTCCAGCTATTACTGGGGCGAAGACAAAGCCCATATAGTATGTTGTTTCTCCAGCGAACCCTACTAGGGGTGTCTCTCCTTTGACAATCTCGGAGTCTTCGAACTCCATTTTCTTGAATGCGTCGTAGAAAAGGACGTCTACCGAACTCCATGTATCGATCGTTATTCTTGAGAGTTCGACATCCCCGACTATCAAGCACACGAGGAGCGCCTCATCATGGGGATTTTCGAGGTCGAGTGTCTCACTCTCATATAAAGTGATCTCGTGGTATGGGCCTTGCATTGGCATTTTCTCCCGTTTGTCGGTCTCGATCCTTCTTTGAAGGGCTTTAATCGAATTGATCTAGTCTCGGCATAGCTTGGAGCCGCCGAAGATGAAGTCAACTCACTTTGGGGGTATAGCTGATATACCATGGATTTTAGGGTTTTTAATCATGGTATATGTCTTTGTTATCGAGTCTTTCTATGTGTTTTGGAGTCTTTTCAGGTGTTTTACAGGTTTAAGGCACATTTGGAGCTAATTGGACGTTTTGGAAGCATTTGGGTCAATTCTGCACTGTTTAGAGATCTCACAGAGTTCACTGGCTGCGAAATCACCTTGCAACGATCGTTGCAGTCTGTGCAGTGGTCAACGCAAGGTGATTCCAGGGTTCTGCTCCCAAAAATCTGCATTTTGGAGAAATTACAGTTTTTGCCCAGAAACTTCCCAGACTTGCAAAAAGGCCCAAAAACGTGTTTAGACTTATATATTAGGGTTTTAAGCCATTGTTTAGGCTACACATTATTTTACATTCAGAGAGAGTTAGGGGCTGATCTTGTTCTTGAAAGAGAGAGGATTTTGAACCCCAATTCTTTATTCTGTTTTATGATATTTGGTTTTCTATTCATGATGTCTTCTGTTTCGATGATCATGTCTGAGTAGTTTACCTGTTAGGTTTAGGGATTCTCACAGGAGATTTCATGGAATTATAGGTTGATAAATCTGTAGGGATTCATATTTGTTAGTTCTTCATCTAGGGTTGTTTTTAATGCTTGATCTGAACTAGCCACTTAGATTATTGATATTAGGTTGATTTCCACAACGACAGTTGGTTGATTAACTAGAACGAACCTAGATGAGCAATTTGACTATTCGCAAAGAAATTTGGTTTAGGAGAATTGTGAACGAAAGAACTTGAGATTAATGCATGTTTAGATCTCTAGAACTCGAAACGAAAGTTGGTTTGCTAGGATTGTTAGACATAGATAATATTCGCAACGAAAGTTGGTTTGTTATAATTCTGTGATTCTAGTTCTAGAACAGTTCTTAATTAGATCTCGATTGATTGATTGATTAGCCTATGTTCATGATTTCCTGAGAACTCCCTTGACCTGACGCTTTTCCCTGATTGCTTACAAACCGATTTATTTACTTTTACGCTGCTTTGATTTACTGCTACCTAGCTTAACCTGAAACTCTATAATCTATCGCAAGAGTCTAGAGTCTCTGTGGATTCAATACCCTAAGTACTACATTCGCATCACTGTGCACTTGCAGTTAGAATAGGGATAAAACAAGACCTATCAAGTTTTTGGCGCCGTTGCCGGGGACTCTTTTGAGTCTTCGATAGATTTGAACTTAGGGTTTAGACTAGGTTTTTCGTTTTTGTTTTTGGTTACTAATTTTTTTTCTTTTTCTTGCGTTTCAGGTACGCCAGTAATCGCTTTGCATCGATCGACACTACTTTGCATCAATCGACACAGCGCGTAAGATGATGAGAATGATGGAACGGATCTTGGAAAATCAGCAGAATAACTCATTCTGCAGAGACTATGGTTCTTATTCATTCACCAGAGATTATGAATCTTCATCATATCAGCCTGTTCCTCCTCAAAATACACAGTCTGATAAGCTGATAAGTATGATGGAGCAGTTAGTGGAAAGACAGGAAAAGGATTTGAACTATATCAATGGCTCTGGATTCCAAGGAAACAGGTTTGGTAATCAGCAAGGTAACAAGTTCTTTAATGGTGGACAGAAGAGTGCTTTCACAAGCAATCAAAACTCTTCTGGATATGGACAAAATGCTGGTTATCAGAAGCCTTTTCAGCAAGGTAACTCTTATCATGAAACCTATGGATCATCTTCTTATCAGACACCTCTTGCTGCTAATGCTTATGAGAGTAAGATGGAAGCCATGATGGAGCAGTTGCTAGAGGATCAGACTAAGACTGTTGTAGACTTCGACAGGAAGCTGGATGCTATGCATAAAAACCTGAATGGGAAGTTTGAATCTTTGAGCACACATGTGAAGAAGCTATATGTTCAAGTCCAACAAACATCTCAAGCAATGCAAAGGCCAAATGGAGCTAGGAAAGCTGAACATAATAGATCCGTCAATGATGTGACCATAAGAGATGAGATTGACTTGCTGGAAGAAGAAGAGAGCATAATCTCGGATTTTCTGGGTGAATTCTGTCTGTCTGAGACAAGCATCGATCGACACAACTCGTGCATCGATCGATGTAGTCCCGATACGTCTGTCAAAATTGTTCGAAATCGCCTTGTGTCGATCGACACACAACGTGCATCGGTCGACACAGATCGCAGACAGGACAAGAAACTTGCAGCAGTCCTGGAACGAGTCTATAAGCCCTCTATGCCATATCCTAAGGTTCCTAAACTGTCTAAACAGGAGCTAGAAGTGGCTAACTGCATGAAAGTGATGAAAAAGAAGCTGATTCAGATTACAGAGAAACTTCCAAATCCAGGAGCATTTGTGATAGACTGTTATATCTCTAAGAACAAATTCAAGCGTTCTCTGTGTGACTTAGGATCTTGTGTGAATCTAATGCCGTACTCAGTAGCTGTGAGATTGGGACTGATGGAATTCCAGCCTACTAGGATCTCTCTTATCCTAGTTGATCGTTCAAAGCGATATCCGGAAGGAGTTCTTAAGGATATTCATGTCAGAGTTGGAAACTACTTGATTCCAACAGACTTTGTAGTGCTGAAGTATGAGATTGAGCCGGATGATCCTCTACTGCTTGGTAGATCTTTCTTAGCTACTGCTGGAGCTATGATTAATGTGCAACATGTTCTAATTGATCTCCACCTGGGAGATGGGACATTGAGATTCAAGATGGATAAGCTGCAGAAATCCACCATTGATGGACATAGCTTCAGTGTTGAGGTGGAACCAGAGGTTCCGATTAGAGAGAAGAAGATGGCGGTTCCTCTTGAACCTGCTCAAACATCTTCAGTACCTGCAACTGCTCATAAGCAGAAAGATCCAGACATCTCATTTTCACCAAAGGTAAGGCACAAATCATCTAAGCTTAAACCTCCTAACCGCATTGCTTTGAATGCAGGAAAACGCAGTACCCCACCCATGCTTCGCTCCCACCCTGGTTCTACTCCTTCGTTCCTTGGGAGATCTCATGATCCGACAACATATACACCACCTTGGATGAGGAGACATTCACAGAGACACTCAAAGTCTCTGTTGAAACCTCCATGAGTCTAATCTCCATCCCATAGTGAAGCTAATGACTAAAAACAAGCGCTGAGTGGAAGGCAACCCACTATAGAGTCAGTTTTTATTTTTCATTTTTAGGTCTTTGTTACTTTTATTTTTCGTTTTGGTGTTTTCAGACGAGAGAACATGTCAAAAATCGCCTAACATCGATCGACACGGTCCTGTGTGTCGATCGACACGGTCCTGTGTGTCGATCGACACATAGCGAATACACGAATGGATTGAGCAAATGCTCTTTGCATCGATCGATGCGGTCCTGAGCATCGATCGACACAGTGCGACGAGAGGTACGTAACTCTGGATTTTTCAGACTCTTTTCAATTTGATTATTTGTTCTCACCAAGTTCACGCTTTGATTGCACTGGGGACAATGTAGTTTAAGTGTGGGGGAGGTAGCTACTAACGCACGCTTTTATTTTCTTAGAGTCAGTCCAAATTTGTTTTATTGAGTCAAACCGAGTAGGAAACAAGGACTTTTTGAAGAGATTACCACACTTGCAGGAACTTAAGTGACCATTTGATGATTTGCAGATGATCTATGACTATTAGAAAACCCCAACACAGACCAGCCTACTGAGGACACCCATATCACTTCAGGTATTCAGAGAATCCATTACTTGACATCACCTTTAACTTTACTTAATTTTCTCTCCTATGGGCTTGGTATACTTTGAGTCGGATTCCTCTGTTGGTTCTGGCACAGCTTGTAAACATGTCCAAGTAAGGTTCCCTTCTCCCCTTCTCTAAAGTAAAGTAAAAAAAAAAAAGAATAATAAACTGAGGATGAGCTAGTAGCTCCGAAGTGGTCGCGGAAGTGGTTGCTACCACTATTACCTCTTGTGTATCCATGGAATGTGTCCAAAGTACACCCCATGACGGGAAGAGCACTGATAAAAAAAATAAAATGATACCCAATGGGGAAAAATCAGTTGCTAAGGAAGGGAAAAGAGAAGAAAGAAACCAGAAAAAGATAGTATGGTGGTCTAGAGCTAACAGAGTAAGAGTCCATGTGTTCTTTGATCGATACCCCATAGGTGAGACCGCACTTAATAGCTTATAGAAGTCAGTATGGTGAATTTGGATGCTCTGAATGTGATTGTGGAGTTTACTCAGGATAGTTGTTAAGTGTGGGGGAAGTATATGTTGGTCTTGATGTTTGCAGGTTCATTTTCATGTGGCTTACTAAGGGGAATCTAAGTGTGGTGCTCCTACGATGAAACGAGTTTCTGAAGTTTTCAAACTTGTTCTCCTGATCTTGGTTTTCTGTTTGCTTGAGGACAAGCAAAAGCTAAGTGTGGGGGAGTTGATATACCATGGATTTTCGGGTTTTAATCATGGTATATGTCTTTGTTATCGAGTCTTTCTATGTGTTTTGGAGTCTTTTCAGGTGTTTTACAGGTTTAAGGCACATTTGGAGCTAATTGGACATTTTGGAAGCATTTGGGTCAATTCTGCACTGTTTAGAGATCTCACAGAGTTCACTGGCTGCGAAATCACCTTGCAATGATCGTTGCAGTCTGTGCAGTGGTCGACGCAAGGTGATTCCAGGGTTCTGCGCCCAAAAATCTGCATTTTGGAGAAATTACAGTTTTTGCCCAGAAACTTCCCAGACTTGCAAAAAAGCCCAAAAACGTGTTTAGACTTATATATTAGGGTTTTAAGCCATTGTTTAGGCTACGCATTATTTTACATTCAGAGAGAGTTAGGGGCTGATCTTGTTCTTGAAAGAGAGAGGATTTTGAACCCCAGTTCTTTATTCTGTTTTATGATATTTGGTTTTCTATTCATGATGTCTTCTGTTTCGATGATCATGTCTGAGTAGTTTACCTGTTAGGTTTAGGGATTCTCACAGGGGATTTCATGGAATTATAGGTTGATAAATATGTAGGGATTCATATTTGTTAGTTCTTCATCTAGGGTTGTTTTTAATGCTTGATCTGAACTGGCCACTTAGATTATTGATATTAGATTGATTTCCACAACGATAGCTGGTTGATTAACTAGAAAGAACCAAGATGAGAAATTTGACTATTCGCAAAGAAATTTGGTTTAGGAGAATTGTGAACGAAAGAACTTGAGATTAATGCATGTTTAGATCTCTAGAACTCGCAACGAAAGTTGGTTTGCTAGGATTGTTAGACATAGATAATATTCGCAACGAAAGTTGGTCTGTTATAATTCTGTGATTCTAGTTCTAGAACAGTTCTTAATTAGATCCCCGATTGATTGATTGATTAGCCTATGTTCCTGATTTCCTGAGAACTCCCTTGACCTGACGCTTTTCCCTGATTGCTTACAAACCGATTTATTTACTTTTCCGCTGCTTTGATTTACTGCTTTCTCTATTGCTACCTAGCTTAACCTGAAACTCTATAATCTATCGCAAAAGTCTAGAGTCTCTGTGGATTCGATACCCTAAGTACTACATTCGCATCACTGTGCACTTGCAGTTAGAATAAGGATAAAACTAGACCTATCAATAGCCCCCCTCCCTCCTCCCCCCCCGCAGAGGCTAGGGAGATTGATTCGTGAGCGTAAATTCTTGCTAAGAGCTTGAGGCGGGGATAACGCCGAGCCTCTCGAGGTACCGCATAGACTGAGATCGCCGAGGATAACCTCGATTCTCTTTCGCGATCCTGAGAGAGGGCTTCAGGAGAGCTTATTTCCTTGGATCTTTCTCTTTTATTCTGAGAAGGATTTTTTGCGTTTGACTCTTTGGTCGATTTGTTTCCCTTTTTGTCGGAGGGGGTTTCCTCCTCGACTTCGGATTCTTGGTTATTTTCGGACTCTCGTTTTTGGGCCTCAACTTTATCTCGAGTATAACACTCTTTAGTCGAGTGTCCTTTCTTGTTGTGAAAGTCACAAAATTTATCTTTGTCGAACTCGAATTTTCTCGAGCTCTTCAGGCTCTCGACTTTACGGGAGTCCTTTTTTGAGTTCGAGTTCTGTTAGCCCGACTAGTACTTTTATTTTCGGTGCTTCTCTCTGAGGGTCGTAGTTTCGCCCTCAAGGCGAGCGAAGGCCAATGCGCGATGAAGGGCGTCATCGAGTGTGAGGGGTTCGCGGACTGTTATTTCCTCGCGGAATTTTGTTGAGTACCACATTCCAGGCCTTAGTGCCTCTATAGCCACTTCGTTATTTGGGTTCGCGATTTTGGATTTTATTTCCTTGAATCGGTCGATGTATGAACGCAGTGTCTCGTCGGGCCGTTGAGATACGCCAAACAAGGCTTCCTCGGTGGTCTTGAACTCGATAAAGACGGAATACAATTTGAGGAAAGCCGTATGAACTAGGTAAAGTTATCGATGGATTTCTCTTCCAGTCCAGCGAACCATTCTAGGGCAGAGCCCGATAGATTCTCGGCGAAGAGTCTGCAGAAAGCAGACTCTGTTTCCTCATCGGTTAGGTATACCCTTGACATCGCTAGTCTGAATGCCCTGATATGGGCTTTGGGGTCCAATTTTCCCGAGAACTCTGGGAATTTCGTTTTCTTGATTTCTCGAATTATCGCAAAGGCGATTCGATCTGTGAATGGCGTTTGACGCGTTTCTTCGATTACTAGATCGATGTCGAGTGCCGTGCTTGTTGCCATGTGAACTTTTGAGCTTAGGCTCATGAATTGGGCATTAGCCTGCTTGATATATTGTCTTAGCATGTCGTGCTCGCACCTGCTATAAGCGTGAACTGAGTTTGTGCCTCGGTTGACGATTGCCCGAGGAAGACTGGGTCAAGGAGATCGATCGTTGGAATCGGTCTCGTCTGGTCAGCTTGGGGCGTTTGGAATAGCATCGGACTTGATCCGATGGGATATCCTGAGCTCGAAACGAAGGCTGAACCTCCTAGTTTCCTAGGTCTAGTACCAGAATTATTCAGCAAAGGAAGTGGTCCGGGTAATGGTCGGTTTCCCGATCCGCTTGGATATGTGACCATAGAACTCGAACTAAACGGAGTCGGTATCGTGGTAGGGGTCGTTATAGGGTGAAAACCGCTATTCGACATGCCGGCGATATTTCCCGACGTTCCAGGGGGTGATATCACCTGGGAGAAGTCCAAACGTGTTCGCGGCGGAGGACTTATGGGAGGTCGTTGATCACGTACCGATCGACCTCCTTGGTTTGACCAGTGCGCTCTTCGAGACGGGCTTTGATGCGCCATTCTTTTTATCGAGTTGTGCATCTAGACCGCGATTTGCGATTTCATGGGCCTGTGCGTTAGCCTCGTTGCTTCTCGTTCGGTTTACTAATAAGGCATCGAACGGATTTCGGCGAGGTCTTCCGGGATTTATCGCGACGGAGCAGGAGGCAATGGCGGGTTAGGCCTAAGCGTTCCAGATCCGCCTCCTGGTGCGGAGGCGAAAGTTGAATCACTTCTCATCCATACCCAGTTCCTACTCGGATCATTGGTTCTTGACAAAACGTTTGTCGGAGTCTGACTCGTCGCGATTGTTTGAGCGACCGAGTCGGCTGGTGCCGAAGTCATGGAGATAGAGGCTGAGCTCGTTAACACCCTATCGGTCTGACCCGTGATACTTACCTCGGCGGTGTTCTGAGGAACGTTTCCGACCATCTTCGGGTGATCGACTGGTGGAGTGGCGTTGGGAGAGCAAGATTGGTCGGGATTCATCTCGATCTATCGAACGTTAGATCTGATTCTTTAAATAGGAAAGCTACAGATTGTCCCCACAGTCGGCGCCAAATGTGAGATCGAAGATTCACACCAAGGATTTGTAATCGTGGATTTGGACTTTGTATTAAGAAAATTGTATAGGTTTCCTATGAATCAAAGATATTATTGAGATTGAACGTCAAGATCGAATAAACACAATCGAAAAGAGAGTACAAAGTATGAATATCGATCTATCTATTCTAAGTGTTCTTGATTAGGGTTGGAATGACACGAATGAATCTCCACTTCTCCTTTAAACAGCCTTCGAACTTTGACCTTCTTGTTCCGATCTTCCAGCCTCACAATGGTAACGATCTCCTGGATTTGCGGAGATCGTTTCAAGTGACAAAGACTTGGTCATTCTTCCTCGACATCGTTCTCTATCAAGCTCAAGCTTGACACTCCACGTTTCATTCCAATCGGGCTTTTATCAGCTTGTGGCCGAATGGGCCTAGAGGCCATCATCGAGCTCATCTGCATAATTACGAACTAGGCTCATGATGATGGGCCCTTATATATTTGTTAGTTTTTGGACCGGATTTCCTAGAGGGAAATCGAGCACCAACATATATATATATATATATATATATCTTGGAATCATACCAAGTCGGGAGTTTATACAGTTAAATAGGGGTATGCTCTTGTAAAGAGGAAAACATATAGATAAATAACCAAGAGATTACAAACCAAGTACAAACTGTCTGAAAAGTTTCATGTGGAAGACTTAAGCTCCTAGAAAATTAAACACTTCATGTGGCAAACATTTTCGGGATGCCTTGCAACTTGTCAACATTTGAAGTACCGTCATTTAGGGACATACGCTATTTGTCCCAGATGCGGTGCTCCGGAGGAAACAATCAATCATCTCCTTTTTGAATGCCCCCTGTTTTACAAGTATGGGTTCTTTCGGACTTTCCGTCCATTCCGGGTTGCTTTCCGAGTACATCCATATTTTCTAATATGGATTTTCTTTTTTGGAGAACAAAAGTGTGGGTCTACCCAACCCACAAAAACACAACTATCCATGGATCGTATAGTTTGTCTGGAAGATTAGAAACAACAAGATTTTCGACGGGAAAGATATATCTCCTTTGAAAACTCTTCAACAAGCTATAGTGGAAGCAGAAATCTGGTGGGAGGCAAATAAAAAGGAACAACAAGATGAAGAGGATGAGGAAGCACCCCCACACCTTATGATAGATCGCCAACCCTCCCGGACTTCTCCCCCCCCAGACATGTCAGATCGATGCCTCTTGGATTGATCATGGCTTGACAAGTGGATTAGGGTGGTTTTTCAAATATGCACCAGGAAGAAGGATAATAGGAGTACAAGGATGCAGAAGATGCATATCTCCGCTACATACGGAGCTGGACGGCTTACTTTGGGCTATGTCCTGCCTCTTAGAGGATGGGATCCATGAGGTGGTAATCGAGACTGACTGTTCGGATCTGATCAATTTGACGGAAACCCCTCAAGATTGGCCATGTTTCTGGACAGAACTAGAGTTGTTCACTTCTTTGAGATGAGCTTTTTTTAACTTTAGATTTAGCTTTAATTCCTAAGAGACTTAATGTTCGTGTTGACGCTCTTGCAAAAAGAGCAAGAATCCGTAATATCTTTTTCATGTAAATCAATACGAGCCGGATCGAGTATTTCCTCGGAATGTTAATTCGATGTAGGAAACTTTGATTTAATATATGAAATCTATGTTGACAAAATGTATATAATCTAAATTTGCGTTTTAAAATAGTGATTATAATTTTAAACAGATCAAGTAGCTTTTAAGGATCAAATTAAGTTTAGAAATGGTTTGGACAGGGTAATCGTTGTTTCTAAAATGTGATTTTACAAAATTAAACACAATTAGAGAGATTTAATTCGATTTGTAGAATAACTTAGAAATTTAAAAGTATATTGATAAAGTTTTGCATACACTATAGTTTTCTCTCTAAAAAGTTCAAATATGCTAAAATCTAAGGTTTTATATTATAAACAGTTTCAACAATATTTAAACTAAATAAATAATTTAGGTTAAATATAAATATACTTAATTTAATTTAGTTTAAAAACATTTTTTTTGTTTTATATGGGTCATAAATTAAATTAATTATTTATATTTAAATTAAATTAAATTGATTATACAATGACTAATTCATGACAACTTTATATCTGTAGTGAATATATAAGCACTATTTACTAAAATTATAGTCATCCTATTTTTCTAACCCTAGCAAGGTTATGGTGAATGAGAGAACCTCTTAAAGAAGAAAATTTTGTAAAAAAATATATGGAGTTAATTTATGTCTAACTCGTATAACCACTAAACCGAATCAGGTATAGAATCCAGTTTTTTTAATTGTTAAAGATGTAACAAATTTGATTTGTTTACACTCTTTTGATTGTTAGAAGTGTCATAAATACAATGGAAAAAACCCCAAAATACACCAACTAAATTTATTTTTTCCGAAACATACACAAATTTTGCGATTATATGATTAATACACGAACTCGTTAATATTATTTTTTTAATCACCAACTAACAAAATGTCAGGATTTTAATACATAATGTTAATGGAGTTAACGTCCCACTAACGGCGTCTCTAACGGAGTTATAAATCGATGGGGGGAAATCCCCAAAAAGTACACCAATTGAATTCTTTTTTTGCTGAAAAATACATAAACTTTTGCAATCTGATTAATAACTAGTTAATATTGTTATTTTAAATAATCAACTAGCAAAATGTCATGATTTTAATACAAAATTATAAGGAGTTAACGTTCCGTTATATTGAAGTATAATGAATAGTGATTCATATACAAAAAAAAAATATTGAAGATCTAAAATTTATAGCCCCAATTTCGAGCTTACTACGTATGAATGATGTTTATATAGTCTTCGAAGAACAAAGAGAAATACACTCTAATCCAATCAAATTGTAGGAAGTCAAGCCAATGAGTATTATAAATTACAAAACCTAATTTAAAATCCAAAAACCTCAAATAAATTACAAACCAAAACATTAATTGACCTGATGGACCTGAGCGAAATCAAGAACATCCATGAAAATTCACTCTGAAACCTTCACACACACAGAGAAAAGAGAAATTTAAAGTATGAACGAAGGATCTAGAAGAAACAAAAAAAAACTAAGGGGAAAGGAGATCAACCTTGCGGAAAGAAAAGGCTCCGGCATACGCTCTTGAGTCATTAATTTTAATAGATTTAAAATTTAGAAGAAAATCAGGGAGAAAGAGAGATTAAAGCCATGGTCTTATAAAAGAAGTGCACATACCACAGTTCAACATAATCTTAATTACACTAATATATAAACTTAAATAAATCTATATTTTGGTTTTAACGGTTATAAACTTTGTTAATGGGCTTTAACGTCTGTTAAAATTGTGTATTAAAATCCTAAAATTTTGCTAGTTGGTGAATTAAAATGAAAATATTAA
This sequence comes from Orychophragmus violaceus, assembly GCA_030180135.1. NCBI lineage: Eukaryota > Viridiplantae > Streptophyta > Magnoliopsida > Brassicales > Brassicaceae > Orychophragmus > Orychophragmus violaceus. The sequence goes on along the minus strand of CM058230.1, from coordinate 83,163,217 downwards.
CAAGTTCGTGTATTAATCAGGTAATGACAAAAGTGTGTGTATTTTTCGGCAAAAACGATTTCAGTTGGTGTAGTTTTTGAGTTTTTTTCTCCCATCGATTTATAACTCCGTTAGAGACACTGTTAACAAGATTTTTACGTCTGTTAAAATTGTGTATTAAAATCCTAAAATATCCTAGTTGGTGAACTAAAATGACAATATTAACGAGTTCGTGTATTAATCAGGTAATGACAAATGTGTGTGTATTTTTCGGCAAATCGAGTTCAAATGGTGTAGTTTTTAATTTTTTTCTCCCATCGGTTTATAACTCCATTAAAGACGCTGTTAACAGAATTTTAACGTCCGTTAAAATTGTGTACTAAAATACTATTTTTTTTTGAAAATACTGTTTTGTGTTTTCCACCTCAATATATTTTTAAGTATTAATTGATGAAACTGATTTCAATAAAGTTAAAAAATAACATATATATCTAATTTTTTTAAAAAAAATAGAGTACTATTTAGTCGTGATAAAATAATTATAGCTACTTTTTATTTTAGAATTTAGAATTTTACGCATACTTAAACTTTTATTTTGAAAATCCTAATAAATGGACCAAAAAAACAAACAAACTTGGATGGTTGGTTTCCTTTTCTTACTATTTGTCGGCGCTTCAAATTTCCTTTTTGTAGTTAATTACTATCTCACAAATGATTTAATTGTTTTTTCAAATTTCCTTTTTGCTTGTGCAGTCACCGACTTAACTGAGTGAGCCCCAACAACTCTATAAAACTCTGATATCACACTTCTCCTTCGCTACTACTTTCCTTTTTTTCCTCTCTACATCAACAATTTTCATTCAGTTCTTCTCTGCTGCAATTTTTTTCAGTGTTGAAACCCTAAAAGCAAGTCCTGAGCCCGTTTGCAATTTTTTTCAAAGCTACAATTTTTTTTTGTTTCCAGAAGCGATTCAGTTTCGAAACCCTAAAAGCTAGTCCTTTGGCAGATTAAAACGATGCAATCAAACCAAGAATTCATCAAATTTCTAGGCGAAGGTGCTTATGGTTACGTTCATCTCGTCAAATACACTAACCCCGACGGCTCTTCGTTTCTCGCCGCCGTAAAGAACTGTTACGAGGAAGACTACGAAAATCTCCAAAGAGAGTTCCAGATCCTTCGAGAACTCAGGGGATATCCAAATATCGTGACTTGTTTAGGTGACTATCTTGAAGAAGGTCTCAGCAATTACGGAAACAGAGTCCACAAATTGCTTCTCGAGTACGCTTCCCAAGGTAGTTTAAACGCTTTCATGAACAATTATGAGGAAAGAAAGTTGCCTGAATCTTTGATCAAGGATTTCACGCGGATGATTCTCCAAGGTTTGGTCTTGATACACGGCCATGGTTATGTTCATTGCGACATAAAATCGGACAACCTACTTGTCTTCCCTTCTTCCAAAGAAGATTCATCATACGAGCTTAAGATTTCTGATTTTGGCAACTCGTTACAAGTAGGACAAGTTCCTAAGGACTGGTCGGTTAAGTCCCCGTGGGTGGGGACAGCGATTTATATGCCGCCGGAGTCTGTCCGAGACGGCTTCGCCAATAAAACCCTAGATCTTTGGTCCGTGGGATGCTTGGTTCTCGAGATGTACACAGGCGTGATTCCATGGGAAGGCCTTGAACTAGATGTTATCGCAACTCGTCTTCTTCAGGATGAAGCTCCGGAGATCCCAGCGAGTTTGCCTTCCGATGCAAAGGACTTTATACAAACGTGTTTCTCAAGGAAACCTGAGGAGAGAGGAAGCGCGTCTGAGTTGTTGTTTCATCCGTTTTTGCCTCGTCGTCCAGAAGAAGAAGAAGAGGAAGAGGAGAAGAAGACAAACTCGTTTCTGTTGAACTTGTTGAACTTGAGAATCAGACAAAGAAAGAAACCAACGACGGATGTTTCAGACAACAAGTTGGGGATTTTTCCGACACAGTTTAAGAAAACTCTGAACAAAGTCTTGAGGTTGAAGGTTATGCCTATGAAGAAATCATCGTCTGACTGCAATTTAGTCTCTGTTCATTAACGTTTAGTATCTATGTAGTTTCTGTTCATTAATATCTAGTATCTCAGGTCTCATCATAACCGTTAATATACACTTCTTCTTTTCAATCTGAAATGCTTACTAAACAGAGTTCTGTTCTCTGCAAGATCAAAGTTACATGTATCTCAGGTCTCATTACGACATGACAAATGTTAATATACTACTTTTCACTCTGAAATGCTTACTACATAGATTTCTGTTCTCTGCAAAATCCAAACAATATTCTTCTTCAATCCCAGTCTCAATCTTTTTACTGTGGTTAGCAATCGAGAAGCATCTAATAACACAGTTGCCTTATTCAAAAACTATCTTATCTACTTTTGCTATGGTGAATGGTCGATATATGTTTTTCATATAATTAAAGCCATGGACCTTTCACCAACACCTCGGTGAAGCTGTTTTCATCCCTTCAGGTTGTCCTCACCAAGTGAGGAATATCTCAAGAGTTGTGGAGAGGCTACCAAAAGACAACAGATCCAACGAAGATTAACTAGAGTTGCCAGCTCAAGAGTTGTAGCTAAATATTTATACACTAAAATGCCATACCTTTTTTACCAAGATTAAGCACCATTTTACGTACTGAATTTTGTTACTATCACTTCATAATCACCAAACAGTCGACTTGGGGAGTTATGGTTAATGTATGTTTTGACTGCTTTGGTAGAATTGAGGTATGAAATTTAAAACAATATAAAATGTGGAAAATATTTCGCACAAATTATAACATATCCGAATAGGGACCGTGACTCATTGTTAAAAGATAAATTGGTCATTTTTCGAACAAGGGATAATGCATGTCTACTTGCACACATACACGATGGACTTAAGACCACATAAAGCTACTTTCTGAATCTTTTATTTTTCTTACAATATCTTCCAAATCGCCACTTCCGGTTTTAAAGCAGTAGCATGTCTACTTGCACACATACACGATGGATTGATTTTCCCTATCGTACGAACCACTCATTTTGCGACTCGTTTTACCATTCGGATTTATACGATTTCCTTTCCTATGATATTATAATTAAAAAATGAGACAAAATATAGGATTAGAGAATATTTTTGTTAACAAGCTTGTGTAAGAATTTAAATTTGCAGAGACAATCATTCCCTCTCTCTAAAAACTCTCCCTTCTCTCTAAGAAATTTTTTTTTTTTTTCTGTTTCAAATCCGGCTGTTCTCGCCGTCGTTGTTCGTCGTGAGCTTAATCGCTCAACCGTGGCGATCGAGTAGATCCGGAGTGTCTCGCTTTTCCCTTTTCCGGTATCGTGCGGTGTGGTTTCTCCCCGTAGCGACAGCTCGGCGCCGGAGATCTTCGAGGCGGTGATTCTCCTAAGTCGTAGCCTTGATTTTTTGCTTTGAGGACTGCGGAGGTTGGGGTCTGTGCAGGGAAAGAAGTCGCGAAGAGATCTGGTGGTCGGGTTTGTCGGCGAGGAGTTGGTGGGAAGCGATTGATATACCATGGATTTTAGGGTTTTTAACCTTGGTATATGTCTTATTTATCGAGTCTTTTATTATGTTTTGGAGTTTTTTTAGTATGTTTACAGGTCTAGGTATGTTTGGAGCGGAATTGGACATTATGGTGCATTCTGGAGCATTTTGGAGTATTGACCCGAGAGATGGACTTCACTGTCGAATTCTCAGACCTGTGTCGATCGACACAGAAGGTGCATCGATCGACACAAGGTCGACGCAGACAAATTCTCAGCGTTTAATGAGAAAAATATGGAAATTGCAACTTTGCCCAGATGTTTCTCATAATTACAAAGAAGAAGAAGAAGAGGAGGAGGAGAAGACAAACTCGTTCCTGTTGAACTTGTTGAACTTGAGAATCTGACAAAGAAAGAAACCAACGACGGATGTTTCAGACAAGAAGTTGAGGATTTTTCCGACAAAGGCCACACAGTTTAAGAAAACTTTGAACAAAGTTTTGAGGTTGAAGGTTATGCCTATGAAGAAATCATCGACTGACTGCAATTTAGTCTCTGTTCATTAACGTTTAGTATCTCTGTTATTTCTGTTCACTAGCACGTTTAGTATCTCTGTCTAATATGTAGTTTCTGTCAATAACGTTTAGTATCTCTGTCTAGTATGTAGTTTCTGTTCATTAACGTTTAGTATGAAGATCAAATTTACATGTATCTCAGGTCTCATTATAACTGTTCTCTGCAAGATCAAAGTTCCATGTATCTCAGGTTTAATTATTCATAGGAATAGGGTGTCACTTGATCCCGCTTAAATTCCCATAAAACAAAAATTGCATGTAAAATTTTATAAAAACCAGTAGCACAAGTGGTAAATTTAGCTTTGTGACACCCTATAAACCAAGGTTGGATTTCTGACCCTTTTTTACAGATTTTTACAGATTATTCCCATAAAATCTCCACTGGGTCCGCCACTTACGACATGATAAATGTTAATATCTAAACCTTCTTTTCACTCTGAAACGCTTACTACACATACTTTTGTTCTCTGAAAATCCAAACCACACAGTCTCGATGTTTTTAATGTGGTTAGCAATGTTGAAGTATAATCAAATCTCGTGTAACACAGAGTCACATTCGTATAACACATAGTTAGTTACAAATGAAGAGTCACGAATTGTTATTCGTATAGTTGTGTCTTTTAGATTACACAGTCACATTGTTTCATTTTGTATAAGTATAGATCGAGTCTAACTATTGTAACCACAAGTTTTAAGAGTGAAATACAATCAAGTTGATTTCAATATACTCTATTTTTTCTTCCAAACCGTAAATGCTTCAAACCATCAACATGGTATCAGAGCTTTACGATTGAAGAGGACAAAAGAGAAGCACTAGTTTAAAACACAAGCAACAAGAAGATATCACATATGTTGACGTTGACAAACGATGCAAGGCCCCACACATCAAGTGATCCCTATATTCGATGGGGAGAAGTACGACTTCTGGAGCATTAAGATGTCAACCATTCTGAGGACTAGAAAATTGTGGTCCGTGGTTGAAGAAGGTGTACCGGTCGAACCGGCACATGAAGAAGAAACCCCTGAAACAGCCAGGGCAAAATCGCTTAGAGAAGAAGCGATGACAAATGATACGATGGCTTTGCAAACTGCCGTGACTGATCAGATATTCTCACGAATTGCAGCAGCAACAACATCTAAACAGGCTTGGGATGTATTGAAGGCGGAGTATCAAGGTTCCCCTCAAGTTCGATTGGTTAAACTTCAATCGTTACGTAGGGAGTACGAAAACTTGAAGATGTATGATAACGAAGACGTTAAGATATTCACCGATAAGTTAATTGACTTAGAAAATCAATTAACTTATCATGGTGAAAAGAAGACTGACTATCAACTCATACAAAAGATACTCATCTCTCTCCCAGCCAAGTTCGATAGTGTCGTCAGTGTTTTGGAGCAAACTCGCGACTTGACTTCATTAACAATGACAGAGCTAATCGGTATTATGAAAGAACATGAAGCTAGAGTGGCTGCAAGAGAAGAAAGCACTAATGAAGGAGCGTTTAATGCTCACACAAAAGGAAGGAAATCCGGTTTCAAAAAGGACAACACCAAGAGCCGTGACACCCAAGGCAAGAAGTGGTGTGAGTTTTGCAAGAGAAGCAACCACACAGAAAAGAGTGTTGGAAGAAACCGAAGGAAAACGATCATGGCAAAAATAAAAGTAGTAACAGGGAGTGTTACAAGTGTGGTAAGATCGACCACTACTCAAATGTGTGTCGCTCAAAGAAAAGAGAAAGGGCGCATGTAAGTCTCGAAGAGGAAGACTTGGATGAAGATCATATGTTGTTCAGTGCAAGTGAAGAAGCACCAACAACATTAAAAGAAGACATTTGGTTAGTAGACAGTGGACGCACTAACCATATGACAAAAGAAGAGAGATACTTCTCTAAGATTGATAGAAGTATCAAGGTTCCGATTAAAGTCGGAAATGGAGAAATAGTCATGACAGCCGGTAAAGGAGATATTACCGTTATGACTGAGCATGGCAAGAGAGTCATCAAAAACGTATTCTTGGTGCCTGGTTTGGAGAAAAATCTGTTGAGTGTTCCCCAAATCATTTCAAGCGGCTATCGAGTTTGTTTTAAAGATAAGAGATGCATCATTCTAGATGCAAATAGAAAGAGGATTATGGATATTCCAATGACTCACAAGAGTTTCAGAATCAAGTTAAGTTCAGTTCAAGAAGAAGCTATGAACACAAGTGAACAAGAGGAAGTTGAGACATGGCACAAGAGGCTTGGTCATGTAGGCCACAAACGCTTGCAACAAATGCAAGACAAAGACTTGGTAAATGGTTTACCAAAGTTTAAAGTTAACAAAGAAGTATGTGAGGCGTGTAATCTTGGAAAGCAATAACGAAAGAGTTTTCCAAAAGAATCTCAAACTAAGACAAGAGAGAAGCTTGAGATTGTGCATACGGATGTATGTGGACCAATGCAGCACCAATCACTTGATGGAAGTAGATACTTTCTGTTGTTTTTGGATGACTATACTCACATGTGTTGGGTATACTTCCTTAAGCAAAAATCTGAGACCTTCTCAATGTTCAAGAAGTTTAAAGCGATGGTCGAAAAACAATCAGATTGTACCATCAAGACATTAAGATCTGATGGTGGTGGTGAGTTCACTTCATGAGAATTCAACCATTTCTGTGAAGAGGAAGGAGTTAATAAGCAAGTTACATTGCCTTATTCACCACAGCAAAATGGTGCAGCAGAACGCAAAAACAGAACCTTGGTGGAGATGGCTAGAACAATGCTTGTTGAGCAAGGCTTACCGCTCAAGTTATGGGCAGAAGCAGTATACATCTCGGCTTACATTCAGAACCGTCTACTATCAAAGGCAATTGAAGATGATGTGACGCCTCTAGAGAAGTGGAGTGGACACAAACCAAACGTGTCACACCTGAAAGTATTTGGGAGAATATGCTATGTGCATTGCGGATCAAAAGAGGAGGAAACTAGACGCAAAGGCAAAGCGTGGAATCCTCATTGGCTATAGCAATCAATCCAAAGGCTATATAGTTCTCATCTTGGAAAATGAGAAGATTGAACCCTCAAGAGATGTCGAGTTTGAAGAAAATAAGAAGTGGGATTGGGATAGACAAGAAGAAGTCAAGAAGACTATTTTCTTACCCATGAATGATTCTCAACCGCAGAGAGTTCAGACCAAAAGTGCCTCCAGCCCTATTTCATTTGAAGATGGTGAACATTATGAAGAAGAAGAAACGTCTAAACAACCAAAGAAATACAGGTCCATGAGTGAGATCATGCAAATAGCACCAAGGGCGGAGATTGACGAAGCGGCTCAAATAATAGAAGCTTGTCTTCTTGCACATGAAGAGCCACAAAATTACAATGAGGCTTGTGGAAGCAAAGAATGGAGAAAGGCCATGAGTGAAGAGATAGGGATGATTGAGAAGAACAAGACATGGAAACTAGTAGACAAGCCGGAGAAGAAAAATGTCATAAGTGTGAAATGGATCTACAAGATCAAGACAGATGCAAGCGGCAATCTGATCAAACACAAGGCAAGACTAGTTGCAAGAGGTTTTTCTCAAGAATATGGAGTTGGCTATCTTGAGACGTTTGCCCCAGTCTCAAGACATGATACAATACGAGCCTTACTTGTATTTGCGGCACAAATGGAGTGGAGATTGTATCAAATGGACGTAAAGTCAGCCTTCCTCAATGGAGAACTACAATAAGAAGTTTACATCACACAACCATGTGGGTTTGTAATTGAAGGAAAAGAAGAAAAGGTGTTAAGGCTATACAAAGCCTTATATGGGTTGAAGCAAGCCCTACAGGCATGGTATGGAAGAATAGATTCATACTTCACTCAAAATGGTTTTGAGAGAAGTATGAATGATGCGGCCTTGTACATTCTGAAGCAAGGAAGAGATGTGTTGATTGTTAGCTTATACGTTGATGATATCATCATCACAGGGAGCAATGTTCATCTTATCAACACATTCAAGGAAAACATGAAGAACGAATTTGAGATGATTGATCTCAGATTATTGAACTACTTTCTTGAGATGGAAGTAACCCAAGATGATCAAGGCATATTTCTTTCACAATAAAAATATGCAAACAAACTTATTGATAAGTTTGGAATTAAGGAAAATAAGAGTGTAAGTACTCCACTTACACCACAGAAGAAAGGAGAAGAAGATGACAAGGAGTATGGAGATCCGACTAAGTACAGAAGCATCAAGGCCGGATGTGATGTATGCTAGCTCCTATCTCTCAAGATATATGTCATCACCACGTATGAAGCACTATCAAGAAGCCAAAAGAGTGCTAAGATACGTCAAAGGAACTTCAAAACTTGGAGTATGGTTTACAAGCGTGGAAACACCAAGACTAATAGGCTACTAGGACAGCGATTTGGGTGGTTCTAATGAAGACAAGAAAAGCACATCAGGTTATGCTTTTAGTCTTGGATCGGCTATGTTTTGTTGGCAGTCAAGTAAGCAGCAAACGGTGGCTCAATCAACGGCAGAGGCAGAATACATCGCCGTATGTGCAGCAGCAAATCAAGCCGTATGGTTACAAAGACTCTTGAAGGATTTTGGACTAAAGATTGAAGAAGGTGTTCCTATCTTATGTGACAACAAATCAGCAATAGCAATTGGGAGGAATCCAGTACAACATAGAAGAACAAAACACATAGAGATCAAGTATCATTTTGTACGTGAAGCAGAGCACAAAGGACTCATTCAATTGGATTACTGCAAGGGCGAAGATCAACTCGCGGATATTCTTACAAAATCATTAAGTGTCTCAAGATTTGAAGATCTTAGAAGAAAGCTTGGAGTCAAAACGAGATATGATTAAGGGGGAGTGTTGAAGTATAATCAAATCTCGTGTAACACAGAGTCACATTCGTATAACACATAGTCACATTTATATAAGTTAGTTAGAAATGAAGAGTCACGAATTGTTATTCGTATAGTTGTGTCTTTTAGATTACACAATCACATTGTTTCGTTTTGTATAAGTATAGATCGAGTCTAACTATTGTAATAACAAGTTTTAAGAGTGAAATACAATCAAGTTGATTTCAGTATACTCTATTTTTTCTTCCAAACCGTAAATGCTTCAAACCATCAACAAGCAATCGAGAAGCATCTAATACATGTGAAAAGAAACGATTTTATGAATGCTCATTAGCTTCTCATCTTCAACATCCTCCACATCATATTCTCTTTCTTCCACATCATTTTCTCTTTCTTTCACATCATTATTCAACACTCATTCAACTTTTATCATCTATAATGGTTTGTTTAAAAAATTTCAACACTCTACCCTACTAATAAATAAAATACATATTAAAAAAATATCATACATAAAATTAATAAATAAAAATTAAATAACAATGAGTGATATTGATTCTATGAACGTAAAGATATTTCTATGAACGTATGTATGATATATAAATGTCTGTGATTTCTTTAAGTCACACACAATAAAACTTTAATTTTTTCTAATTTTATATTTTAAATTAAAAATTTGCGATAAATAGAAATGAAAATAAAAGAAATCATTATTAAAATAAATAAAAAACAAAAAATTTAAAATGCAATACAATTCATTAATAAACATACGAAGCAAATAAAACACATATAACTTAATTAATACAATAAATTCAATTCACAAACTCATAACTCTCTTTAACGGATCTAACACGCACATGAATTGCAAATACAAGTATAACATATGTTGAGAATGATTGCGATCTCTTTTCTTTTCTTTTCTTTTCTATAAGCTATTAAGTGCGGTCTCACCTAAGGATTATCGATCAAAGGGCACATGGATTCTTACTCTGTCAGCTCTAGACCACCATACTATCTTTTTCTGGTTCATTTCTTCTCTTTTTCCTTCCTTAGCAATTTGATTTTTCCCCATTGGGTATCATTTTATTTTTTTTATCAGTGCTCTTCCCGTTATGGAGTGTACTTTGGACACATTCCATGAATACACATGAGGTAATAGTGGTAGCTACCACTCCCGTGACCACTTCGGAGCTACTAGCTCATCCTCAGTTTATTTTCTCTTTTTTTTTTTACTTTAAGAGAAGGGGAGAAGGGAACCTTACTTAGACAGGTTTACAAGCTGTGTGAGAACTAACAGAGGAGTCCGACTCAAGGTATACCAAGCCATTAGGTGAGAAAATTAAGTCAAATTTACAAGGGTGAAGTCAGTAAAGGATCCTCTGATACCTGAAGTGATGTGGGTGTCCTCAGTAGGCTGATCTGTGTTGGGTTTTCTAATAGTCATAGATTGATCCTGTAACTTCATCCCAATGGTCACTTAAGTTCCTGCAAGTGCTGTTAATTCTCAAAAATTCACTGATTCTTACTTAAACCGTTTTGACTCAATAAAACAAATTTTTTTTTCGAAAAACAGGACTGACTCTAAGAAAACAGAAAGATGTAAGTCAGTACCACCTCCCCCACACTTGAAACACACTGTCCCCAGTAGTGTCAAGCTAAGGATTGGTAAAAGAAAGAAAATATGAAGGAATGTGTTAAGTTCTGTCTGAATTTTACCTCTGTCGCACATGCGTCGATCGTTACGCATAAATGTGATGATCGTTGCTAAGCGATTGCGATATGAGTCGATCGTTGCTCAGGTCCGCAACGATCACTGCAATGCAATTTTCGTGTTGTGACGATCGACACACAGGACCGTGTCGATCGTTGCAGTGCGATTTCGTCGAACAGTCAGCAGTTAGCAGGTTAGTCCGTGAGAAATTATCAAATTCCAAACATGCAAGCTGAAAATCAATGCAAACAAGCAAAATCAAAGTAACAGATAGTCTAGAAACAAACACATCATCCCAACATAAGTATCAAAGAGAAAAATCAAAAGAAAAATGCAAAAGAAAAAGTGAAAAATAAATACAGAACCGATGTCTGAAAATGCCACTACTCTCACTCGTCATCTATGCCATCATAACGATCAGTATCGCTCGAAAGAACATGGGTCGGAGAGCGCTGTCTGCGTCGACGGGAAGGAACGGGCTGATGAACTGGTGGATGTCTCCTGCAGGTGCAGACACGCATGAACTCCCAAATCTTCTGGAGTATACCATCCTGTCTCTCTCTCTATTTAGTCTCAGACATCTCGTTAAATGGTACAGATGGAGCTGGATAAGGTCCGATATCAGATGTATCAGCAATAGGCTCAGGTGCAGGCGCAGAGGAAGAGGAAGGACGTGTAGAAGGCTCTCCCAGCGGATGAGCCATCGTAGGAACACTGCGCTGAGCACGCGGAGGAGGCTGGAAACTCAAAGCAGCCAACGTATCAATCCTGGTTAGATCCGCAGCAGGAAGATCTATACCATGCTTCGTAGCCTTTGTGTCGTAATAGATCCAGATACGTCCCTCCTTCAGCCATGTAGCACTCTGCAGGTGGGAAGAATCCAAGAACTCCCTACTGTCATCACGCTCTGGACCCTCCAAAGGGATCCTGCAATGTCGAAAGATGGGAGTAAGCAGACTCCCTACTGACTCAGTGCCCTTCCCATCGTATGCCTTCTTCTGCAGAGAACACAATAATGAGCAAACACTGCTCCTAAGTTGAGTCCTCTGGTGGGATCTCTCAAATCAGTGTCAGCAAACTGCTCCCTCAGCCCAATAAAAAGCATCTCCAACTCATTCTTACGCATCTTGTTGGCTTCAGCTTTGCACAACAGAGTATATCCCAAGATGCGTATCACATATCTGAGAACAGGATGTCTAACCTGAATCTGCTTCGTCGTCCTCGAGCAATACCGACCATTACCAATACAGTCCCAGAAATACTGAGCTTTCGGCAAATCCCACTCAAGAGTCATAGCGGTACGTGTACGCTCAATGCTGAATCCATAAATCCGGTAGATATCAAGAAGGGGAACTTGATACCTGGCTCCTAGGCACATGAAGGTAAAGATACCTCCTGAAGCACTCCTGCACTCTGGGTCAGGATAAATAACTCTGCAGGTGGCCATCAACTGTCTTACCATATCTGGATACAACTCATAGTGCTACATAGGCATTGTCCCTAGACCAATGCCCTTAGCTAATGTCAGCACCAGCTGATCAATGCCTAGACCTCTACAAGTCCAATAGTCAGCAAACTTGGTCGGTTTGATTTTCATGTCACACCAACCATTGTAGAGCAGTGTATCATACTCATCCCAATGCTCATGTAGCGGGCTCTCAGTGAATGTGTCAGTCTTAAGCAGATCGCTAATCTCCATACCCCATTCCTTGTCTGTTGGGATCAGCTCCTTATCTGCCCTAGGCCAAGGCAATTGTATGGCCTCACAATGTCGCACGTATGGCTCAGGTAACGGTGAGTCGCGTGGAAACCACTCAACTGGTGGATGAGGACGATCTGCAGCTGTTGTAGTAGCTCTGCGTTTTCGGGGTTGACCACGAGGAGGCATCTGCAATCAAGAAAAATAAAACAGTTTAGTTACGGCATAACTCCCTGTGAAGTTGCAATGCAATGACCGTTGCATAAGTGCAGCGATCGTTGCAAGGCGATTTCACAGTCGCCAAATCATCCTTTAAATCATGAAAAATCAGTTTCACAATCTCACAAACATCATAATTCCATCACCAATCAACCTAAATCAAGTCTATAATAGTACGGAATCATCATTTCAAAGCTAAAAATCTCTAATTTCAAAACCCTAGAACCGAATCCGAAAATGATAAATTTGAGAGCCCTTACCTTGGAATCGCTTCGACTAGGTTATAGAAATAGATAGAGTGTGTGAAAACAAAAGGACCGAGCTTTGAATCGATGAAAATGATGAAGAAATGAGTGATTTAGGGTAGAGGAGAATCGGTTGTACGGATGGCGAAATGGGGAAGAAGAGAAGAGAGAAAGAGTTAAAGGCACTTACCTGGATCGTGGATGAAACGACCGTTGCAGCCAAGCAACGATCGTTACTAGTGAACCGAATTGATTCCGGTTTAACGCACGTGTACCTTTATTTTGCAATTGAACCATTTGCAATGACCGTTGCACAGGACCGCAACGATCGTCACAAGGCGATTTCATCTCCTCGTCATATCTCCCTGCAACGACCGTTGCACAGGACCGCAACGATCGTCACATATCTCCAGACTCGTGTTCTGTAAAGAAAACAAAGCAAAAACAAAACCAAAACGTGAAATCCTAGGAAAAACACCAAAATAATATATACAAACCTAACAGTGGGTTGCCTCCCACTCAGCGCTTGTTTAAGGTCATTAGCTTGACCGGACGAACAAGATCAGGCTCCTGGAGGTTTCAACAGAGACTGTGATTGCCTCTGCGAAAGTCTCCTCATCCAAGGTGGAGAGTAAGCTGTCTCACTGTGAGCTAGTCCAAGAAAAGAAGGAACGAAATGATCTCCAGGTTTTGAAACTAAAGTCTCAGTTGTCTGCTCTCCATATCCATCTTCGATCCTAAAGGTTTGCCCATCAATATGTGGCTTGCGCCGCATATCCATCTCAAAGTGCAGAGGCTCATCTCCCAGATAGAGATCAATCAGACTGTTCCTTACGTCGATCACTGCCCCAGCTGTGGCTAAGAATGGTCTTCCCAGTATCAGAGCATCATCCTGCTCACTGTCGTACTTAAGCACCAAGAAATCTGTCGGAACCAAGTAGTTTCCAACTCTCACTGGGACGTCCTCAAGAACTCCTTCCGGAATCCTTATTGACTGATCAGCTAGAACAAGAGAGGTCCTAGTGGGTGAAAAATCTGTTATCCCCAGCTTCTCTGCTATAGAGTATGGCATGAGACTTCCAGCAGCTCCTAAGTCACACAAAGAACGCTTGAAACCATCCTCAAAAGTAGAATAACTCAGCACAAAAATACCAGGATCAGGCAGCTTCTTAGGAATCTTAGTTAGCAGCACATCACTGATCTGTTTAGGGACCACTATCACCCAATCTTTCAGCATTTCATCCATTGGCAACATCCTTCCCAAGTATCTTTGCACACAAGGGTGATATGGTGGATCATCAGATTGTGGAATTTCTTCCAACTTCTCATCCATCTCTTCTAGCTGCTTAAGCTCATCAATCTCCTGTTGAATTACCCCAGACACTCTAGGGAATAATCTATTAAGATCATAAACCGTCTCTTCATCAATGCCTTGAGAACCAAGCGAAACTGTCTGTCCACGACTTGCAAAGATCGACGCGATATGTACATCGATCGATGCAAATGAGTTTTCACAGATTCCACCCGAGAGTTTTTCCTCAATTTCTGATTTCTCAGCTTCTTCCACGAGTTCAGCAGTCTTTAACTCGAAATTTTCACCTTGGGTTGACCCATCATCAACATAAACTGACCAAGCCTTGATGTGGGTGTCCATGACACTCTTTCCCTTCAGAGTGCTTGAAATCTGGTTCACCTGTGTGTCCAATTGCTTGACATGAGTACTCAAAGACTCAAACTTACCATTAAGATCCTCATAAACAGCATCAAGCTTCTTGTTGCAATCCACGGCAATCTTAGTCTGTCCTTCCAGCAACTGTTCCATCATGGCTTCCATCTTGCTCTCATGAGCATTAGCAGCAGGAGGCGTCTGATATGAGGAAGATCCATAAGTCCTCTGACTACCTTGCTGAAAAGGTTTCTGAAAACCAGCATTTTGTCCAAACCCGGAAGGGTTTTGATTGCTTGTGAAAGCACTCTTCTGTCCACCATTGAAGAATTTATTACCTTGCTGATTACCAAACATATTCCCTTGAAATCCAGAGCCACCAATGTAGTTCACATCCTCTTCCTGATTGTCTTCTTCAGCTCCAAATACCTCAACATCCTGAGCAAAATGGACATCTTTCTTCCCAGCCAACAAATTACAAACAGTATCCAACTTACTCCTGATATCAGCTATCTCCAGATTATCTATCTTCCCAGCAGACTCCTTCCTTCTCTTATCAGCAGTCTTGCAGCTATTACTGCTCACCAAGTTATCTATCAATTGCTTAGCTTGCTCAGGAGTCCTAGTTTTGAAATTTCCATTGCTGGAATTATCCAACGCAGTCTGGTAAGGGAGATCTATACCTCTAAAGAAAATACCCAACAATGTTACCTCAGTGAATCCATGATGCGGGCAGTCTCGTTGGTACTTCTTAAACCTCATCCAAGCAGCCTTAAGAGGTTCTATAGGACCTTGGGAGAAAGTGAGAATGTCCTGTCTCGACTGATCAGAGCGAGCATCATCATAAAAGTGTCTCAGAAACTCACTCTTCACAGCATCCCATGTAGTAAACTTCCCAGGTGGAAGTTGTTTCAGCCAGGCAGCAGCATCTCCAGCGAGAGAGTAGGGGAAGAGTTTGAGATACATATAGTCATAGTTCACTCCATCATACTTCCTCCAAGTGACTATGTCCTCAAACTCGTCAATATGATCCATTGGCTGCTCAGTCGGAAACCCATGGAAGGCATTCTGCCTCAGAATAGAGTAGTAGATGGTCTTGATCTCGAAGTCATTCCTCTCAAAACCAGGAGGTACAAGTGCTGACCGGTTAGCATGAAACTCATCCGTACGGTTATAGTCAGCTAAAGTCCTCTCAGCATGCACAACCATCTGCCTCTGCCCCTGTCCTTGGCCCTTTGGCGGTTCAGCTATAGGTTCAGGGAACACATTCCCTTCAGCATTAATTCGTTGCCCAGCAGCATTGTACGGATTGTTTTGTCGGTCCCTTAAGGTACCTTGAGCATCAGGTATCAAAATTAAGCGTTCCTGTACCATCTTTGCTCGTTGACTCTTCCTGTTAGTTCTCTCTAGTCTAGCAAGCTCTTCAAGTCTGAGATTAACGAGATTCGAGTTCGGATTACTTCTGGTATCATGCGTCTGCATAAACCGTCTGTAATCAACGATCGATGCTAAGAGGCAACGATCGATTCAACTCAAGTCGCCTTGCAACGATCGATTCAAAGGTATGCAACGATCGATGCCAAGCGAATGTCAGACCTGCGACAGAGAAAAACAGAGAAGTAATTAGTAACTAAAAATAAAAATAAAAATTCTAGTCTAAACCCTAAGTTCAAATCTATCGAGGACTCAAAAGAGTCCCCGGCAACGGCGCCAAAAACTTGATAGGTGTCAGAGTTTTAATCCTATTCTACTGCAAGTGCACAGTTAATGCAATTATAGTATATAGGGTATCAAATCCACAGAGACTCCGGTCAATGATAGATTTAGAACAGTCAAGTTAAACTAGGAGAAAGTAATGAGAAACTAAAGCAAAGCAGAAAGTAAATCAGGTAGCAAGATTGGTTTGAAAGCAATTAACTAAAAGCGCTAAGTCTAGGGAGTTCTTAGGAAATCAGACAAGCAGACCAGATAATCAGCCAGGATCAAATTAAGTACGGTTCTAGAACTCAAACACGGATATAGAACTAACCAACTTTCGTTGTGAGAATTCTCTAAGTCTAATAGCAGAAATCCAAATGTCTTTGTAATTCCTAACAGATTAAACTAGCTTTAAGTTCAGGTTCGATATGTTCACAATTCAATTAAACCAAATTTCTTTGCGAGTAATTCAATTGCTCAACCTAAATAGTTCAGATTCTGAACCACACTTTCGTGTCCATTTAACAACCTAAGGTCTAGATTCTAAGTGATCAAGTCAGAAACTAGTGTTAAGCATAATTTAGATTGAAGAACAATTATGATATGAATCTTTAACTGAATTAATTAAAATCTAGCAAGTCATGAAATCCCTAATGAGAATCCCTAAACCTAACTATGAATCTACTCAGACATAGATGATGAAAACATAATCAATGAATTAATAGATTGCATAAAAGAGTAAAAGATAAAGGGGTTCGAAATCTTCTCCAAAAGCAGGAAGCAGTACAGGTTCAGATCAGCCCCAAAAAGCTCAAAAAACTCTCAGCTCAAAGTTTCAATGCGTCCGTAAAAGCGTGCGTATCCAAAAACAAATCTAAAAACCTAATTAAAAAGGCATAATCACGACTTGGGGCTTCTTTGTAAATATCAGGAACTTCTGGGCTTTAGTGCAATTTCCACATTCTTCATTAACTCTCGCGAGAATGTCTGGTCACGCTATGCATCGATCGATGCCAAGTGTGTGTCGATCGACACAACTGTCAAATATGGGCAGTGACTTCTTTTTCTCGGGTCAAAACCCCAAAATGCTCCAAATAGCTCCATAATCTTCAATTCAGGTCCAAAAGTGATTATACCTGTAAAAGACTCTAAAGCAACACCAAAAGACTCTAAAACACACTTATATCATGGTATAAAACCGGTAAAAACCATGATATATCAGTTATAGATGGTTTATATGTTGGATATGAACGTATGTATGTTGGATATGAACGTACATATGGTATTACTATAATAAATAGTTTCAAAAATAGACGAATTTTTCTTGTGTTGGAAGCGAATAAGCCAAGTCTCTATTTATAAAGTATAAAAAATAATAAATTTTGGCATAATTTTTTTATATAAAAAATTAACTATAATGAAAATAAATGATTTCAAATACTAGATAGGATAAAGAATGCCACATAATATTGGTGGTCCCTTCCTTTTTTCCAATTCAACCCGTTGAAAAAATTCCACACAGTTTAATCCACATGTATTCAACACCCTATTTCAACATATCATTGCAAGGGTTAAACTATTGAATTAAAATTTCAACAACCCCATTGCAAATGGTCTTACACAACAAAAAAATATTTTACACTACGTACTAGTTTAATAATTTTTAAAACACATACAAATAAATTAATCTACACCAAGTAAATTTAAATGTCTTCCTTATCATATTATATGAGTATATCGCTATCTCGTAACCACGATTGGATGCAGTCTTCAATGGTTCAATTCCATCATTTTGACTTTTCGTTATAAGAAGTAAGAGATTCCTTCGAAAACAAGGTTGTTGTGTTACCCGCTTGGTAACACTTATGATTGAAAGCCTCAGTTTTATAAATATTGTTGTTTTGCAAACGAACTAGATCAACGGAGTGGTAGAATTCTTGCATTCTGCCATATCTCTTATTGTTTTACATGTTATCTTTGAATGCTTGAATTCCATCATGTTGTGCTCCAAGAATGAAGGATTATCTTCGTGCTTAGATCGTCTGGCAGCGAAAGCAGATTGAAAGGTTTGTTTATGGCGGTAAATATGGGTTTTGTTTTTCGTATTTTATTTTTTTATAAAAATGAGCATGGTCATGACTATTATGGAACACTTCTTTATATAGAGTTAAAAGACGGTTGTTAAAAATCCAAGGTACATGAATCTCTTTATTCTTCACACTCCGCCAAATTTATGCATTCTCTTTGTTCGCATCCATTCACTAAGTTGAAGTATATTATCTAAGTTTGCAAATTAAACTAAAGAAACTATCCATTTGAAATGGGTTTTGTAAATGGCTTTTTAAAATACAACTGTTTAAGAAATTTGGTTATTTGAAGGGTTGAAAGGCTTAAGATATAATCTAATAGTCTCATAGATAAGTTTCCAGAATTATTGAAATTACCTCCTGGATAAATTAAAAATGATAAGTTTAAAGAAATTATTGTTTAACCAACTATCAATGTACTATCTTGACCCGCAACTGGTTAAGCTGATAGGACCACAGCTGAGAAATGTCTAGTCAACCATTGTACTCTTCTCTTTAAACATAAAAACCCAAGTTTGATTCTATTATAAATCATATTTTTTATTCCGATTTAGAAAGACTTGTAAATGGACTTTGTAAATGGGCCATCATACATTATTGTATTTATTATTTTCGATTTTGTAAGGCTTTCCAGATTTAGGACTTCTTGTTTTTAAGTTTAATATAACTAATGTTGAACCATTTATAAACATACTACCTTGGCCCAATGACTATTCAACCATTGTATGCTCAACTTTAAACATAAAAACCCAGGTTTGATTCTAGTATAAAGCATTTTTTTAATTCCGACTTAAAAAGACTTATAAATGGGCTTTGCATATGAATTATCATACATTATCATATTTATTAGATAAATGATTTTTGATTTTGTAAGCTTTTCCAGAATTAAGACTTGTTATTTTTAAGTTTAAATAAACTATATGTTAAACCATCTATCAACATACTACCTTGGCCCAATGGCTACTCAACCATTGTATGCTACTCTTTAAACATAACAACACAGGTTCGATTCTATTATAAAGCATTTTTTATTCCGACTTAGAAAGACTTATAAATGAGTTTTGTAAATGGGTCATCATACGTTATCATATTTATTAGATAAATGGTTCTCGGTTTTGTAAGGCTTTCTAGATTTAAAATGACTTATTTTAATTAGAACAACATTAAAAAAAAAATTCCATGTCATGTTATCAAAAGAAAGAACAACATCAAATTATCCAAAATAATAAGTTCAATAACCCAAACATGACATTGCAATCCAAAAAAGATAAGAAACAAATAACATCTGGGGATTTTGCTTAATTTGGCCAAACAAAAAGTTTTTGGTCAACTTCTGTGAAAAATACCATTTCTCTTCCATCCAGAAACACTTAAGACACGACCCTCTACCCTTTCTATGAATTTCCCAGATATATGGAACGCAGTTACAGTCGTTAACACTGTAGATATCAATTTGGGCTTTTGCTTCCTCAAACCACTATGGAAGTTGATACGGCCACTGTCGAGTATTATCATGAAAAAGCTTCCTTATGTATTTGAGGACAAAAATTCTTGAAATCTCTCCATCATATTGATCCGATGGGTTCATGATTCTGTCAAGATAATCCCTTGCGTATACGGCAAGTTCATAACCTCCATTTGTTGTTTGTCGAATCAATTGGAAACCTACATCTCTATTTTCTTCTCTAAACGTTTCACTGAGACCCAACAAGTATAAATTAGAGAGATTACCATTTTGGACACATCGTTTCTTAAAATTAGAGAAACCTAGATAACGCCTGATAGGGGTTTGCATGTCCACCAAATCTACCTCACGGAGAAACAAAGGCTTCTCCGGGATGGTTTTCCAGGATCGACATACAGATTTTGAACTGGCGTACTTGGTATATGTACATCAACTTTTCTCGAGCGGGATGTTGTGGATGATTTCTGGTGGAAGATACGGTATATTGCATATAACCTGCTTCATTCTTTTGTGAAATACCAATTTTCATGTAGATTTTGTGGAAAGAAGAAGACTAAACTTGAAACCCATTTTTTTCTTTTCTCTTTTTGATGAAATGACTCTTGATTGGACCAAAAAAACATGATATCTCTCTTATAGACAAAAATAAAATAAAAGATGGTGTCTCTCGAAATTCCTAGAACACGAAATGAAAAGACATCTGCAGAGATGACGTAAATTATTGAAATTCGTAGTGCAATAATTATAAATGACAGTTAATTTCTGTGATTTACTAGAAATGACGTAACTTGTTGGGATTTTCCTATTTTGTTGGGCTTCGTACAAATTACATATTTTATATTTTGTTGGACTAATTACAGTGGACTTTTCCTATTTTATTGGGATTCGTACCAATTGTATACCTACTTCATGAATTAATTATATAACTTGCCCGAATAAATAACCTCTTGTAGAATTAACATGCAACATACTACATTGGCTCAATGGCTACTCGAATCTAATATACATTATACAATTTAACCTAAAGACACATATTCGATTCACGTAAAACCAAATTTTTATTTTTTTCCAAATTGGAATGATATTTTGGAAGCAATTCCAGAAATATGGTAGCCCTTCCAGAAAATGTAGAATTACGAAAAATAGTACTCTTTTTGACCATAAACAAAACATTTAAACACTTTAACTCTGTTTGATACACACTAGTTATTAAAAACAGAACATTTAACATGTAAGTTCACATTCAAGTCAACAAAAGATCAAATGTTTACAACTTGTAAAACAAAAACAACAATAAGATCTTTAAACTACTTCAAGTATACCACATTTGTTCTTTCTCCGATGCAGTATCGATAAACGCCTCGAATATCTCGCAAGCTAACTTTGATCTTATGTCAAGTGCATTCTCATCTGCAATTCTTGACATATCCTTCATCCCTAGGGAGTGTCACTCTAACAACTTCATCACAAACATACCTCAATTGAAATGTAAACTAGTCTCAGGAATACTTTTTGCCTTCTCTACCTTAAATGTTGTGATATCACTGGAATCCTCTTTTGAAACTTCCCCAAGCAAATCAGGAATCATCTATGCATCAAATAGCCACATATAATCAATCAAACATCAATACTAACTAACAAAAATAATCAATAAAACATCACTAGAAATATAATTATACCTGCATATTTTTGCACTTGAGAAAAACAAGCTTCTAAATCCTCAGAAGGAAGACCACAAATGAAGAATGTGATCGTTCTTTTCTTGAGGTTTATCACCATCCCTATCCAATGTATAATTTTTTTGGCACGTGTAACACCATACACTACCTCCAAATCTTCATCCCATCTCCTTTTAGTACCTTTTACCTGGTACACACATATAATAAAATCATTCATGATATCTGTTCAAGAAACTTCAACACACACAGAGAATGAAATCGTTCATGAAACAGTTCCGGAAACTGAGACACATACACAGAGAATGAATTATTCTCAAGTTAATCAAGTGTTAAGAGGAAGTACCATTCTCATGTTAATCAAACAGTACAATAATCATCAACAGTAGTATATAAGCACATAAATTTACCTTCTACAACTTCAGTCATCTCTTCATAGAAAACTGAACGCTTTTTTGGTTGAAGTTGTTTCTTGAATTTGTCATAAACATCATCCAAAATACTGAAGAATCTCATTGACAAGAAGCAAGCTTGTGGAAGACGATTATTATGGAACCAAGCAGCATTCTCGTTTCTTCGGGATTGCAACACTTGTAAAGCTGCACTTATGTGCTGAGAAAAAAAAGATGAATATTAACACTGATGTTACCCAATCATATCTTTCATAACAAAATATGATGTATATTTACTAACTATTTACCTAGGCATCGATTAAACGTTCTATATTTCTGATGCTTCTAAATTAATAGTTAGTCACATGACATCCATCAATTACAAATGGTGTGTGGATAATGTAAAAATTTAGTTAGTCAGAATAACAAGATCAAACATACAAATGACAAAAATATTTCATCAAATAGTTAAATATTTAGTTAGTTACACTCTAAACTTGCATGTATGCCTCGTAATTGCATCCAATCTTGGTAATTTGTAAAACGAGAGAATTTAGGAGTCACAAATGAATCCACAACTATATTAGTCTCTTGTGGTACTGTTAATGCAGGGTTTTCTGCCTTGTAAGGAGTTTTAGTACTTTTGATCTTTTGGGTTCTCATTTTCTCCTTCTCAGAAACGGTAGATTATAAATGATAGATTTCTTTTTCTTGTTCATTTATCAGTCTTATCCTCTATAAACAGAAAATGAAAAGTTATAATCTTTTTATTTTGTAAAAAACTTCCAAAATCATAAACTTAATACCTTTTCAAAAGGAATTTGTTCATCTGAATCAAGATCTCCTGAAAGAATAAATGTAAAAAGAATTATGAAGCTTTTATAGTTATACTGGAAATCCTTTCTAAAATTTCAAGTGCCTTTATTTTATCTAATTATATACTGATTTTGATGGCTTTTCTTGACTTTGATAATTACTAACGATGATAAATTTACGTTGTCATCCCCCTTCTTCAAAGTCCACAAAAATTTTGTTAGTTTCATACATATTAAAAAAAACTAATCAAAGCAATTAATTTCTATTATACTTGTTCAACTGCTCATAATTCATTTGGACAGAACGGAAGGCCTTCAGCAGAATCATTTTTGCATACAGTAATGGTCCCGTCAGCCATCAGCCTCCTAACGAATCCTTCACACCAGTTGTCGTTGTAATATGCCTCCACTATTTGCGACAATATAAACCCTCCAAACTCTTCATTTTCAACATTTTGAGACACTATAGGAGATTTCCTAGTAGATGTTGTAGGAGATGGAATAGGAGGTGGACTATCTAATGGTTTAGGAGACGTTATTGGAGATTGCCTTGAAGATATTCTAGGAGAGAGAATAGGTGATGTAATAGGAAGTGGGCTATCTAATGGTTTAGGAGACGTTATTGGAGATTGTCTAGCTGAATGAAATTTCTCGTTTTCCGTGATATCAAACTCCTAAAACTAATATTTGTTAAAGGACGGTCATAAAATTAGGTGTAATTACACTTAAAATTACAAGTAACAAGAGACAATTTACCTCAACATGAGTTTAAATAAGTTGTTTTATCCAAAGCATATGTATCACTCCGTGCATTATGAAACATAAGGAAGACATTCATAAACAAAAATATGGATTATATTCATCAAAATTAGTTTTATTACTCTTTAATTAAAAGTGACAAGTGACTACTTACCATATGCTCATTTCTTTGTAATGATGGAGATTTTATAAAAGTTATCTTATCCAAAGGCTCCGTACCAGTCTGACCATTAAAACCATATAAAGACATTGATATTAATAGTTTATTAGTGAATCTTTACTAAATAGAAAAAACAAAACTAAGTGCCAAAATTCTTACTCCCTCTTCCGGCAACAGACGTTGTGTAGGTTGTGTAGTATTTGGCGTCATAATCCGAATTAGAGGCTGTGTAGTGTTCTGCGTTAGAGGCTCTGTAGTACTCTCCGTCAAAGGCTATGCAGTATTCTGCTTCAAAGACTGTATAATAGTTTTTATCAAGAAGACAATTTAAACATATTTTAACAATTTTGGTACTGCTTCCTGAATATGTATATATGTTACCTGAGTAGGAAAATTTATATAAGTATGTCCATTATATAACATAAGAAATACTTTCACTAAATTTGTTAATAGTGTATATTTGTTAATTGCCAAACCAACAAATTATCTTGAGCTGACTTGTTACCAGCCGGATCCTCCAAATAATCTTTATAAGTCCGTCCATAAAAAATAACATTAGGTAGACATTCATAAATTTGTTAAGAAGTTTCTTAATATGATTAATAGTGAATATTTGTTAAGACTAATTTACAAAGTAACAAATAAACAAAAATACTTACCCTCTCATTAGGCTTCAAAGGCTATGAAGAGGTCTGTCAAATACAAAATATGGTTTAACTATTAAGATACTTTCAACATAATTTCTCGATTTTGGCAATCCTTTCTGAACATGTAAATTGGTTACCTCAACCTTTAATGTTTCATCTTGAACTTTTTCCAAAGTGGGAGATTTGGTACTATCCGGATTACCCACCAGCTCTTTATCAATTTGTGCATTACAAAACATTAGGAAAACATGTAGTTTTCTTGATTTTGGCACTCCTTCCTGAACATGTAAATTGGTTACCTCAGCATTTAATGTTTTATCTTGAGCTTTTTCCAAAGTGGGAGACTTGTTACCATCCGGATCACCCTCCGACTCTTTATCAATCTCTGCATTAAAAAACATTAGGAAAACATGTAAATTTCTCGATTTTGACACTCCTTCCTGAACATGTAAATTGGTTACCTCAACATTTAAAGTTTCATCTTGAGATTTTCCGGAGTGGGAGACTTGGTACCATCCGGATCATCCACCAGATCTTTGTGAATCTTTGAATTACAAAAAAATTAAGAAAACATTAGCAGCTCGTCAACACAATTTCTTGATGTTGGCACTCATTCGCGAACATGTAAGATGGTTACCTCAGCAAAAAATGTTTCATCTTGAGTTTTTTTCCAGAGTGGGAGACTTGGTACCATCCTGATCATCCACCATCTCTTCATCAAACTGTCCATTACAGAAAATTAGGAAAACTTTAGCAGCCTGTCAACACAAATTTATATTCTTGAATATGTAAAATTGTTGCAAAGGGAAAGTGTTACCTGTTGTGTCCCATTAAGAGACATAATTTGAATGGGTATCTATGAGTTTAGGATCTTGATAATAAGTCTGAATTGGTGGTGAACTGGGAGAGAGATCCAATCGGTTTGTATTTTCCTGGAAATACAAAAGTTAGGAAGGTGTTCCTAAAAAAGAATGAATGCTTCATAAAATATAATACTTGAATTCATCCTACATTCTCATATAACTCATTATCTTGATAATAATTCTTAATTGGTGGTGATCTGGGAGAGAGATGCACTCTGTTTGTATTGTCCTGGAAAAGCAAAAGTTAGGAAAGGCTTCCTAAAAAGGAAAGAATGCTTCATAAAATGAAATACTTGAACTCATCTTACATTCTCATTACACTCAGTATCTTGATAATTAGTATGAAGTTGTGGTAACCTGAAAGAAGGATCTACTCGGTTTATATTGTCCTGGAATTACAAAAATTAAGAAGGTGTTCCTAAAAAAGAAAGAATGTGTCATGAAATGAAATATTTGAATTCATCTTACATTCTCATTATTAGGTTTCCCTTCTTCTAAACTTGTTAAACTCTCTTTTGACTCCCTTCATGTCATCTTTGACTCTCTCTTCAAGTCATCCTCCAAGAATGAGAAACAAGTACTAATGTTTATGAACCCATCTTCCATCATTTTGTGAAGATTTTTTAGTAGATCAAATATCAATACATTTGAGGATGAAGATGGTTGGTCTCTAGTCTCAGCATTGACAAATTTGTATGACTCTTTAAGAGCTGATTCCATTGCCGCATCTAGAAAATCAAGAGACCCATTTTTATAATCTTTCTCAGAAAATCTGGAGCCATTCTTTGACAGATTAGCAATTTTTTTTCAGATCATAATCTTCTTTATCATCCATACATACTTCATCTTCTAGATCATCTTCAATCGATGGTAAGACGCATATCACCCTAAAATACAAAACAAAAGCACACTTGTTAGAACTGAATGTATACCTAAAAGAACATATAATGACATAAATATAAACTTACTTTCTTTGATGATTCAAAACCCAGAACTTGATCTATGGTTAGACTAGCTGTAAATGTGTACTTCTCACATAGGTATACATGTCATGTGGCTAGAAGATCTATGGCAATTGTCATGCTAAAAGTTGTTTGTAGTTGTGGAACTTATTCCAGAATCCAGAGATGAAAATCCAATTGAAATCCATGAAGCTTATATTTTAGTTTTCCAATATTATTATTTATCATCCTTTTGATTGATACTAAAAACCGCTTATACACATCTATTCCCCAAGGATATGACAACAATGTCTTGATATCCTTCGCTCTCTCAACATTTTCCATTGGGTATTTGAATTACCAAAAAAGATGCATTCTATTAACTGAAGCATGGCTAACCAAAATCTCTCATCGTTTTTGTGTTCTTCTATAATCTTTAGTTGTTCAACTAACTCATCCAGTGTATGTCCTCCATCAAAAACTTCCCATCCAAATGATTCATCTTCTGTCTCATTACATGCTCATTCATCTCCATCACATTTTAGTCCAATGATCATGTGAAACTCTATTATAGAGAACCTCAGTGGCTGAGCTCCAAAATATAACAAAACTTGTATCATAAAATTTGCTCTAAGTACAGTTTAGAAAATTTTACACATACTAAGAATGAAATTGTTCGGAATCACACAAACAGAAAATGAAATAGAGACTGTCTACTTCGTTTTCTTGATAATGATGAGATGTCTGCTAAGGAATTCATGTATTATCTTCAATGAAAAATGTAGATCTCTATCGTGAAGCAATAATATGCATCAAATAAAAGTATCACAGATGCGATCCATTTGTGGTTTTAACAGAATCACCCTCACTTGAGTAATATAGTATTTGGTTTTGGGTTGGTTTATGGAAACTGCCTCACTTGGCTCACAACCAATATGATGCAGCAATTTGGGAGTGTTATCTTGTATGAATGAGAGTATGACATCTCTTATCCTTTAAGGGAAAATTGCTAAAAATACCCTTAAAATTGGTTTTAAATAAAAGTGTACCCCCGAAATTGAATCAAATGCAAAACTTGTTTTTCGGCCTAAGGAAATTACCGCGAAGCCCCTTACGACCAATCAACAAACCGGAAAACGCAATTACCATTATAACTTTCGCATGTGTCAGGCTTCTATAGACGTTTGGCAAGTTAGACTCTAATAGAAGTCTAAATGACTTTATCAGACTTCTCGGAGAAGTCTGATACAGAATAAATTAGTAAATTTAAATTTTAAAATTATAAAAAAAAATATTTTGTCAAAAAATTTATATACATAAATTAAATATATACAATTTAGTAGTATATAAATTAAAATTTGGTAAAATTTAGTCAAATTAAACAATGTTAGTTAAGTATTTCTTCCTCCAAAAGAAGTTTTGAAGAAGTCTGAAGAAGATTAATTTAGTAAATTTAAATTTAGAAATAGTAAAAAAAAAAATTGTACAAAAAACTATACAGAATTAAATATAGACGGTTTGAAGTATATAAATTAAATTTCGTAAATTTGAATCAGATTAAAAATATATAAAGTGGTTCAGTAGTTTCTAAACCTTAAAACATGCTTTGTAATGGAACATGGTGGAACATTTACAAATAACTTACATATAACTTTAGGGTTAGATTCATGGTTCATGAAATTCACATTTGAAAAAATTAGATTTGCACATGTATGTTATAATGCACATATATTAACGAATTTGATGTTTCCTAGGTGTTTTGTGTAAATATTTTTCACTGTTTAGTGATAAATATTAGATTTAGAGTTTCTCAGACTTCTCTAAAAAGTCTGAATTTTGGGATTTCGTAGACTTCCGAGAGAAGTCTGAGAAGTATTTAACTAACTCCGAAATTAGATAAAAATAAATACTTTGAACCAAATATACCTTAAATGGTTAAATTTGACTAAAGTTTATGTATTTTTAATTTAGAAATGTCCAAAATTCCTATGTTTAATTTATGTATCCAAAATTTCCCTTAAAATATTTTTTTATAATTTTATATATTAAGTTTCCAAATTTAATATCTCTCAGACTTCTCGTACATATAAAATTATAAACAAATATTTTTAGGGAAATTTTGGATACATAAATTAAACATGGGAATTTTGGACATGTGTAAATTAAAAGTACATAAACTTTAATCAAATTTAACCATTTAAGGTATAGTTGGTTAAAAACACCATGTAGCTTGATCTATGGTTGACATATGAAGTTGGATATCATATTTTCATTTGGTTTGTGAATTTTCATCCATATTGTTACATTTGCATATACTGGTTAGGTTGTGACTATA
Organism: Orychophragmus violaceus; assembly: GCA_030180135.1. Classification (NCBI taxonomy): domain Eukaryota; kingdom Viridiplantae; phylum Streptophyta; class Magnoliopsida; order Brassicales; family Brassicaceae; genus Orychophragmus; species Orychophragmus violaceus. Next base: position 83,134,922 of record CM058230.1, on the reverse strand, counting down.
TTAATTGATTTTGATGTTTTTTATAAATTTTCTATATAATATGATGGTATTTAAGTAGTAATTAGTAGAATTAGGGTATCTCGGACTTCCATGTTAATCTGATTCACGTACATGATTTGTCAGGCTTACCGAACCGGTCTGATTAAACTCGACCAAATAAGTTACCCTACTTGGGAATTTACCCCATATATAAACGAAAGTTACCAAAGTTAGTCAGTAAAAGTCATTATCAAATTTCTCTCTCTAAAACGGAAACACACACTCTCTCTATAAACACTCTCTAAAAACTCTCCGAAAATCCTCCTCGCCACCGCCGTCGTCATCTTCTTCATACGTGTAATTATCTCTCCTTTTTCGTCTCTCCTGACCAGTCCCTACACCGCCCTCGTCATCTTCTAAGCTCTTCTTTCTGCAAATTTTTGAGATCTATACGGTTTTAATTCCGAGTCATCCCCTTTTTCACATGTACTTTGTCTAGATATGAACAAAAATATAGGTTTTATATATTATTCGTTTTAGATCCATACGGTTTTGAGTCCGAGTCATCCCCTTTTCCGTATGTACTTTGTCTATATCTGAATAAAAATATAGGTTTTATACATTTCTTGTTTTAGATCCATACGGTTTTGAGTCCGAGTCATCCCCTTTTCCGTATGTACTTTGTCTAGATCTGAACAAAAATATAGGTTTTATATATTTCTCGTTATAGATCCATACGGTTTTGAGTCCGAGTCATCCCCTTCTCCATATGTACTTTGTCTAGATCTGAACAAAAATATAGGTTTTATATATTTCTCAGTTTAGATCCATACGGTTTTGTTTTTGAATTAGACTGTATTAGAAGTCTGAAATTGGATTTGTTTTTGAATTAGACTCCATTAGAAGTCTGAAATTGAATTTGTTTTTGAATTAGACTCTATTAAAAGTCTGAAATTAGCCTCTGTTTACAATTGTTTTATGGTACACAGGATTGGACGATTCAGTCAGGTTCCAACGTCGAGTAGTAGTAGTTCATACTCAAATTCCACATTTCGACAACGATCCGGATCATGCAATGGATTCCCCAAGAAATGTTTCTGCGGTCTGGACCCTGTCATGCGAATCTTCACTACTACCGATAATCCGGGAAGAAGATTCTTTGGATGTCGTAAGTGGGATGTAATTTCCTTTCTCTGTTATGTAGCCAGTTTTATTTTATCTTTACTTATTCGAACATATATTTGGAATCCGAAGATGATTGTATATTTAAAATGTGGATGTATAGGATGGTGGCTACCATATTATGAAGTGGTGGGATGAGGCTATGATGGAGGAGTTTCATGAGTTAAAGCTGAGAGTGGACCAACATGGTGAACAAATTGATTACATCTTCCTTTTTTATGCTGAAATGGAGTGTGTTACCACCTTGCACGATGACCTCAAGATAGCGCAGGCAGAGATAGCTCAATTAAAGGAGAAGTTGACTAAGAAACCATCTAACCCGACAAATGGCGTCAAGTATGAGTATCTGATGTTTGTTGGTGCTATTATTATCGTCCCGATCATCTTGAGGGCATTTGGTTTCTTGTAATATGTTAGTCCTATGAATCCAACTACAATTTTATGTGATATAAGATGAACTAGATGACTCGCCCGCACCTTGTGCGGGGTGAATATATTTGGGTCGACGAATTTCAATTTTGGTATTAAGAGAAATTTTTCATTAGAATATAATAATAGTTAGTTATATAGATGAAAAGATGTAAGCTAGTGGATAAAATGTATAATTAGTTGACTGCTGAACATATATTTGTTTCTATTATAGTAGAATTGTATTATATTTATATTAAAATTTGTTAGATATCTCAATAGTATTAACGTTTGGTTACTATTGTGGTGAGATAGAAATCGGAATTGTAAAAAATGCTTCAAATTGATAGATGTAATAAACTAAACAAAATATAGTATAAATTCAAGAAAAACACAAAGCATAGCACTAAACATACGTTTTTGTCAAAATAAAACATAATTTAAACAGTGGATCAGTCATGGGCTTGACCAATTCATACATTTCTGCAGGAGAGGAGTTTGAGGACAGGAGCAAAGTCATTTTACCAGAAAATTTGTAGTACGATTGCTTGCTTGGCATTGACGTTGTTTGCCAGCAAAAACTCTTTTAAACCGCCACTCAAACGCATACGTCGCCTGTCACTATAAGAATGAAATGCAAGCTCAACAAACCATATATCTCCCGCATCATTGACCATCGATATGGTGTTGCCCGCAACCTTCTCTAGCTCATTTACCTCCACAAAGGACTTTGGAAGATACTGCAAAATGATTCAGTATGGATCAGGCAACAATATTTTTAACCAAAAAACAAAGAAAAAACTTAAGATTCTGCTTCGTTTGATGATGTCACTCGTTACGTTTAAAGTAACAAACTTGTCTTCGGTTCCTTAAAAATTATGCCCTTATTAGTCAAAATATTAGAAAGGATGAAGAAAGTGTCTCGGAAATAAAGAAAAAAACTTACTCGAGCTTGCTTCTCCTGTCTCCATATGAATAGTATTTTCATATGTGATCTCACAGCAATGCAGTCCGTAATGTTGTAATATATGAAAATTGGCACCTCCACGATACTCAAAAATTAAAAAATCACCATCCTCTAGTGCATGTGCTTTAAAGAACCGTTTCCATCCTTTTGTAAGCTTATCACCAAGAAGTTTAATAGGAAACTCTTCTGGCCTTGCATCAGATGTAAGTTTGCCGACCGTAACATCGGTTTTTCCCAGTATATTTGTTCTGAAGAACTTTTTTTGGATAGTCTACAACAGAAAGTGTAAAAAATGATAGCCTTAAATAAAAGCTTTATAGAAAATAAACACAATAAGAAAAAGAACAGAGATTACATACCATACTCTTTCTACATTTGTTTGGAATCATAGGCTTGAAAAACCGAGGGTTTGTCATCTTCTGATTTGGTCTGAAAGCTAATATAATGTTATAAAAATCAAAATCATCAATACATGTACGAAAAATCAAATGAAATAGACCTCATCTAAAAATAAAGAACGATTTGTAAAGTTGACGAAACCATAAAGTCTATTGTAAAATATAAACTTGAATTTGTGTTGCAAAATCGATGAGTACTTATTCTTTGATCTCGAATCATCTTTTTATCTAAATATAGATCAGAAAATTACATAAATATAAACCCTAATTTCAAATATAGTTCTACTCCAAAATTAAAGTTTACCTTGTCGAATGAGATGTTGGTTAAACACAAACAACCAATTTATCGTCACAATAATTTGCAGCGCGAAGATTGAATTGAAGAAATTAGTCAATGGCCAGTGAGTTTAACCGATTTATGGAAAAAGTAGAACGACTTAAAGAATTTGGTATCATTTCATCTTCATAGATCCAACAATGGGCCATAATTATTTGGGCTTTAATAGTATACCCTCTTCCGAATTGTTATGTCAGAACTAAATTAGCCCATATGGAATATTAGTTTGATTTTTTTTAACAAATATATAAAACAAAAGCTTCTTTATTTATAATAAATTGTACTATTTGGAACATTGCAGATCATTACATTATTAAATTTCATTAGACAATAGTTGTTATTTAGCTAATAGTTTTTGTTTTTATAATGTTCTATATAATGAACTTTCGTTTGTGCGGGTTAATTTTTTTGGTCGACGATTGTTTGTTTTTTGGATTAAGAATAAAGTTTCATTTGAATATATAAATGGTTAGTTATATAGATTAGAAGATGTGAGTTTGTGGATAGAATATATAATAATTTGCGGAAAGAATTAATTTATGAAGGATTTTTAGCTTAATTTATTAAGTAGGTTCACATGTAGTAGAGTATTTGAAACTATAGAAATGTTAAATGAAGCATGAATTTATAGAAAGAGAAACTTATAATAAAAATGAAAATCAAGAACGATGAATTATTTATTATTTAAAAGAAACACAACCATTATTTGAATAGATAATTAAGTAGATGATTAAGATAATCGAACATAAATTAGGCACCTTCAGTATTTTGAAGGGCAAACCATGCATCTCGGAATGTGTCATAAACAACATTGTCAATCGTCCTTAGATCCAAATAGTCACATGATCCCCTCCTTACATCCAACAGACAGCGTAAATAATATAGTTCTCCAATTTCTTTGGATATACCGGTAAACAACATAATCGCGGTTTACCTTGTATTCGGGGTTTCCACTGAAGGTTATTTTTATCCCAAACAAATTGAGTTGTTATTTGTGAATATAAAAGACTTCTTGCTTGAAGATGAACTTGATTGCATTTCATCCATGCCCGAAATTTATCTTTTATTTCTTGAGAAGCAAAACTGACATCTTCGTGGAAAACAATTTCTTGAGAAGGAAGAACAATAGGTAAAATTTCCATAGAATCAGTAGAACGTTGGGAAGAATCTGTAAAAAAATTAGAATTGTTAATAAAAATAGTAAAACTTGTTCAACAGAAACCAAAAAAGTATGGAATATAAAGAGTTGTCAAATGTACCTATAGCTTCCATTAGCAAACCGGATACGAAACTGATATTAATGAGAAGAGGATATCAAATATATAGTACTGTGATATTAGGGTTTTTAGTGATAATATTTTTTTTTGAATATTTAGTTTACTAATATCGACCACATAAATTATACAGAAAATTTTATTGTTTAGATATGAGGCAAAAATATAGTATCTTCCATTTAATGGCAAGAATATCTCATTTTCTTATTAGGTAATATTGTATAATTTGTAAACTTATTTTTACATTCGGGAAGTAATTCCAAATTCGAAATCTAAGAGATTTTGATATTTTCCTTAGTCAATAATTTGTCTTATAAAAGTAAATAGTAGAATGGGATTGGTAGTAGTTACAATTGTAAGTAGAAATATAAAGACTAATTGGCTAAAATTCTTCTAAATCGTTTGCTAAGTTAGAATAGTAATGTATGTACTTACCATTGAAAGATGTCCTAACAGAAACCTGAATATAATTATAATTAAACACACTTGGGAAACCAAAAAATGTACAGAAACATAAGTTTTGTCAAAAAGGCAAGGAAATTACAACATAGGATGGATAGTGAATTAGCCAAATTCAATCATTTTTAGAGAAGAGTTTGAAGCCAGGAGCAATTGAACTTTCCCAGAAAAGTTGAAGAACGATTGTTTGGTTGGCCTTGACATTGTTTGCCAACAAAAACTCTCTTAAGCCGAAACTCAAAAGTATACGTCGACTGTCGCTATAGAATGGAATGCAAGCTCAACATACCATTTCTCTCCTGCATCATTGACCATCACTATGGTGCTTCCTGCAGCACCCTTTAAATTATTTGCATCCACAAAGGACTTTGGAAGATACTGCAAAATGAAGGAAATAAATGGATCATGTAACAATAAATAAAATACAAAAGGTATAACTTATGATTCTGCTTTGTTTGAGGCCGCCACTGGTGACCTTTAAGGTAACAAACTTCTCCTCATTTCCTTCAAATATAATTTACTTATTAGTTAAAATATTTGAAAGAGTGAAGAACATGTCTCTAAAATAAGTGAATAAAACTTACTCGAGCTAGATTCTCCAGTCTCCATTTGAGGTGTTGTATTTTCATTAGTGATTTCACAACAGTTTGGTCCAAAACGGTGTATCATATGGAAATCAGCACCTCCACGATACTCAAAAATAAGAAGATCGAAAGCATCTAAGGCATGAGCTTTGAAGAACCGTCTCCAACCTTCAGTTAGCCTATCACCAACACGTTTGATTGGAAAATCTTCTACTCTTAAATTAGATGTGAGTACACCGATTGTAATATTGGTCACTCCAACTATATGCCTCTTATAGAACTCATCCGGGATAGTCTGTAGGACAAAGTTTAAACAATGATTGGCAAAAATCAAATCCTTATAAAACATCAACGTTAATGAGACAGAGATTCAATGTATACATACCAGACTGTTTCTGCAATTGCCTGGAACCAAAGGCACAAAAAATATTGGGTTTCTCATCTTCCGATCTTGATTGAGAAGAATATTGGAAATCATATAAATCATTAATCCTTACATGCATTTAACAAAAACAATAGCAAAACATTAATCAGGAATAAGATGTTTAAAAAAGCAAGGGTTTGCGATGAAATGATTTTATCCACAAAGATAATATATATTCAGCTAAAACCCAAATCATAACATGCATAAACCAAGACAATCGAAAATCTACTATTTTGAAGTTGAATAGGCAGCAGTTAAAAATAGAGAACATCCAAGTAGTTGACTAATGCTCAAAGTATAGTTACAATTTGAAACTTCGAATTTTTAACAGAAATCAGTGAGTAAAAAATATAAATTTTCTCCATTAAGATATAGTAAACCCTTTTTGGTCATCCACAGTTTTTTCTCTCTAAAAAATATGATTTCTAACCCTAGGTATATGAGAAATCTTCATGAAATAATCGATTACCTTGTTTCCAGAGTTGTTGAATGAAATTGATTTTCTCCTAAAACAATCTTGTGTTGGTTTATCTTCTAGATCGATTTTTCTGCTTTGAATTTCTGTTCTGATTTTAGTGAATGGCGAATTTGGGATCGAGTAGATGTAGAAATATGTATGTTTCAGTGGGCCTAAGTAATTTGGGCGTAATCCTAATCTCTTAATGGATTTGTGATTATTAACTATGACATTTTTAAAAAAAGTTCGATTAGAATATCGGCACCAAAAAAGTTAGTCATTTGACCAATTTATTCACTGCATATTATACTTCAACGAAAAACCATTTTTATCATGAAGATGTCTTTATTTTTGTAAAGGAGATCTACATATAGCTATTCATTTCACATGTTTTGTTTTAGCACTGTTGACGTAATATGTATGATATATTTCACACCTTACTATTGCTCTTATAATTTGATATTTTATACTTCCACTTAAGACCTCTTTTATCATGAAGATCTATTTATTTTGGTTTGAATCCAACATTATAAAATCTTGTTTAGATGAGATTCTATTTGAAATTTAAATTATGTAGTGAAAATAGCTGATTATACTGGACATACGTGTTGTAACCCTTAACGATACATTTGTTTTTAACAGAAACATATATATTAACAACAAATCATATACCCAAAAAAGGGGGAATTGCTTAAAATGCCCCCAAAATTGATTCTAAATAAAAGTGTACCATCGAAATTGAATCAAATGCAAAACTGCCCTTTCAGCCTTGTGAAATTACCGCGTTGTCCTTACGACCAATCAAAAAAACGTCAAACGCAATTACCATTATAACCTTCGACTATTTCAGACTTCTATGGATGTCTGAGACGTCAGACTCTAATAGACGTCTGTCACATAATTAATTACTAAATTTAAAATTTTAAATTATTAAAAAATATTTTGTCAAAATTTTTATATACATAAATTATATATAAACAATTTAGTAGTATATAAATTAAAATTTGATAAAATTGAGTCATATTAAACATTGTTAGTTAAGTATGCCTTAGAACATACTTTGTAATGGAACATAATGAAACATTTACATATAACTTACATATGACCTTAGGGTTAGTTAGATTCATTGTATTAGGAAATTCACCTTTGAAAATTTATATTTGCACATGTATGTTATAATGGTGATATAATTAACGAATTTGATGTGTCCTAGGTGTTTTGTTTAAATATTTTTCAATTTTATGTGATAAATAAAATATTTAGAGTTTATCAGACTTCTATAGAAGTCTGAATTTTGGGGTTTCGTAAATACTTTGAACCAAATATACCTTAAATGGTTAAAATTGACTAAAGTTTATGTAATTTTAATTTATGTATCTACGAGAAGTCTGAGATATAATTAAGTTAGAAATTTAAATTATAAAATTATTAAAAAATATTTTGAGGAAAATTTCGGATACATAAATTAAACATGGGACTTTTGCACATATGTAAATTAAAATTACATAAACTTTAGTCAATTTTAACCATTTAAGGTATATTTGGTTAAAAACACCATGTAGCTTGATCTATGCTTGACATATGAAGTTGGATATCATATTTCCAACTGTAGGGTTAGACTGAGGGTTTGTGAATTTTCATCCATATTGTTACATTTGCATATATTGGTTAGGTTGTGACTATATTAAACGAGTTCGATGTTTTTTATAAGTTTTCTATATAATATGATGGTATTTAAGTAGTAATTAGTAGATTTAGGGTATATCAGACTTCCATGTTAATCTGATTAACGTACATGATTTTTCAGACTACCAAAGAAGTCTGACTAAACTCGACCAAATACTAAACCCTACTTGGGAATTTACCCCATATATAAACGGAAGTTATCAACATTAGTTCGTAAAAGTCATTATCAAACTTCTCTCTCTAAAACGGAAACACACTCCCTCTCTAAATACTCTCTAAATACCCTCTAATAACTCTCCGAGAACCCTCAGCCGCCACCGCCACCGCCGTCATCATCTTCTTCATTCTTGTAATTATCTCTCTTTTTTCGTCTCTCCTGACCAGTCCATACACCGCCGCCATCATATTCTAAGCTCTTCGTTCTGTAAATGTTTGAGATCTACACGAAATAAGTCATTTTTTCTTTGATCTTTGTCTAGATCTAAACAAAAATTTTGTTTTTATATATTTCTCATATTAGATCCATACGGTTTTGAGTTCGAATCATCCTCTTTTTCATATGTACTTTGTCTAGATCTGTCCCCCAATAAAAATAGATAGATTTTTATATATTTCTCGTTTTAGATCCATGGGATCCATACGGTTTTGAGACCGAATCATCCCCTTTTTCACATGTCTTTTGTCTAGATCTGAACAAAAAATTGTTTTTTTTAATATATTTCTCGTTTTAGATCCATACGGTTTTGAGTCCCAATCATCCTCTTTTTCATATGTCTTTTGTCTAGATCTGAACAAAAAAATTGTTTTTTATATATTTCTCGTTTTAGATCCATACGGTTTTGAGTCCCAATCATCCTCTTTTTCATATATCTTTTGTCTAGATCCGAACAAAAATAGATAGGTTCTAGGGCCCCTAGGTTCAATGCTTGAGTTAGACTCTATTAGAGGTCTGAAATTGGATTTGTTTTGGTTCAGACTGTTTTAGAAGTCTGGCTTTTTACAATTGTTTTATGGTACACAGGATGGGGTGATTCAGTCAGGTTCCAACCTCGAGTAGTAGTAGTTCATTCACAACTTCCACATTTCGACAACGATCTGATTCATGCAATGGATTCTCCAAAAAATGTTTATGCGGTCTGGACCCTGTCATGCGAACATCCACTACTGCCGATAATCCGGGAAGAAGATTCTTTGGATGTCGTAACTGGGATGTAATTGCCTTTCTCTTCTGTTTTGTAGCCAGTTTTATTTTGTTTTACCTTATTCAAGCTTATATTCGGAATTCGAAGATGATTGCATATTTAAAATGTGGCTGTATAGGATGGTGGCTACCATATAATGAAGTGGTGGGATGAGGCTATGATGGAGGAGTTTCACGAGTTAAAGCTGCGTGTGGACCAAAATGGCGAACAAGTTGATTACATCTTCCTTTGTTATTCTGAAATTGACTGTGTTACCAACTTGCACGATGAGATCAAGAAAGCGCAGGCAGAGATAGCTCAACTAAAAGAGCTCTTGACTGAGAAACCATCTAGCCAGACAGTGCGTGGCGCCAAGTATGAGTATCTGATGGTTGCTGGTGCTGTTATTATCGTCCCGATTATCTTGAGGGCATTTGGTTTCTTGTAATATAAGTCCTATGTATCCAAGTACAATTTTATGTATTATAAGACGAATTTTATCCAATTTCATTCATCATCCAATTTCATTCAGCATTCAATTTCAAATATGTGAATTGTCCTCTTTTGAAGCTAATAAATACTATATTCTCAGACTTCTTATGAAGTCTGAGTAATAAATAATTTTCCTCAGACTTCGTATGTAGTCTGAATCTACAATAATTAGTTTTAAGACTTAAATGATTTTCGTCAGACTTCGTATGAAGTCTGAATCTACAATAATTAATTTTCCTCAGACTTCGCGTGTACATGACGACATGTGGCCTCTTGCACGCCCGGGAAATTATTTTTTTTGTAAATTAATGGCGGGAGTTATGTAAAAAGGAGACGGAAAAAGCGCAGCAGTTACGTCTGCAGTAAAATCGTCCGATAGTGGTAAAACCGTCTCGTTTTAACTGTAGTTTTAACTGCCCCTTATGAGACATATATATCTATATATGTGATTTATTAACCTTTTTTTTTACAGTTTCGCAGGAAAGATAAAAAAATACATATTCTCTCTCAAAGCCACTCAACCGACATCTTATACTTTTTCTGGGTATCGTTTCTAGATCTGGTTTCTCTCTGCTCTGCTGCTTAGATTCGACGGTAAGATTCATCTAAAACTTCTTCGGGGGAATTCTAAGTAAAACTATTAGTAATCAGACGGCTAATGGTGTCTGATTGTAGATCTCAGACCATATATGGAGTTTGATTACATCCTCAGACTGCATGTGGAGTCTGAATATCTCTCATACTTGCGTTGAGCTTTTTGTTTTTTCTTAATTCCAGATCTTGTTGGGCCCTGATCTTGTTTCACTCTTCTCCTCCGTCGTCTTCCTTTGGCAGTAAGATTCCTCGACTCTTCTCCTCGTCTATATATTTACATAACTGTAGTAGCCAGATGGCATAAGATGTCTGACTATGTAAGGTTGAGTGCAAATGGCTTATGGCTAGTAGTATTGAGATTGTATTTTTTGGGTGGCCCTTGTTGTTTCAGGTTTACGTTATGGAAGATGTTGAATTCCCACAAAGGATGTTCAGTGCCGGTTATGAACCGGTTCCGGATAAAAGCACACACTACTTTAGTGGAAGGAGAGATCTGATAATTGATGTTAAATTAGCGATGTTACCAGATGAATGGCAAGAACTCCTCGATTCAGAACTTGGGGTTTTTTTGAGATTCCATGAACTGAATTTCAAATGGTGTTCAAGGATGGTGCACTATATGCTCTGTCTGCAGTTAGACTACAAGAAGAAGTATGAGTTATGGTCTCTTCTCGGCATTTAGCCAGTTAGGTTTTCGTTGAATGAGTTTCATGCCATAACCGGACTCAAGTGCGACTATATTGAGAACCTCGAGTACCCTGAAATTCATTATACCGATGAGATGAGAGCTATGTGGAAGCTTCTTAGGGTGGATTTCGATTTAGGCCCAAGTTTTACGCAACTAATGGATGCTTGTACAAGATTTTCTGATTGGGACCGGAACAAAGGATATGGCTGGGCTATCTAGCCATCTATGCAACCTTCATTGAGGCTCAACACTGGACAACCTCCACAAGGGGTGACATGGCCAAGCTTCTGCTGGTTCCAGGATCGATACAATCATATCCATGGGGACGATTCGCCTTCAAGGTTCTGATAGATTATGTTAAAGAGGCAAACAGAAAACTCGTGGATGGAAAAAATTATCAGATCGGAGGTTTTGCTGAGGTCCTGAACATCTGGATATACTGGGCATGTCTCGCTATGGCGACAACTTATGAAGAGCCCATTCTGGATGCCCCAGACCTACCATTGCTAGCGTACCAGGGATCACGGAGTCGACAAAACCTTACGCATACAGGTATTTCTTATACTTATGAACTCTGACTTTTTATATCAGACTTCATACAAAGTCTGACATTATGTGTCAGACTTCTTATGAAGTCTGACATTATGTATCAGACTTCTTGTGAAGTCTGATGCATTTTCCCCAGTCTCGTATGATGTCTGACATTTTGATATTACAAATGCTTATATTTGTTTTGCTATGTGACTTGTAATTTGCAAACCCGCGTCAACAGCTTTGTTATCAAGGAATACGATGACATGTTTCCCGAGTTGGACAACCCTGATGAGGAGGACGACAAAGTTGAGAACATTGTTAAAGCAATGTTCGGACAGCTAGGGACTGTGCATTGGAGGTGGGGTTCTAAACACTGGAAGAGTGAAGATGCGTTCAAGACCAAAGCTGGAGGTCCTGTTAAGCTTGAGATTAAGTCTGAGAAAGTTGCTGATGAGACTGGTGAGAAAAAGCGTAAGGTTGTGGGAGTCAAGAGGAAGTTGGTACAAGCTGTTTCTGATGATGAAGATGAGGAAGAAGAGGTTGAGGTAGTTAGTAAGAAACCTAGAGTAGGGAAGGCTGGTCCTACGAATGGGGATGTTTTTCAAATGATTGAGGGTTTGCAAAAATCATTTGAAACTCGGATTGATGTATTGGTAGATGTTTTCAACGAGGGTTTACGTCTGATGGGTATCAGAATTGATGATATTGCCAAGAATGTCCAGAGTTTGAAGAAAGAAAGTGTTGGAGTTGAACAGAAGGAGAAAGACCAGAAGAAAGATTCTTCTGAACTGAAGGAAAATGAGAAGAAGAAAGCTGCTACTGGAGGGAAAGGAAGAGAGAAGAAGAAAGATGCAAGTGCAACTGCTGCTGCTGCTGATGAGATGAAGAAGGCTGGAGTTGGTGAGGATGAAGAAGATCCAGGTGAAGATCTTCAGGATCAAGATAAAGTAAAAGCTGCTGCGGTTGATGAAGAGGGAGGAAGAAAGAAGAAGGAAAGGCCTCAGAGGAACCTGAAGAAAGTTGTACTGAAGGTATCCGAACATGAACATGCAGAGAAAGCGAAGCCTAAGAAAGCAGCAGACAGATCCGCCAATCTCTCTAAGGCCACCAAGCCGACTGCGACTGATGATGGGGTTAGTCTCCAAAACCCTCAATCTCTGGATACAAATAAGGAAAAGAACGATGGGCCTAAGAGAAGTAGCAGACTTATGAAGAATCACTCGAGGGGAAGTAGCCTTCTCTTGCTTTATGAACATCCTTGATTGTAAACACATAAGCATAATCGTATTTGTTTTTTTTCCCCTTGGTTCTTGTATTTGCCTTGAACATGGATTCCTGGCATTAGACTTATATTGCATTGGTTTGCTATGATTTTTAGTTGGCATTCAGCACATGTCAGACGTCTATGGAGGTCTGACGTGTTATGTATTCTAGTTACCAGACGTCTAGTGAAGTCTGGTTCTTGTGTGAATTTTAGATCGAACATTATGTTTAACGTGGGTTGTCAAATTGTCTATGCAGAGTATACCCGGGAGCACAGATCTGAGTGTCTTGATCGTTGCAGAGTCGGCTACGGGCATAGACTTCGATTCTACGCGGATGTTTAAACAGGACACTAAGCCGGCAGAAGCTGAAGCTTACATGCAAGCGAAGGCAACCCAGGTTAAACATAAGGAGAATGTGAAGACTCCAGTTAAACCTGTTGTCCAAGCACAGGTTACACCGAGATATGAACCTTGTGCTGCTATCACCAGGATGCAAGTGAAGGCACTTAATGATTACAACAAAAGACAGCCGTATGTGTTGATACTCTACTTTGACTGTAAGTATGTACACCTAATCTCTTAACTCGATGTCTAACAAGCGTATTGTTCTTGATAGGGGTTATCCGCATAGGAAAGTGAACACATCACTACAATGGTATTACGATCTTCGCACTCCAAGGGAATGGCTGCATGACACGGTCAGTATCACTCCAATGGTTATGAATTAAGAATTCCATTCCAATATGGATGTATATTCAGACTTCCAAAGAAGTCTGGTTGTACATTAACACTTTCAAAGAAGTCTGGTTGTATATTCAGACTTCCAAGGAAGTCTGGTTGTATATCTAGACTTCTATAGCTGCTTGGTTGTGTTTTTTTTTTTTTATATTAACACATGCTTGACTTGATGCAGCAAATTGATGCGGGGATTGATCTTTTGAGGCTTCGCCAACACAACCATCCGGAATGGTTCAGGAGCGAGAGGCTGTGTTTCATTGACACACACCTTCAAGCATTGTGGCGTCAACACTATCCAGATTTTATTAAGAGCGGTGGAGGGGAGAATGTATCAGCCACAGCTAGAATACTTCCTGCTGGTTGTTTTGATTACTTCACTGGTGACCTACCCCTATTCTGCAAATCACCGAAGGCTTGGGCGGTGGAAATTGATCATATTTACACCGCATTGCACATTGGCGGAAGTCATTGGGTAGCAATTATGATTTCTATCTCGGATAGGCACGTAACAGTATGGGACAACGTCATTAATCCGAGGACTGATGAGTTGGTCGGAGCGGCAGTGGCACCAATCTGTGAGATGTTTCCTTATGCATTGCACATCTTAAAAATAGCTGATGCTAATGGGTGGCCATACCCAATCGAACGTTACACCCACTCGATTGTTAGGAGCGACGATCTTCCTCAAAACCACCAAACAGGTGACTGTGGAGTGAATTTAGGGTTGCACAAGTTTTCGAAAGCTTCTATTAGAAGATTATTATATTCTTTGGGATATTTTTTTACTTCAAATTTGACAATTAATGTCGACATTTATTAGTTGCTACATTTTAGTCTCGAATTTAGTTTGAATTTTAAAAGTAAGGAAATAACTTATGGAAATAAAATATAAACTGTAATCTAAAATTATGGGAAGAAGTTCAGATTACATTTCGTAAGTTTAGGAAACGACATTTAATTTTCAAAATTAGATAAATTCGCGATTTTTGATTTTTTTAATCCAAAATTTTCCTAAACGAATTTTGAATTATTTTTAATGCGAAAAGGCTCTCGACCAATCAAAACCTTTCATCTAAGCCATGTCATCAATGATGTCATAATTATGATTGGTTAAGATTCATCCATGTCATCAATGACTCATCATTTTCTCCCATCGCACTTCGCAAATAATATATAGTAGATTTCAGTCATCATATGATTTCAAATTTCATTATGCGAATTATCCTCTTTTGAAGCTACTAAAAAACTCGGTCGTCAGATTCAAATAATATGTTTTCAGACTTCAAATAATAAAAACTAATTGTCAGACTTCATATGAAGTCTAAAACTTTTTTGTCAGACTTCGTATGATGTCTGAATAATAAATTCTATATTGTCAGACTTTACATGAAGTCTGAATAATAAATAATATGTTTTCAGACTTCAAATAATAAAAACTATATTGTCAGACTTCATATGAAGTCTAACAATAATTTTTCAGACTACATATGATGTTTAACAATGTTAATATGCGCGGGCGTTCCATTTTTTGTAATTTACGCCAAAAATGCGCAACAGTTATGTAAAAGGGAGACGAAAAATGTGCGACAGTTACGTCTGTGGTAAAACCGTCGTATCGTGGTAAAACCGTCTCGTTTTAACTGCCTCTTATGACCCAAATATAAATAGGATTTTTATCCTTTTTTTACAGTTTCAAAGGAAGGATAAAAAAAAAAACCTTATTCCCTCTCAAAGCCATTGAACCGACATCTTCATCTTTTTGTGGGTATCGTTTCCTGATCTGGTTTCTCTCTGCTCCGTCGCTGACCTTTGACAGTAATATTCATCGAATCTTCCTTTCATGAATAAACTTAGCATAACTATTAGTAGCCAGACGGCTAATGGTGTCTGACTATAGTCCTTAGACTGCAAATGGAGTCTGATTATAGTCGTCAGACTGCAAATGGAGTCTGACTTTTTCTCGTACTTTCGCTGAGCTTTTTTTTTTAAATTCCAGATCTTGTTTCTCTCTTCTCCTCCGTTGTTTTCCTTCGACGGTAAGATTCATCGACTCCTCTTTTCGTCAGTATACTTAAAATAGATATTAGTAGCCAGACGGACTACGGTATCTGACTAAGTTACTCAGACTGATAATACCGCCTGGATAATTATTTGGAACGTTGTTGCGCTAATCTTTGTCTACATATTTACAAAACTATTACTAGCCAGATGGCATAAGATGTCTGACTGTGTAAGGCTGACTGCAAATGGCGTCTGGCTAGTAGTATTCAGACTGTTCATGATTTTTTTCCCCTTGTTGTTTCAGGTTTTCGTTATGGCAGATGTTGAATTCCCACAAAGGAAGTTCACTGTCGGTTATGAACCGGTTCCGGATAAAAGCATACACTACTTTAGTGGAAGGAGAGATCTGATTAATGATGTTAAAATAGCGTTGTTACCGAGAGAATGGCAACAACTCCTCGATTCAGAACTTGGGATTTTTTTGAGATTCCATGACCTGCACTTCAAATGGTGTTCAAGGATGGTGCACTACATGCTCTGTTTGCAGTTAGACTACAAGAAGAAGTATGAGATATGGTCTCTTCTTGGCGTTCAGCCAACTAGGTTTTCCTTGAATGAGTTTAATTCCATAACCAACTCAACTGCGACTATATTGAGAACCTGGAGTACCCTGAAGTTGAATATACCGATCATATGAGAGCAATGTGGGAGCTTCTTGGGGTGGATTTTGATTTAGGCCCAAGTTATTCACAATTATTTGAAGCTTGTAAAAGATGTTCTGGTTGGGAACCGCAACAAAGGATATGGCTGGGCTATCTAGCCATCTATGCAACCTTCATTGAGGCTCAATACTGGACAACTTCCACAAGGGCTGACATGACTAAGCTTCTGCTGGTTCCAGAATCGTTAAAATCATATCCATGGGGAAGATTCGCCTTCAAGCTTCTGATAAAATCTATTAAGGAGGCAAACAGAAAACTCGTGGAGGGAAAAAATTATCAGATCAGAGGTTTTGCTAAGGTCCTAAACATCTGGGTATATTGGGCATGTCCCGCTATGGAAAAAACTTATGGAGAGCCCTTCCTGAATGCCCCAACCCCACCAATGCTGGCGTACCAAGGATCACGGAGTAGCAAGAAAGTCGATGAAACCTTACGCATACATGTATTTCTTAGACTATTCTGAAGTCTGAAATATTTTTTCCCATACTGAATTAAAAGTCTGACATTTTGTGTCAGACTTTATATGAAGTCTGACATTTTTTGTAAGACTTTATATGAAGTCTGGCGTTTGTGTCAAGTCTGGCATTTGTTGTCAGACGCCATATGAAGTCTGGCATTTGTCGGCAGACTTCATATGAAGTCTGACATTTTGTTCCAAGTCTCGTATGATGTCTAACGTGATATTATAAATGCTTATATTCATTTTGCTATGTGACTTGTAATTTGCAGTACCGCGTCAACAACCTCGTACTCAAGGAGGATTATGATGACATGTTCCCCGCTGGGACAACGATGATGAGGAGGACGACAAAGTTGATAACATTGTGAAAGCAATGCATGGACAACTTGGGACTGCGGCTTGGAGGTGGGGTTCTAAACACTGGAAAAGTGAAGGTGTGTTCATGATCAAAGTTGGCGGTCCTGTCAAGCTTGAGGTTAAGTCTGAGGAAGTTGTGGGTGAGGTTGGTGGGAAAAAGCGAAAGGTTCTGGAGTCAAGAGGAAGTTGGTACAGGCTGCTGCTGATGATGAGGATGAGGAAGAAGAGGTGGAGGTAGTGAGTAAAAGACCTAGACAAGGAAAGGCTAGTCCCACGAATGGGGATGTTGTTCAAAAGATTGAGGATCTGCAAAAATCATTTGAAAGTCGGATTGATGTATTGGTAGATGTTTTCAACGAGGGTTTTCGTCTGATGGGTATCAGAGTTGATGATCTTGCCAGGAATGTCAAGACTTTGAAGGAAGAAAGTGCTGGATTTGGACAGAAGGAAAATGAGAAGAAGAAAGATTCTTCTGGACAGAAGGAAAATGAGAAGAAGAAAGTTGGTACTGGAGGGTAAGGTAGTGAGCTGAAGAAAGATGCAAGTGTTGCGGCTGCTGAGATGAATAAGGCCAGAGTTGGTGAGGATGAAGAAGATCAAGCTGGCGATCTTCAGGATTAAGATAAAGTAACTGCTGCTGCGGGAGAAAGAAAAAAAAAGGAAAGGGCTCCGAGGAACCCGAATAAATTGGTAGTGAAGGTAAATAATCATGTTGCCGATACCGAACCTGCACCTGCAGGGAAAGCGAATGCTAATAAAGCAGTGGTTGCAGACAAACATGACAAGCCGGTTGAGGCCACCAATCAAACTGCGGTTGATGATGGGGTTAGTCTCCAAAACCTTCAAACTCTGAATACAAATAAGGAAAAGAAAGATGAGCCTAAGAGAAGTAGCAGACTTCAGAAGAAATCCATTAAGGGGAAGTAGCCTTCTTAGCAGTATGAATAATCTTGATTGTAAAAACATGAGCATAACCGTATTTGTTTTTTTCCCTTGTTCTTGTATTTGCTTTGAACATGGATCCCTGGCATTAGACTTATATTGCATTGGTTTGGTGTGATTTTAGATCGGGATTCAGAACATATCAGACATCTAGTGATGTATTTTAGTTACCAGACTTCTAGTGCAGACTGGTTCTTGTGTGAATTTTAGATCGAACTTTATGTTTAACACGAGTAGTTAAATCGTATATGCAGAGTATACCCGAGAGCATAGATCCGAGTGTCTTGATTGTTACACAGTCGGATACGGGCATAGACTTTGATGTTATGCAGAGGTTTAAACAGGATACTAAGCAGGCAGCAGCTGAAGCTTATATGCAAGTGAAGGCAAAAGAGGTTAAACAGAAGGAGAAGGTGAAGACTCCAGTTAAACCTGTTGTCCAAGCACATGTTACACCGGGATATAACCCTTGTGCTGCTATCACCAGGATGCAATTGAAGGCACTTAATGATTACAACAAAAGACAGCCGTATATCTTAACACTCTACCTAGACGAGTAAGTTGTATACCTAATCTCTTAAATCGATGTCTAACAAGCGTATTGTTCTTTGTAGGGGTTATCCGTCTAGGACAGTGAACACATCACTCTAATGGTATTATGATCTTCGCACTCCAAAGGAATGGCTGCATGACACGGTCAGTATCACTCCAATGGTTGTGAAATAAGAATTCGATTCCAGTCCGGATGTATATTCAGACTTCCTAAGAAGTCTGGTTGTATATTCAGACTTCCCCAGAAATCTGGTTGTATATTCAGACTTCCGAAAAAGTATATTCAGACTTCCGCAGAAGTCTGGTTGTATATTCAGACTTCCAAAGCTGTCTGGTTGTGTTTTATTCTTTTATATTAACACATTCTTGTTTTTATGCAGCAAATTGATGTCGGGATTGATCTGCTAAGGCTTCGTCAACAGAGCCATCCGGAATGGTTCAGGAGCCAGAGGATATGCTTCATTGGCACACTCCATCAAGCATTGTGGCGTCAACACTATCCAGATTTTATTAAGAGCGGTGTAGAAGAAAATAGTTCTGCCTCAACTAGAAGGCTTCCTCCTGGTATTTGGGATTACTATACTGGTCATCTACCCGTATTCTGCAAATCACTGAAGTCTTGGGGGCTGGAAATTGATTATATCTACATCGCACTGCACACTGGCGGAAATCATTGGGTAGCAATTATGATTTCTATCCCGGATAGGCACGTAACAGTCTGGGACAGCATCCTTAATGAGAAAACTGATGAGTTGGTCGGAGCGGCAATGGCACCAATCTGTGAGATGTTTCCTTATGCGTTGCACGTCTTGGCCCCAGCTGATGATGGGTGGTCTTATCCCTTGGAACGTTACACCTACACGATTGTTAGGAGCAAAGATCTTCCCCAAAAGGACCAAACATGTGACTGTGGAGTGTTCTGCTTGAAGTTCATCGAGTTCCATTAACTTGGAATGGCGTTTTCAAAGTATCTTTGTGATAAGAATATCAAGCAAATCAGGGACATGCTAGGTTTTGACATAATGTTTGAACTCGGACGAACTGGTGAAGAAGAACATATCGAGTATGCATTGCTAGACACCTAGGGTGAGAAATAGACTTCTGATATCTTTTGGATTCCCAAACATTGGATTTCTTGCTTATATTTATCTTTTGTAGGTGTAAAAAAACAAATCCATCTTTTGGCCTACTTGTGTGCTTATTTAGTTATGTAACAAACTTAAGCACTAATCCTAGTTATGTCTATTACTACGCTTGATGAAACAGAACCCAAACAATTGAGACAAGTTTCAATATCATACTTCTGAAATACATCCATTACTACGTCAGACTTCAGTGAACCCTAAAAAATATCAGACTTCAACCAGTTATTCATTAAAATATATCAGACTTCATTAAACCCTAAAACTTATCAGACTTCATTGAACACGAACACATATCAGACTTTAGCAAACCCTAAATCACATCAGACTTCAACCATTTCTAGTCAGCCTCAGGGTGTGGACAATTAGGTTGTTTTTGCCTGGTTGTCTGCAATTCGAACAACAATATTGCTTGTGTAGTTTATGCGGTTTACTGCCCTTCTTCTTGGCGATTTCTAGCATAGATTACCACCTCGACTTCTTTTTTCTTCCAGGCTTCCGCCTCTCTTCCAGCGGAAGGACACGCACGGTGTCATGACCAGCTGTGCCAGTTAAATTCTTTGGTAAA
This sequence comes from Orychophragmus violaceus, assembly GCA_030180135.1. Classification (NCBI taxonomy): domain Eukaryota; kingdom Viridiplantae; phylum Streptophyta; class Magnoliopsida; order Brassicales; family Brassicaceae; genus Orychophragmus; species Orychophragmus violaceus. Next base: position 83,114,531 of record CM058230.1, on the reverse strand, counting down.
ATGTTGCGCGCGTATGCAGGGCACAAGTAGTCCGTTCGGTAAGATGGACATACAAGAGTAGAAATGTGTAGCTCAAGTTCCGGTGCAGCGCATATGGCATGTGAGCAAGGTATCTTTTCGAAATCCCAAACACCACATTCACACTTCTGATGTTCCAAATCGACAACACAATCCCTATATCCTCCCTTAACAATGAACTGATACGTATCTACGCGTTCTGCCGTCATCATATATGCATAATATTCACAAATAGCCAGAAAATCAACTCCTCGGCTAAATGTTGTTGAGAGACTCATTGCATCTAGCCACCTTTTACAAAAACACGTCCCTAGTTTCTCTTTTATAAACTCTAAAAGGAAAGATATGAGATATCCTTTTGCCTTCTTAACTGCGGAGTTTATAGATTCAGCAATGTTGCTCGTCTTTATGTTATACATGTCTCCAACAATTTGAAAGAGGTTTACACAAGTAAGAACTAGAAAGTATTAAGAAAAACAATACGCTTTTAGAGTTCTCCTGTCGTCTGGTAAATAATCAGACAGCAGGAGAAATCTGATTATAATATCAGACATCACTAGAGGTTTTCTTAGAAATATTAAGTCTGACACTTAAGTTTCAGACTTCTCCGGAAGTCTGGTAAATAATCAAACAGAAGGAGAAGTCTGATAATAATTGTTGGAATTGTGTCCAGTAATCTCGGTACTGTCTCTAGAAAGTAAGAGTATGTCAAAGATCAGACATAAGTCATATAATACTGGGGATCATGATGGCTTGCTAGAGTCCGCTCATGATCTATAAGTCTTGGACTTATTGCCTTTATTATATGATCCCATATGGGTCACACGCCTAAGCTAACAGGAAAATGTGTTGGAACGGCTTAGCAGAAGTACGACAAAAGTGCCAGGCATTTGTCGTACTAAGAGAGAAAGATTAATGGGTCTGATTAAATGGGATTTAATCAGATTGGTATTTTGGGCCCATAAGCCCAAAAGGGAAAGAGAAGGCTTTTAATAAACAAAAGGCCAAATCTCTTTCTCCTAACCCTAACCCAGCGCCGATTTTCCTCTCTCCCTGCGCCTCCCATCAGCTCGGTCTAGCAGCCGTTTTCTGTGATCGCGTGTGTGAGCCTTTGGAGGATTCATCCCTCGGTGTATCTCTCTGATCTCTGACCTGTTCTATTCCTTCCGCTGCAACAAACAGGTAAAAGGTGAGATCATCTAATGTTTCTATTCAAGAGAACCTAGATCTGTATGTTTAGGTTGATATGAATCTGTGAATTACATCAGGATCAACTAAACAGTTCCTACAGTGGTATCAGAGCCATTGGTTCTTAGGATTTCTTGTTTTAGATTCATGTTTAGGTTGTTTATTCTGTTTAGAAGTGTTTTGAATCCATTACTGATAAGAAAAACACTTAAGAAACTGAATTGAATCCTGAACAAACGTATGAAATCGCAAAACCGAGCTATATGACTCGTGTTCTTGCGATCGGCCAAGGAGAGATCGATCGGCTTGGCCGGTTGGTTATCACGGCCGAGAGGTATGGCCGGTTGGGTCGGATCGCGACGATCGGAAAGGACGCACGAACCGATCGACAAACGATCGTGTTGCGTGGTCTCGTCCCGATCGTCGGACGGATCGCATCTCGATCGCGGCTCGTCCCGATCGAAGGATGGATCTCTCCCGATCGCAGCTCGTCCGCGCCTTACCTGTCCCGAGCATACCGAACGATCGTCCCGATCACGCAGCCAAACCGTCCCGATCACGTCTCGGCCAAGCATGATGGCTTGCGGCTTGGACAAGTCTCGACCGGTTAGGGTTTTGGGTGTGATGGGCCGGTTCGATTTCGGTTAGGTGGTTCGGTTCAAAACTTAATTAAAATTGATTCGTTCTGGTTTAATAAACAGATTTAATAATTTTATTAAGTCTGGTTAAACCAGGATAAGAAATCCAATGTCGAAAGTAATATTGGATTTAGTGCCTAAACCAGGAATTTCTAATTTGATTTGGTTGGACCAAATAATTTGAGAAAATCCGGTTTAGTAAATAACCGGTTGACAATTGTGGTCATCGTAGTAATTAAAACTTGGTTAGACCAGTTTTAATGAACCAGACCGGTTATGTCAATTAATTGGACAATTGGGTCATGTCTTGGACATGGACCAATTCTTGGGCCTCGGGCCAAGAAGTTAAAACAATTGGGCCAATTATTTGAGTCTTTCTTCAGATAAATTTAAAATTTATTTTATAAAATTATAAAGTCGATTTTAAATTAAAGTTTCCGAAATTTTGAAATTAGAAAGTTTCTTAAAATAGAAGTTTCTGGATTTGCGGATTTTGGATTTTAAGAAATTTCTAAAGTTAGAAAGTTTCCGTTTTTAGAAAGTTTCCAATTTTAGAAAGTTTCCAAAAATAGTAGGTTTCCAAAAAAATGGAAAGTTTCCCGAAATAGTAATCTTCTGTTTTGGGAATGAAATTTTAATAAACCTACGAACCTCAAATAATATCAAGCGTTGGATGTCTTGTCCAGGCTATGTCAGCTGTCAAAGCCCATTCAATTGCATTCATGGCCTTACAGTGTGAGGATGTCTGCTTTTGCGTGAGTAAGACAGTTTGTGATTCATAAATGTCATTGGGAGTCCCAGACATTAATGATTACATGACTGTATAGTCTGGTTTTCTTGACTAGGCCATCGGGAGTCCCGGGCCTTGAGACATCAGGGTGGATTGGGCCTCGGGCCCAGATTCACAACCAAGAGTTATATCACGGATATAATTAGCCGATATAGGGCTTACCGATATAAGCTAAGGTTGGGTGACGGCCAGTGGCCCACTTTAATCTTAGTTATATGTGGATCTTGGAATCATTATATTCTATTGAGGGTAACTGATGTTATTGAATATAATGCGTGATTAATCATATTAAATTTTAATACGAGATTAGTCATTTTGAACATAATAACTAATAACCTTTTTATTTATATATTTCAGATATGACTACTACAAGCACACAAAACACATTCTCGATCCGGTCTGTTCTCGAGAAGGAGAAGCTGACTGGAACGAACTTCCTGACATGGTCAAGGAACTTGAGGCTGGTCCTCAAGCAGGAGAAGAAGGATTATGTCCTTCGTGATCCCCTCCCCGAGAGGCCTCTTGCCAATGCTGCCAGGACTCTGCACAATGCTTGGGAAAAGCATTCGTCAGATGAAAATGATGTCTATTGCCTGATGTTGGTGACAATGACTCCTGAGCTGCAAAAACAGTTCGAAAGTGTATTGTCTCCCATCGAGATAATGGCAAGCCTGAAATCGCTTTTTCAGGAGCAGGCTAGGACTGAGAGGTTCCAGACAGTTAAGAACCTCTTGGACTGTAAGTTGGCTGCGAATGCGGCAGTGAGTCCTCATGTCTTGAAGATGATGGGTTATCTCGATCATCTTCAGAAACTCGACTGCCCAATCAGCCAGGAACTTGCCTGCGACATCATTCTGCAGTCTTTACCTGCAAGCTATGATCAGTTCATTCTGAACTTTAACATGCATGGCTTGAGTAAGACACTACCTGAGCTTCACGGAATGCTCAAGACTGCAGAGCCCAACTTGAGGAAAACCGCCAAGGACCCCAATGTGCTTATGGTGCAAAAGGGCAAGGGGTTTAAGAAATCCTCTGCTAAGGATAAGGGAGCGGCCAAGGCTGTCCAAGTCGCGGACAAGGACACGCCAAAGCCCAAGCCCAAGTCCAAGGCTGGGCCTACTGACATGTGCAGGTTCTGCAAAGAACTGGGGCATTGGAGAAGAGATTGTAAGAAATTCCAGGAAGGTCTAAAGGAATTGAAGAAGAAGACTTTCGAGACTTCTTCATCAGGTATTTTTGTTATAGAAGTTAATACAACTACTTCTGATAATACCTCATGGGTCATGGATACTGGTTGTGGGGCTCATATTTGTACTAATATGCAGGCACTCAGCAACAGTAGAAGGCTGAAGCAAGGACAAGTGGAGCTACGAGTTGGGAATGGAGCGAAAGTTTCAGCACTAGCTGTAGGCACATACTTGTTGTCTTTACCTTCGGGATTGATTTTAGAACTGAATAATTGTTATTTTGTACCTGCTATAAGCAGAAATATTATTTCAATTTCTTTGTTGGATTTGGAAGGTTATGATTTTTCAGTGAAGAATAAATTATGTTCCTTCAATCGCAACAATTTGTTCTATGGTTCTTCCCCTCTTACGAATGGGCTTTACATACTCGATCAATCCGCGCCAATTTATAACATTAATACAAAACGGTTTAAACCTAATGAGGAAAACCGAACGTTTCTATGGCATTGTCGTTTAGGGCACATCAGCGAGAAACGCATCAAGAGGCTCCATTCGAATGGACTTCTTGGCTCATTTGACTTTGAGTCATGTGAGAAATGCGAATCCTGCATGATGGGCAAAATGACACGGGCCCCCTTTAATAAACCTAACGAGAGGGCCAGTGACTTATTGGGCCTGATACACACTGATGTGTGTGGCCCAATGTCCACAAATGCAAGAGGAAACTATCAGTACTTCATTACCTTCACTGATGATTTCAGTAGGTATGGATATGTTTATTTGATGAAACATAAGTCTGAATCTTTTGAAAAGTTCAGAGAATTCCAAAATGAAGTACAGAACCAACTTGGCAAAAGCATTAAGGCTCTTCGGTCCGACCGAGGAGGAGAATACTTAAGCCAGGAATTCAGTGATCATCTGAGAGAGTGTGGGATCGTATCCCAACTCACTCCTCCTGGAACACCTCAATGGAATGGTGTGTCTGAGAGGAGAAATCGGACCTTATTGGATATGGTTCGATCTATGATGAGTCACACAGACCTTCCAATATCCCTTTGGGGATATGCTCTGCTAACAGCAGTGTTCACTCTAAACAGAGCGCCATCGTAAGCAGTAGCAAAGACACCATATGAATTATGGACTGGAGTGGCTCCAGTGCTGTCTTATCTAAGAATTTGGGGTTGTGAAGCCTATGTCAAGAGATTGATCTCAGATAAGCTTACACCAAAGTCTGATAAATGCTACTTCATTGGTTATCCGAAGGAAACCAAGGCTTATTACTTCTATCTACGTTCCGAGAACAAGATCTTTGTTGCCCGGGATTGTAACTTTCTTGAGAGGGAGTTTCTCTCTAAGAAAGACAGTGGGAGTAAGGTACTGCTTGAAGAAATTCAAGATGAACAGGATACTGCTCAACCTAATGAGGAAGAGCAGCAGGAGGACCTACAAGAAATTGTAGAGCCTGAACCTGTAGTACCTGAAGTTCGAAGATCCGGGAGGATCCGTCACGAACCCGAGAGATATCAGGGATTCCTCGTGACTGACTGTCATGATCTTTTGATCATTGATGGTGATGAACCATCGAACTTCAATCAAGCCATGATGGGCCCAGATTCCTCTAAGTGGCGCAAGGCCACTGATTCCGAAATGGACTCCATGTCGGTCAACCAAGTGTTTTCGTTGGTTGACTTACCCGTTGGTGTAAAAGCCATCGAGTGCAAATGGATCTTCAAGAAGAAGATTGACGTGGATGGAAATGTCCAGATTTACAAAGCCAGGTTGGTGGCAAAAGGTTTCAGACAAGTTCACGGTGTGGATTACGATGAAACCTATTCACCAGTGGCTATGATGAAATCTATTCGGATTCTACTAGCAACTGCAGCTTTTCATGATTATGAAATTTGGCAGATGGACGTGAAAACCGCCTTCCTGAATGGTATTCTGGAAGAGAATGTGTATATGACGCAACCTGACGGTTACATAGATCCAAAGAATGCTGGGAAAGTATGCAAGCTTCATAAATCCATTTATGGATTGAAGCAAGCATCGAGGAGCTGGAATCTTCGTTTTGATGAAGCGATCAAGCAATTTGACTTCATTAGAAACGAAGAAGAACAATGCGTGTATAAGAAATCTAGTGGGAGCAAAATTGTATTTCTTATTCTGTATGTCGATGACATACTGCTTCTCGGAAACGACGTTCCAATGCTAAAGTCCGTAAAAGACTGGCTTGGAAGTTGTTTTTCCATGAAAGACATGGGTGAAGCCGCATACGTTCTTGGAATTAGGATCTATCGGGATAGACCTAAGAGGCTGATAGGCTTGTGTCAAGACTCATACATTGACAAAGTCCTACAAAGATTCAGCATGAAAGATTCCAAGAAGGGCTTCACGCCAATGGTGCATGGCACAACGCTAAGCAAGAAGCAGAGCCCTACGTCGGCTGCTGAGCTTGAGCGCATGAAGAATATTCCTTATGCATCTGCAATAGGATCTGTCATGTATGCCATGATCTGTACTCGTCCTGATGTTGCTTATGAATTGAGCATGACGAGTAGATACCAGTCAAATCCAGGTGAAAACCATTGGATTGCCGTAAAGAATATCTTGAAGTATCTAAGACATACTAAGGATAAATTCTTGGTGTACGGTGGAAGTGATGTGCTTAAAGTCAGTGGATTCACGGACGCAAGTTTCCAGACAGACACAGATGATTTCCGGTCACAGTCCGGTTATGTCTTTTGTCTGAATGGCGGTGCAGTAAGTTGGAGAAGCTCCAAGCAGGACACCGTTGCTGATTCCACTACAGAAGCTGAATATATCGCCGCCTCAGAAGCGGCAAAGGAAGCTGTTTGGATACGGAAGTTCATTATGGAACTAGGTGTGATACCAGATGCGGCTGAGCCTCTGGCACTGTTTTGTGACAACAATGGTGCTATAGCTCAGGCAAAGGAACCAAGATCACACCAGAAATCCAAGCATGTTCAAAGAAGATTTCACTTGATACGTGACATCGTAAATAGAAAGGAAGTCAAGATCAGCCGAGTTCCGACAGATGATAATGTCGCTGATCCGTTGACAAAGCCACTCCCAAGGCCTAAGCTCGAGTTCCTGACTGAAGCTGTAGGCATTAGAAACATTGAAATGTAATCTAAATTTGAGTGGGAGTTTTGTGAGCTTTATTTTAGTTATTTGATATGTTCTTGTAAAACATTATTTTATGTTTTAATGAAATTATTATTTCAAGATTATTTTAACTGTGATGAAATAATCGTTCCAAAATGATATGAAGCATTTTATAGGTCATCGAAGTAAGTGACTTGATCTTGAGTCATCAAAGTCATTTAGCTTGATCATGAGACCCTATATTTGATAAATGTTTTATATCATCCAGTCCCCAGTCGAAGGTTGTTGAAATTGGAACACCAACAACCGTGTGAGACTGGATTGGTACGTGACTTATGACAAAGTCTCAGTGTGTCATAGATGCGCGGCATCAAAGTCAGTACATAGGTGTATGTTGGGAACATACGACCGGACAAGACCCGCTTATAAGAACTCTTCAGGATATTTATATCTGTGTCATAAGAGATTCTTACTACGACTATAGAGTATAGTCCTTAGACCTGAGTTCACATGCATGTGACTGCACATGGACTGATGTACTTTGATCATTGTCTAACGCTATCGTTCTGTGATAGCTATAAGGACCTTGTTTGGGTACATCATGAAATGAGTAGTTTACAGTGATGGAACAAGATGGGATTTGTCCCTCCAATATAAATGGAGTGAATATCTCTAGGCCAATCGGAGATTTGAATACTGGAAAACGCATGGCCATGCTCAAACGGACTTTCCCGAGTCGTTTGGATTGTCAGTATCAAATCAGAGTCCGATGAACAAGATTAGGCTTTATAAGGATGACACCAATCTTGCCTTATGACTAATCGAGATATTGAGACAAAAGGATTATGAATACAGAGATTCCAGTACAAGTGGGAGATTGTTGGAATTGTGTCCAGTAATCTCGGTACTGTCTCTAGAAAGTAAGAGTATGTCAAAGATCAGACATAAGTCATATAATACTGGGGATCATGATGGCTTGCTAGAGTCCGCTCATGATCTATAAGTCTTGGACTTATTGCCTTTATTATATGATCCCATATGGGTCACACGCCTAAGCTAACAGGAAAATGTGTTGGAACGGCTTAGCAGAAGTACGACAAAAGTGCCAGGCATTTGTCGTACTAAGAGAGAAAGATTAATGGGTCTGATTAAATGGGATTTAATCAGATTGGTATTTTGGGCCCATAAGCCCAAAAGGGAAAGAGAAGGCTTTTAATAAACAAAAGGCCAAATCTCTTTCTCCTAACCCTAACCCAGCGCCGATTTTCCTCTCTCCCTGCGCCTCCCATCAGCTCGGTCTAGCAGCCGTTTTCTGTGATCGCGTGTGTGAGCCTTTGGAGGATTCATCCCTCGGTGTATCTCTCTGATCTCTGACCTGTTCTATTCCTTCCGCTGCAACAAACAGGTAAAAGGTGAGATCATCTAATGTTTCTATTCAAGAGAACCTAGATCTGTATGTTTAGGTTGATATGAATCTGTGAATTACATCAGGATCAACTAAACAGTTCCTACAATAATATCAGACATCAATAGAAGTCGGAGAAGAAAATATTAAGTCTGACACTTATTGTCATACCGCACAAGTACTTGTCTCCGTCGAAATGCACGCGTGACCATAAACTCACATCCGCCTCCTCCAAGTCATCAGTAAGTTCAGGATTTACCGCCCGTAAGGAAGCCATGTTTCGGTCAAAATTGTAAATTGTATATGCGTAAGCCGCGTTTTTCACCAAGTACAGAAGATGTTTTCCCATGAACTTGGTAACTATGTTATTTTGTAGATGGTAATAGCATATCCCTCATTGTGCCCAAGGGAAAACTGTTTCACACGCATTCTTGATCAACTCGCATCTATCCGAGACTATGACCAAAGGATATTGGTCTGAAATGCATTCTTTCAGCTTAGTGAAAAACCATTCCCACGAGTCATCATTCTCAGAGTCTTTTCAGTCTTCTCTGTCGTGAATGCAAATTTCTTCATTATCGCCGTCAAACGTAGCTCTGATATTAGGTCTTTATTGCCATCAAAACACTTATTGAGAAAGATACCCTCGGACAAGTCCTTTTTGCCAACACACCGATTACTCGTACCCTCCAACTCATATTTCTTATAATTTTCATCTTCTTCCACATCTACATCTTCATGTTTCACTTTTCCATATAGGGTATAATCAGCATCGTCATGGTAAGCCTCAGCGTGTTTATTAAAAACATTTTCAGGCACATCCAAGTTACCAACACCATCATTACCACCACCACCACAAACAGAATCATCCGAGACTGAGTCCACATCTTCCTCATTCCAGACTTCTTCTTTGTCATCTTCGTCTACATCTTCAGCTTCATATTTTTCATCATGATTCACCGCATCTTCATCTTCCATATCGGATCGGCTCGAGACACAAAGACGGATTAAATGCGTATTAGCTAACTCGACCAAGCTCCTTATTTGCCTATCATTTGTGACATAAACCGGAGGGCTATCCGGATACATTTGTTTCAAGAGTGCTTCCGGAAATGGATATGATAACTCCACCAGCTCGGTTTTCTTGTTCAGCATATAATCATCTTGTACCATCTCAACAAGTTCTCGATGTGTAGAACCATCACGCAAAGTGATAAACTGCCCTCCTTTGAGCTTATCAACCACAAAATGCCAAATCTGGTCTCTCACAACCCATTCACCAAAATTAACAGTAACTGAACCATTATCTGCATAAACAAACACGTATAAACCACATTAGAGATCTTTTGGGCAAAGCCATACTTCTTTGCGAAGTCTGATGCTATTAGCTACATTGCCAATACTATTCAAAAATTGATTTAAAAATAATTACCATTTATAAGAATATAAAACTCACGCAGAAGGAACATAGAAAACTAACACACATTTATAAAAATTAAAATCAACAAATTAATCACAAAGATACAATAAAATGCATATTTCAGACGTCTATAGAATGATTGTAGTACTACGAGACCTCTATGGAAGTCTGAAAAAGAGGGTATTTTTGCAGTTGAAATCAAAGTGTCAGACAGCGGATGCAGTCTGAAATCCATCAGACAGCGTACGCAGTCTGCTTTGGAAATTTTTGAACTTTTTGTCACACATCTTATGAAGTCTGAAAAAGGTAGTTTTGCAATTGAATTTGAATTGTCAGACTTCTCCGGGAAGTCTGATAATGTTCAGACTTCTTGGAAAAGTCTGACAAAAAGTAGGGGGTAGTTTTGCAATTCTATTTGAATTTTTAGACTTATAATGTTCAGACTTCTTATGATGTTTGACAAGAAATTCAGACAGCGGGGGAAGTCTGATAAAAAACTTCGCATTTTCGGTTTTTATCCAGCGTTGACCAAAATTCGATTTTTCAGATGTCTATAGCCGTCTGGCAAAAGTTTGAAATTTCAGATGTCTATAGCCGTCTGATATTTTTTTCCTTATTTTCAGACAGATTTAGAAGTCTGACGATTTTTTCGCTTATTCTGGTCAACATATGAAAATTTTGGTCAACTGCAGTTTCTGCCCCCCCCCCCCCCACCACCATTATTTTCAGTTATCAGATTTCATCTGACAAAAAGTCAAAAATCGGTCAATTTCTTGCATGACTACATCAGAAGTCTGACAAAAAAAACAAATTTGAATCAATTGTAAAACTACTCTCTTCTTATTTAAACTTCTTGGTGAAGTCTGATATATATATATATATATATATATATATATATATATATATATAGGAATTTCACAGACTTCTATGGAGGTCTGACAATTGAAAGTCAATAGCAAAACTACTCTCACGTTGACCATATTAAAGTTTACGAAAAAAATTAGACTTAAACGGCAGCCTGAGATTACAATTGAGATCTGAAAATCGACGATCCAATGTCCGTTTTCAGTTTGTATTTAGTCTTGTCGATTTCTCAGAACGTCTAATATCACCAGAAACCCAAAATCCGAGACGTGTTTTGCTGTTTTTATAAGATGATAAACGATTTCGCTACTTTTGAATCGAAAAATCAAAGGGGAAAAGGGAGAAATCGGTCAGGATAACGTCCGAGCTCTATTCTTGAGCTTTACTTGAGCTTTAATGGTGGAAAACGAGCTGGATTACACATTAACTCGTCGGCGATGGTGGTTGTCGTGGTTGTTGAGCATTCATGGCGATGGCATTTTCGTGAATATCCAGAATAATTTTGGGTCCTTTTGCCTTTTAATTAAAGTATCAGATTTCATGTGAATTCTGACGATGGCATTCCCATGAATACCCAGATTAGTAAGGGGATAAATTAGCGAAGGAGAGGAAGGAGAAGACGAGGGTAGTTTCAGGGTTGACTTCAATTTCGGAGGCATTTTTGCAATCAACTCATCCTTTAATAAAGAAATTACGAAATAAGTAGTTACACACACACACACACTTTGACACAAACAAACATACACTTTAACGCACAAACAGACAATTGGACATAAACACACTTTGAAACTTCGACACACACAAACAAACACACTTTAACACACAAACTTGTACACAACATCTTCGCATTTAAGAATCTAGAGCAATCCTACAAAGCGAAAATAGTTTAAATCTACTAAAATCCTAAAATAGTGCGACAATTGAATCAAACTCATCACATATAAAACGCTAAAACCATAATACAAATCAGTGTATAGTATGCTCATTCACTGGATCAAACACACTCATTGTCTACATAAAGAGCGATAAGAACAGAAAAACTTGTCGAATCAATCACAGATTCAGAAGACAATGATAAGAACAGTAAAACTTGGTGAATCGATCAGATCCATTTCGAGAACAATTCAACCAAAAATCAGATCTACACAAAACGATAACTAGAAAGACACAAGATTATAGAGAGAGTAAGAAAATTTGAGGCTAACCTTTGTTCTTCGCCTCGTGCGATGAAAACGAGGTAGAGATCTGAAACTGCGAGAGGAGGCGTAAGAGGATGTCGCGTTGCGATGTTGGTGTAGCGATAAAGGCGAATCTAGAATGAGAGAGCACATAAAATACCGCGATTGTGACAAAAATGGGAAGAAGACATAAATGATTAAATTAAAGCTTGACCCTGAAATTAGAAAAGTATGGCATTTTGGTTTTTTCCACTTAAATGAATGCTTTTTTGTCTATTTCATTTCTTGCTGTGATTTTTTTGAAACTAAATATTTTTGTGCCATTATATATATGATTTGCCTAATAATAATATATTTTGCGAAGGTTTTGAATTTCTTTTTGTAATGGAGCAGAATCTAAGACATTGATGTTATCAGAGTGCACAGGAATGTTTAGCCATTAATTAAGATATCCTTATATAATAATAAGTCACTAGCAAATTTGCTTCTAACTGCAGCATCCACCATCCAACACGTGTACATATCTTAAGTGTCCTCACAATTTTCTGCATTTTGTTATCCTTTAATTAATTACAAATACTACTATCTAATTCGATTTCAAAATAAAGCATTTAATTTTATTTCTTTTTTCTTATTCGTAATCAGCTAAAAAATAGCTTTTAGATTATCGTGGAAAAATAATGAAATTTCTGGTTTCTTTCGTCTTTCACCCACATACGATCTCCATGTCTCCACGATCTGCTCCGACTCCTTTCACCCGATCGATGAATTGCAATAACAACTATCTAATACCCAGTAAACCCAGTTATAAACGGTGCCTCTCTCTCTCTCTTCTCTACAAAGAAAGATCGAGTGAAGCGATTCCCTTAAAAAGATTGTCGGTAATTTCTCACCGTTTTTATGTGTATCTTTTATTTTATTTCAATCTAGCCGGTAGATTAACTGAAATTGCTTCCTTTATATCGTTTGATTTATCAGGTGGAATCAAGATGCCGATAGATTGTATACCTATTTCCGAGCTAACTCCGGCGAGTGTGGTGTACAAAATCAAAGTCCGCATCGTTCGTCTTTGGGGATTTCCCAAGAAAGATAAACCTGAAAAATTCTTTGCAATTGATCTCCTTTTTTCGATTCTAAGGTACCAAATTTGCTATTGTTATGTACCATCAAGTTTTTTAATTGTTTGATTATAAGTTTCTCCTTCCATGAATGTAATCCGTGTAAATACGGTTGATGGTTTACTCTGTTTATTGATCGAGTCTTAAGCTTGATGGTTTACTCTGTTTAAAAATGCAGTTTAACAGATCAGGCCAAACACCTCCTATAATGAATTGATATTATTGTGTATTGAATCAAATGAGAGAATGTACAAGGCTTTATACAAGAGTTCTACGATAGCAAAACTAGGGAAGAATCAATTAGACATAACTGCTAAATATTTACTATACTTATTTAGCTTATACGCTCCCTCAAGATGGAGGTTTCTTGAAAACTCTAATCTTGGAACATGCTTGTTGAAACTTGGAACGTGGTAGAGGTTTTGTCAGGGTATCGGCCAACTGATCATGAGTGGAGACATGCGATACTCTTAACATTCCTGCTTGTATATGATTCCGCACGAAATGGTAGTCGAGTCCAATATGTTTCATTCGTGAGTGAAAGACTGGATTAGCGCATAAATATGTAGCGCCAACGTTATCAAAATATATTACCGGTATGGTGGGCAAGTAGATTTTCAGGTCTGTAAGTAACGAGCAAACCCACCTAACTTCGGCTGTTGTGTTGGCTACTGCCATGTACTCTGCCTCTGTCGAGGATCTAGCAACACCATTTTGTTTCTTTGAAGACCAAGTAATCGGGTTTCGACCAATGTAGAGAATGTAACCGTTGGTGGAGACAAAGTCATCGGTGTCTCCAGCCCAATCTGCGTCCGAGAACGCATGAAGAACATTGGGTGAGTCTCTGTCAAGTGTGATTCCATAGTCCCTTGTTCCTGCTAAATACCGCAAGACTCTCTTGGAGGCTGCCCAATGCTGATCTGATGGCTTGTGCATGAATTGGGATAGTCGATTCACTGCGTATGAGATGTCCGGGCGAGTAAAAGCAAGATATTGTAAGCTTCCAACTAACGAGCGATACGCTGGGGGATAAGCGAGTATGTCTCCATCTGTGATAGATAACTTTGGTGATGTTTGTAGTGGGGTTGTTACCAGTTTGCAGTCGATCATGTTGAACTTGGTTAGTAGATCTCTTGTGTACTTCTTCTGTGTGAGATGTAATCCAGCTGTAGAGTGAGTGACTTCAACACCGAGGAAGTAATGGAGATCAGTTGGTTCCTTGATGGAGAATCGATCCGACAGACTTCGAAGAACCTATGAGATATGTTGATTGCTGCTTCCAGTTACTATGATATCGTCCACGTAGACCAGCACGGAGGTGATACAATTTCCCAGCGAGTATATAAAGAGAGACGTATCTGCCATCGATGAGAGAAAGCCAAGGTCAAGAAGGTGATTCTTGAGTGAATTATACCATGCCCGAGGAGCCTGTTTGAGGCCGTAAATTGGCTTGCGTAATCGACACACAAAAGATTCTCTATCATGATCAATGAACCTAGGGGGCAGTGACATGTAAATCTCTTCACTGAGATCTCCTTGAAGAAAAGCGTTGTTGACATCCAACTATTTGATAGCCCATGATCTTGTCGTCGTAACATGTAAGACAATTCGAATTGTTGTCGTCTTAATAACTGGGCTGAAGGTTTCTGCATAATCCAGACCATAATGTTGCGTATATCCTTTCGCTACGAGTCGCGCTTTATATCGGTCCAGTTCACCATTGGCATGATACTTGGTCGTGAAAATCCAGCGGCAGCCGACTAGATTTTGAGTAGGTTTTGGTGGCACTAAATCCCACGTATGGTTCAAAGCGAGAGCGTCAAATTCAGCGGAGCATGCACGACGCCAATTATCACTTCTCAGCGCTTGTGTAATTGTTGATGGTTCAGGTTCAGTCGCCGACGTCCCTGAAAAATGAAGAGTAAACTTTCGTTTCGGTTTGAAGATATGATTTTTGGCTCTTGTTTTCATTTTGTGGCGATTTGGGTTTAGTGACTGCGTTGGTTGTTTGGGGGTGGATTTTGAGGCTGGTGGGTTGTATCTTGGCTAGTAGACACGGTTTGGTTGTGAGTGGGGTTATTTATAAGTGACTGAAGCTCAGTTGTGGGTTGCAACTGATTTTGTGTAAGAGCAGTGGGCTCTAGATTTTGCAGGGGATCATGTTGTACCGTGGGTTGTGGCACATTATCAGAAGGAGCAGTGGGCTCCAAGGGGGAGAAGTGAGAAGAAGATGATGATGGTATAGTTGGAGATTGTAATACCTGAGTATGTTCTGATGGCGGTGGTAATAATGTTGATGTCCGAGTGTGGTGAGGATCTAAGCGCAGGGGTCCATTTCGAGTGTGATGAGTGGCACGATTGAGAGGCACTTGTATCACTTACGGTGTTACTGCTGCAGTATTGTCATCACCATTGTCCTCGATCATCTTAGTATTGTCCTTAGTAGAGAAGGGGAAGCTGTTTTCTTCAAATTGAACATGACGTGAAGTATATATGCGGCCTGTCGGAATATGAAGGCAGTGATAAGCACTCTGAGTAGTTGAGTATCCAAGGAAAACACACTCCAGAGATCTATCATCCAACTTGTGACTAGTGTAGGGCCTCGACCAGGGAAAACACAAACACCCGAAGATCCTCAACTTCTCGTAGTTCGGGTACTGATCAAATAGTTTCTTGAATGGAGAACACATGGCTAGTACCGGTGTTGGCAAGCGATTGATCAGATAGACGGCTGTTGCGAATGCATATGGCCAATATGTTTTTGGTGTAGATGATTTCGATAGGAGAGTGAGACCAGTCTCAACAATATGGCGATGCTTTCTTTCCGATACTCCATTATGTTCCGGTGTATGGGGTGGTGATGTAAGATGTGAAATCCCATTTGTCGCAAGATACTCACGCATAGCGATGAACTCACCACCATTTTCTGAAAACAATGTTCCAATCCGACTTTGTAACCGGTTCTCAACCAAACTCTTGAACGTCTTGAATGTGTTGGCGACATCAGACTTTCTCTTCAAGGGAAACAACCAAGTATATCTCGTAAAGTGGTCGATGAGGACAAGGTAGTGTTTATAGTTGTCAATAGAAAGGATTGGGGACGTCCAGACATCCGAGAAAATGTATTCAAGAGGTCGGATTGAGTGGATAGACGAGTTGGAAAAATGTAGCTTATGGCTTTTATTAATAAGGCAATCGGTGCAAGATAAATTTTTCTGGTTTGTAGATAAAACAGGAATTGAGAAAGCTGAGACAACAGAATTCAAAACAGTAGATGTTGGATGGCCTAATCGTGAATGCCAAGCTTGCAAACTTTTCTTTGGTCCAGAGCTTGAGAGAAGTGCAGTAGCTTGTGAACTCTAGACCGGCCACTCATATAACTCGTTGTTAGTTCTCCCTTGGAGTAATGGGACCCCCGTACTGAGATCCTTCACGTGAAATGAAGCAGGAAAGAATTCCACAGAGACATCACTAGTGTTACACAATCGGTATACAGAGATCAAGTTCTTGCGTATATCCGGAACACAAAGAATTTTATCTAAAACAGTGGGTTTATTATTTGAGGACAGAGATTTGGAACCCGTATGTGTGATCGATATGTTTGACCCATCAGCTAGTTGGACCTCGTCTCCACCTTGATACGGCTGATGCAACGACATGTTGTTCAGATCAGACGTGATATGATGAGTGGCGCCCGAGTCAAGGATCCAATTGCTTGATGCCATGGGCGAAATGGATTTGGAGGCGTCTGGTGAGCAGTGACTTGGACAGATTGAAGCTGCGGGCATCTCCTCGCACTGTGGCCTTGAGTATAACAGAATTGACACTTGCCTAAGTAAGGCTTCGATGAGCGCACATCATTGCGTCCGGTGGACCAGTTGGTGTTATTCCCTCGACCATTGTTCTGGAGTGAGCGATTGTTGGTGTAGCGAGGCGTGTTGTTGGTGTTGTTGTTGCATGAGGAGTACGTCCTGGTTGAGTTGGTGTTCTGTTGCTGAACGTTATTGGCAGAGATGGGAAAAACAGAGTTGTTGGAGGCAGAGACACATAGGAGTTTTGCCTCTTGGTTGAGAAGACGTTCATGGATTTCAGTGAGTGAAGGTGGTGTGTCCTTTCCTTCAACTTGATCCACAACGGTCTTGTAATCTTCTGGAAGTCCATCCATGATTAGCTAAACCGCATCTTCATGGTCGTACGGTTTGCCGAGTATGGCAAGCTGGTCAAGGCGATTTGATATCCCTTGGATGTATTCGTCAATTGTTTTAGTTCCCTTGGTGTAGTTCTTGAGTTGCAGCTTGAGTTGTTTGATGTGGGCACGACTTGGCTTCGCGTATGTTGCAGCAAGTTTGTCCCAAATCTGAGACGCAGTCGTGGTGCGAGAAACAATCGGTTGCAGCGTCGTCGTAATAGCTCCGATCAATGCACTGTATATGAGCTTGTCTTGACGATGCCATTTGACATAAGCAGGATTTGGTGTGGTTAGCTGTCCAACAGTGACAGTAAGTGGTGGAGCTGCAATGGAGCCATCGAGATGGCCGCTTAAGCCGTGACCGTCAAAGAATGAGCAAACTTGTAAGCTCTACATGAGATAGTTGGAGCTTGTTAACTTGGTCACGTGAGACATATTAATGTTAAGAACGGTTTCAGCGTTGATGGGGATTTGTTCAACGTGGTTTTGGGTTTCTGCCATTATTGGCGGCTAGGTTTTGTGAGGAAGAAAAGATAAAAAAAAAATAGGTCTATTGGAGCAATAGCTCTGATACCATATAATGAATTGATATTATTGTGTATTGAATCAAATGAGAGAATGTACAAGCCTTTATACAAGAGTTATACGATAGCAAAACTAGGGAAGAATCAATTAGACATAACTGCTAAATATTTACTATACTTATTTAGCTTATACCTCCTGAGTTGGTATCTAACTGGTCGTCAGTTTGTTTTCAAGATCCTGGTAACAAATTCTGAAAAGTACAATTCCTCTTCTACATACAGAGTTGTGATCTCACAGATGCCCATGATGTCATTCAATCCTTCTATGATTGTTCTAAGACTCTGGTCAGTTTATTTCCTTATTTTTACACTCCTATTTGACAGCAACCGTATCTTGCAGTACATCAGTTTTTGTCTCATTCTTTGTGTGATCAGTTATCTTTCATTCTTTAACTTGCATTAGGCCATCTCCTACATCGTTTATAATAATTTATAGTGTTTCTTAACTGTTTCTCTTAACTTTATAACTGTCAGACCGGTGGTGAACCAGAAATTAGCACATCTTCTGCTCCTTCAGTTGAAACAACAACACAGGTTTCTTCCTTCTTATATATTTCTCTTTTTGAAATCTATGAATGTACCGGTCTCTATATTCACTGACTACATATCCATTTTAGTTTATTAGTTAGTCATCTAACGATGTGGTTTGATGAAAAAATTGAAAATGCATAGTGATCATGTATCAAATTGTTAAATGCTTTTGATTTTTTAATTTTTCAGATCGATGAACCACATAAATCGATCACAGTTTCAGGAGCATCAGTAGGAGCAGCAGCTCAGGTATCTCCAAACTTCTTCTTAGAATTATGAATTATACAGAAATGTGTCTTTTATTTTCCAGTCTAGCATAATGTCTTCGGAGGTTGAAAACTTGGACGGTTCCGCCCCAGATGTCAATATTCCAACACCAACTTCCAAAAAGTCACTGAGACAATTTACAGATGAAGTGGTCCAACATTCATCCACAAAACCCAAGCTACTGCACACTGTCAAGAAGGAAAAAAAATGATTCAACATGGAATCTAAGAAAGCAGTGTTGTCCATCTTCATTACGTTTTAGCTCTATCTTTGTTTTTACTTCTATTAGGCCTAAGACTACTTGAAATTTATTAGTTGTTTCCGCTTATAACTTCTCTTTTTAGGTTCTTAACTCCATTATGTATGTTTTTAACACATTACAATGATTCCATCTTATTTAAAATTTTAAAACTTACGTACAATATGCTTCACGTTTTTGTTTTATTAACTAAATTTTAGATATTTTACTTACTTCAAACACATAATTTCTAAACTGATATGTTACATATGTAAACGATGACACGATTTTGCATAGGAGTATATTATAATTTACCAATGGAAAAATTTGGATTTTATTTTTTACAGACATGTAACACTATGTAGAACCTGGCCTAAATGAACTTAGTTAAATAAAAGAATTTTGTTTAACAATTATATGTATAACACCAATTTTTAACCTTATAAAAAATGCTACGAACTAATTTGTCAATTTTTTGGTGGCAGCAGTTATTTTATTCTAAATTTAAAAAAAAATTTCATCACTCCAACGGCACAAACAATACATTCCCTCTGTTGCAGTTATCAGTTTTTCCCTACAACAACATCATCTAATTCACAAAGATAACTAATATCTTGATTGTGCTTCCACCATCACAATCCAAGGTTGCTTCCTTTCATCATCAAGCTGTGGTTTAGCATTATCTTATCGTTTGGTTTGTGATGTTATCAGTTAGGCATTAATTCTATTGTGAACACAGAACCTGCAGATATGGATGTAAGAACAGTAGATAATCAGTAAGTTCCATAGTAAAGTCAGGCCCAAACAAGCAGGGTAAGACACCACCTGTTATCACTTAATAACTTAAAACAAGAACGAACTTAACCAACTTCACTTAAATGGTATAGAGTTACTTAATCTGTTCTTTTCAAATGTTTTTTCCTATCATTCTCTTGCCATATATTGGAATCCAGTTCATCTTATATTGTCAAGAAATTTATTAAATTATAAAGTCTACTTATAAGATACATCTTCTACATATGGAAGTACCAACATCAAAAACTAACAGGATGGAGCGAATGGCAATTCTATCAAAGAAGAGAAAGGATTGCAGTGAAGAAAGTAAAGGTAGTTGTAATACTTTTTTCGATCAACCATGAAGGAATTGATATTATTAGCAGATAAGTTTTCTCCCCTAAAATGTAAATCCCCAACTGATTATCATATGAAACAAACAAGAAATCAATTAGGTACCGGCACACATCAAAAATTCATTCCAAATAGATCCACACATATTAATACAATGTCAATCGACATACTCATTCTGCTTCGAGTATAAGAGATCGGATTTCGATTGTCTGTTCCTGCAGGTGTAAGAGAGAATCTGTGTAACTAATAGATCATCTTATAAATAATCCCAACTAAATCATACAAAGGTTTGGAAAAGAATGGGAGATTGCACAAGAACTTCATCGACCTACCTTAAATCATCAAGAAATACAGAGCCTTGAAGATTCGACGACTCGGGTTCGATAAAACAAGATAAGTTCATAGATTTCTGGTTTGTTTATTGGACAAAATTACAGCTTGCCGAATCGATCGAGCTGATCATCGATTGTGTCGATGAAGAAGAGATGAGCTGATCACGTACCTAAATTTTTTTTAATTAAAAGGTAGCTACCTCCTTTTTGTTCGGTTAAATCACGACCATAACTTTTTATCCCATTTTCTTATCTAATAATAATTTATTTAAGATACATTGATTTTCATAATATTGTTTTATGTTTAACTATTGAGATATCTTTAAAGCTTAAAATTTTAAACAAAAAGAATAAGCCCGTGCGACTAGTTTACTTTATAAAATATAGAAACTTATAAACCTATAGGATAAAGAGAAAAGTCATAAAATAGCACAAAAAACATACCTTATCAAAAATATAGTACCAAGGAAAATAATTCACATTTTTAGCATTATTTTAATTACAAAGACTTTTATAGCATTATATAATTTAGGGTTTAGGGTTAATTATTTAGGGTTTAGGGTTTATTATTTAGGGTTTAGGGTTTAGTATTTAGGGTTTAGGGTTTATTATTCAAGGTTAGGGTTTAGTATTTAGGGTTTAGGGTTTAGTATTTAAGATTTAGGGTTAGGGCTAATTTAGTGACAAAACATGTTTTTGTGCTATTTTTATGATTTTTCTTCCTTGGTGCTATATTTTTGACAAGTCATGTTTTTTGTGCTATTAATGCGATTTGCCCTAGGATAAATGCTTTTAAATGTTTTCAACAATCAATAATATAATTTGGGTAAATCGCATTAATAGCACAAAAAACATGACTTGTCAAAAATATAGCACCAAGGAAGAAAAATCATAAAAATAGCACAAAAACATGTTTTGTCACTAAATTAGCCCTAACCCTAAATCATAAATACTAAACCCTAAACCCTAAATACTAAACCCTAACATTGAATAATAAACCCTAAACTCTAAATACTAAACCCTAAACCCTAAATAATAAATCCTAAACCCTAAATAATTAACCCTAAACCCTAAATTATATAATGCTATAAAAGTCTTTGTAATTAAAATAATGCTAAAAATGTGAATTATTTTCCTTGGTGCTATATTTATGATAAAGTATGTTTTTGTGCTATTTTATGACTTTTCTCATATAATTTTAAGAAGCTTCCAAAAACAAAAATTTTATATTTTTCTGTGTATGTTTCAAATCGAAGCTAGATCCAATTTGAGACGATCATCGAGCGATGGATTTGGCTGAACTGTGGGCGATTTTCGGGCCGGGTTTCTCCGGCGCCGTTTTCGGAACCGGCTGGTGGTTCTGGGTCGACGCCGTTGTCTGCAGCTCCATCCAAGTTCCTTTCGTCCACTACCTTCCCGGTAAAACTATCAATCTCTTCTGTCACCAACAACTCTCCCCGTGTAATTCTGATTTAGGGTTTCCGAAAAATTTTGACCAAACAAAAAGGTTTCGGAAATTTTGACCGGTTTCGCAGGCATTTTCGCATCTTTCGGAGCATTGATGTTCAATTGCGTGAGAAAAGAAGACATCGATTACTCTCCTTATGACGAAGGCGAATGGAGGTTACTTTTTCGTTGATGTTTTATAATCTGTATTTCTCTGGAAAGTCGCTTCCATAATTCAGACGTGTTCTTGATGATTCTTGCTACAGGTTGAAGCTGTGGCTGTTCATAGCGTATGTCGTAGCGTTTGTTTCCTTAGCTGCTTCTGTTGGTTTACTGATTCAAGATTCGGTCGTCAAGACTGGGCCTTCGACCTGGACTGGTGTGGCTGGTGTCTTTCAATGTGTATTTGTATTAATAAGGTAAAACCCATTTTACACTTTTCATGTTCCTCTAACACTTGCGAGTTTTAAAGCACCAAACACTCTTTTAGATTGAGAAGATTGAACTCAAATAGTTACAGAAAATTCACGTAAACTTTTAGGAAAAGATCATAATGTTTCTTGGTTCTTACCATCTCAGCCCTCTAAATTCTAAGCCTGTCTTCTGTTTGCACCATGATTACAACTTTCCTCTGGGAATCATCCTTACAATCACTATAGATTTGTAGTGATAATGATAAATCCATACTACATCATTATCTTAAAGTTTGTTTTCTAGTTTTTCTCCCAGCCGTACATTGACTTATATGGGTATAGCTTCTTTGTGGCACAGTCAAATCTGGAAAATGTGTTTTGAGTTTGCAATGAGACATTAAAGCATCCCTTTTTGTTTGCCTGTACTACAAATCTGATGTATATATCTCCGGGCGCTGACTAAAATTGTTTTGGCAGTGGGCTAATGTATTGGACATCGCACTCAGAGTAAGATGGCACATACTGACTCCAACTCAGATACATGTGGTGACAACTTGCAAGTGCCTCTTTTTCCTTCTACTCTGTAAATTCTTGTGTCTTGTCTGGTCCAGCTTGGTGTTGTGTCCTAGGTTTTTCCGTTGCATCGGTGTGTGTTTATGGTGAACTTTGTCGTTCTAAGTGGTTTAAGTCGTAGGTTCATATTCAAGATAAAAATCTTGAACTTCGTGTGAATGTTATTGAGAAGCCATCAAATTGAACTCCAAACCCATCAGATTGAATTGTCCAGTTTGTTATATTGTCGCGAGCTCTGCTCCGTCTTCTAAATTCACTCGCGTGAAATATCGGCAACATTTACCTTGTATTTTGATTAAAAGTGTCGCAACATTTTCAAGCCAGATGCTTTGGTAATGAAACCCAAATCAGTGATCGGCGAGAATCAAAATCGAGAAAGTTGATGGATGCGACACTATTACGTTTTAATTTGGGACAGACTAACTTCAGTCAGATGTTGGAGCTGTCTAAAAAAAAAGCAGCTTAGACAAGATGTCAAATCGAAATACTTGCCAAACAAAGGTAGTGAATGGTGACATATTCACTGCGGCTTAACCGCTTTTATTTTTCGAAAGCGGAGTTGCATTACCAATCACTATGAGTTATTCCGCGCTACGCACGGATTTTATTTTCTAATTTTTTAAATTACATTTGTCTTGAAAGATTTATTGTTCTATATGTTGCATTGTTGTTGTTTTGATTTCTCGGTTATGTTATCTGGTGTTAATGGTTTGTTGATGTTTATATAATAGTCTTTTATATATATATATATATATATATATATATATATATATATGTATCGACCTATTTGTATTGGTTGATTTTGGGTGATGAAGAAGCTTAAAATTGTAGTTTGATTTTTATTTTTGGTTGTCATATGTCATTTAGGACATCTCCAATGTGGAACTCCTTTTTTACTCTAAAATAGAGTGATTCCAAAATAGATTTAAATTTTACTCTAATCTTACTCTATTTTGGAATAAAAAATAGAGTGATGATCTAAAAAAATAGAATAAACCTATTTGTTGCTTCATATATGGAATAAACTAAATTATTACTCCATTGTGGAGTGAGATATAGAATATAGGTTGAGAAAATTTTGTCTTTTACTCTATTTTAGAATGAGATTTGGAGTGGGATTGGAGATGGTCTTATTTCTTGTTAACATGTGTAATGTGCACGTTTATATTGTCGTACTTGTAAATTTTTAGAAATTTAGATATGTGATTTATGTTGAATAGTGTATTCTTGGTAGCCTAAACATTAGCTTTTTGAAATAGTGAAACTGAAACACAGTTGTCCTAACTTCAAATAAACGGTAAGTAAAAGTTGACCGGAAAGAAGATGGTACTATATAGACGAAGTAAAATATGTTTATGGTTTTCAAATTTGATTATTTTTATTTTTTTGAAAAACTTCCTCTATGATCGGTTAAACTTGCATGTTATTTTTTTACGGGCAGATGGAACAATAAAAATATTTTTTATTAATTTGAAAATAATATATTTTTTAAAAGATATTTGGGATTTTTGTTTTGGTTAGTTTAGTGGGTTGTTCGTCTTCTGTTTAGTTGCAGGGCTTCTGTTTTAGGATATTTCGGGTGATGATGTTGCTTTGCGTTAGAAGTGTGCTTTTCTTTTTTGTTGGTTTCGTCGGCATAGTTCATGCGGTCAGCCTCCTGTCTTCTGCCTATGATTTTTTTATCTTTGGCAAGGGTTCTTCGGCCCAACTTTAAAGAAGTCGAGCTTCGGCCTTCTTTGCTTGTAATCGTTGTTGGTGATTGGTAAATGGATTGATCCTTCGTCTTTTTGGTTTGATCTGCATACGACTTGCTCGGTTGGTCAACCTCAATAATTTTCGGCTTCAGATGTTACGCTCTTTTCCTCTCCCAAATTTTGGTGGTCATTCCCTCTTCATTGTCTTGTCTGCTTGTTTGCGATATGATTTGTTCTGCTTAGTGGTTGTTGTTAGCGTGTTCTGTATAGTGTGGCTTTGTTTTTATATTTAAGTTGTTCAGTTTGATGTTTTGTGTATATTGTGTCTCTGAGAATTTTCTTAAATCTGCTGGCTTTTGATTCCGGTATCAGCTTGTGATAACCGAATTTAGTCTTCTTTGTTTGTATTCCAAAAATATATATGTCCACAGTAATGAAATGAAAAAAATCTTCCACTGGAACAAAAAATATTTGAGATTCAGGCTTTGTACTGTGTTGATGCATGAAATCCAACAAGTTAATCGAACATACACAATAGTCAATGTAAGATAGAGGTTCTGAGAATCTCATGGAATATGTGTTAAGTGATGATAGTACAATTTGGTGTGTTTTCTGTTTTGTGGCTGCACCTTGAGAAAGGCTGCCTACGTACTCTCGGAAGAGAGATCAAGCCATTCGTAATTCATATAAGGATATCATTTTGTGAGCTCATTAGGCGAGCTCGGGTGAGCTTCTTGCGAGCTCGGGTGAGCTTGTCGCCGTGCTCGGGGTGAGATTGTTGCCGTGCTCGGTTGTTGCGAGCTCGGGTGAGCTTGTCGCCGTGCTCGGGATGAGCTTGTTAGGCGAGCTCTGGTGAGCTTGTTAGGCGAGCTCGGGGTGAGCGTGTTGCCGTGCTCGGGGTGAGCTTGTTGCGAGCTTGGGTGAGCTTGTCGCCGTGCTCGGGACGAGCTTGTTAGGCGAGCTCGGGTGAGCTTGTTAGGCGAATTCGGGGTGAGCTTGTTGCCGTGCTCGGGGTGCGCTTGTTGCTGTGCTCGGAGTGTAACCAACACAGAGGATAATTTATAATTTGTTGCATTATCAACTCTTTATTAACAAATTTTTCTATCCACTATTTAACTTTTTTGAAATTGATGTAAAATAGGTATGCGCAACATCAATTACAGAGGGACCAATTCCCGGAAACTGTGGTCTGAATGGAAACAAGACATGCTTGCAAAACATTGACATTCTAATCTATAAAAGTTGCCTCTGCTAGAACAGCGACGATGGTCGCAAAGTACATTTTTGCAAGTTTTATGAGGGTTAAATTTCCATTGTAAAATCTATTATATTCATAACTAAAATATATTTAATAATAAAATAGATGATTGATCTTAGTGGTGCTAACATGGGTGGTGCGGGCCAGTTTAGGCCTTGCTTGTTTAGGCTCAAGTCGTTTAGGTCCTGCCTATTTAGGTCTGTTTAAGTTGGTACTCATTGAAGTCTGTTTAACTTAAAGCCCGCCGAGCTTCACGAACTTGTTTAGGACCGTTTAAAATTTTAGTATTGAAAAATTAATGTTTCACAAAAGGAAGTTGTTTCATTACAAAAAATAGAAAACAAAAACAAAAATCGAAAACTAAAATAAACGGGTGCTCGTTTAGGTCCGCGGATATATTCCCTAAGTTCGCGGGCCTAAATGGGCCAACCAGTTTAAATCCGTTTATTTTGTATGTTCTTAAACAGGTCCACGGGCCTAAACGGGCTATAATTTTATACATGGTTCGTTTAGGACTGTAGGCTTTGAGCCCATTTAAAATCACACTAATCTGAACAAGCATTATTAAACCAAGACAATGCTGCTTGTTTGGTTAATTTTAAAATATTAAAATTAAAAAGTAGACACATTTAAAAAAATTCAATTTCAAAGTGAGTTACCAAAAGAACCAAAAAAACAAATGAATTCGTCTGAATCTTTGTATGAACTACCATTTATTTTTTCTCAACGAGAAATTAACTACCTTAATAGTCTTTGATATGACTTGTAAACAAATTGATCATTTTTTTTGTCTACTTAATACAATCGTTTAATCTGATTTAAGAACTTAGAGATTTAACGAGTTCCTTTTATATAAGGACTGATGTTTATAGAGAAACATACCAAGGAATTCATATAAGTCCAAAATAAAAATGTACCTAAAATGTTATTAGCACCAAATAAAATGCTAGCAGCCCAAATAAAGAATTAACGAAATGCAAATAGTCTAGGTAATATATATGTTAGCGGTACTCATATAATGAATATTCCATTATTTTGTATATGGACTGATGTTTACAACATATCAGATATTATTTCAAGTCCAAAATAGCATATGTATCTAAAATGTTAGCAACATCAAATAAAAAGAGAGCGGCTCAAACAAAACGTGAATGGTATGCAAATAGTCTAAAACATCATTTTGTACAAGAGTAGATGTTTATAACATACTAAGGTATTAATGCAAATTCAAAATAGCATATGTATCTAAAATATTAACAGTACCAAATGAAATAGTATCGGTTCAAATAAATGTGATGGGTACACAAATAATCTATGTAAAATATTGCGGCTGGCATTTCTCGACAAGCCTAGTATATCTTTAACATATTTGCAATATAAAAAATATTGAAAAGATATATATTATCCAAGTGATAGGAATATTAATCATTATCGCCCAACTTATGTTACATAGCTTACGTATTGATTACTTATTGTCTTGGGATTATATATGTTATGTACATACCTCATAAATGGTTTCGGAAAACAATTCTCCATTCACCTAATTTTGTTCTCATTTTTGATTTTCTACCTTATTGTCCCAAACTAAAATGGTAATAAATTATTTTAGTCAAATATACAATTAGTTACCTCGATATTAGTCAAAAAGAATATCTATCTTAAATGTGGGTTGAGTTTATATTTTATATATACAGTATTAACAATGTGGTAAGAAAATAATTCATTATGAGAGGGAAATAAAATCTGCTTACCTAAGAAACGTAGATAATATTTTACCATCTTTTGAATCATGAGGTCTGCTACTTTGTTTGTGGTTTCTTGCGTTTTCATGTTTTTTGTCCTAAAACATGTGGAAGGTAATATATTATTTTGAGTTTTATTGTTTACTCACAAAATATGAAAACATTGATTGTAAGTGTAACTAACACAGAGGATAATTTATAATTTGTTGCATTATCAACTCTTTATTAACAAATTTTTCTATTCGCTATTTAACTTTTTTTAGATTGATGTAAAATAGGTATGCGCACAGCAATTATAGAGGGACCATTTCCCGGAAACTGTGGTCTAAATGGAAACAAGACATGCTTGCAAAACATTGACATTCCAATCTATAAAAGTTGCCTCTGCCAGAATAGCGACGATGGCCGCAAAGTACATTTTTGCAAGTGTTATGAGGGTTAAATTTCCTTTGTAAAATCTATTATATTCATAACTAAAATATATTTAATAATAAACTAGATGATTGATCTTAGTGGTGCTAAAATGGGTGGTGCGGGCCAGTTTAGGCCTTGCTTGTTTAGGCTCAAGTCGTTTAGGTTCTGCCCATTTAGATCCGTTTAAGTTGGTACTTATTGAAGTTTGTTTAACTTAAGCTCGCCGGGCTTCACAACTTGTTTAGGACCGTTTAAAAATTTTAGTATTGAAAATTAATTTTTCGCAAAAGGAAGTTGTTTCATTATAAAAAAATAAAAACAAAGATCGAAAACTAAAATAAACGGGTACTCGTTTAGGTCCGAGGATATACTCGCTAAGTTCGTGGGCTTAAATGGGCCAACCAGTTTAAACCCGTTTATTTTGTATGTTCTAAATAGGCCAATATTGAAAAGATATATATTATCCAAGTGATAGGAATATTAATCATTATCGCCCAACTTATGTTACACAGCTTACGTATTGATTACTTATTGTCTTGGGGTTATATATGTTATGTACATACCTCATAAATGGTTTCGGAAAACAATTGTCCATTCACCTAATTTTGTTCTCATTTTTGATTTTCTACCTTATTGTCTCAAACTAAAATGGTAATAAATTATTTTAGTCAAATATAAAATTAATTACCTCGATATTAGTCAAAAAGAATATCTATCTTAAGTGTGGGTTGAGTTTATACTTTATATATATTAACAATGTGGTAAGAAAATAATTCATTACGAGAGGGAAATAAAATCTGCTAGCCGCCAAAAAAACAAATATGAGTTGATAAAACAAAAACTTTTAATCGATGGCCTCAGAAATCTTTCTGTTATATACAATAGAAAGTTTTTGTTTTATGTGATGTATATAGAGCATGACCTTTAAGTTCCATAAAAAATTGTCTCTTGAATTTCTGACTCTTCTTACATGGTGATTATATTATGGGCTGATCCTTCCCTAGATTCTATCTGTAGGATGTCGGGGTTGATTTGGAGGTGTCCCGTCCAGCTAGGTCTGTTTTCTTCATTATCTTATTGTCGATGATTTCTTATTTCATATCCTATATGGATTATCGATTAGAATAGCTTCTGTAATCTTAGACAGATATTGTCTAAGGTGATCGTAAACTTTTACAGGTTATTGCATTGGATGTAAATTTACCAGTACAGCAAGCATTCGATATTCTATATGAGCAGGGTTGCGATATTATTTACTATTGAAGCTTCTCATATTTTTGGATGTTCCTCTCTCTGTCCTTCATAGTCATGTATGTCATTTAAAATTTGTTGCATCCTGACCTGAAAAGGGAAGGAAGTGAATAAAATTATGATTCTGAGCAATCAAAACCTGAACAATATATGTTGGTGGATCATCATAATGGGAGTAGTCCCGTGGAGGAGATTCTGGTATTTGAAAAAGGCACAAGCTTGCTTGATTCTCACCCAGGAAAAAGTAGCATAATAAAGACTTGGGAGGATATATGAATCGTTCAAAGCAAATACCAGTAAACTTCTTTCTTGACAGCCGAATATATATGTATTCACGTAAAGCCCATGTACGAATAACATGGAAAAAAAATCGTGTCGATGATTGTTACATGGGTAAACCCCTCACTACAAGAAAACATGAATTTAGCGACTACAAGTTGCCACTGAATTTATAGTCGCTAAATTTTGCGACTACTTAGCGACTAAGTTGCGACTAAGTTTGCGACTAATAGGTTAGAGTCGCTATTTAGTCGCTAAATTGCGACCACAACTTAACAGTCGCTATATAGTCGCTAAATAGCGACTAATTAGCGACTAAATTCGGCGGGTCGCTAAACGGTTTCTTATTTAGTCCCAAAAAGTCGGTATAAAACACGTTTATATTGTGCCACGCGTGTCAGACCTAATTTGTAACTAATTTTTGCGATATAGTCGCTAAATAGTCGCTAAATAGTCGCAAAAATTATATATATACAAACATGTAGTTGACTTCTCCTCAGCCACACAACAAGAAGATAGACGAATCTTAAATTAAAATTGACAGAAAAACAGAGGAAAACGTTTTTTGAGTCAAAAAAATATCGGGAGATTATAACTACACTTGAAACCTTAAATATTACTCTTTAAATCATATATCATAAACCCTAAATAAATCCTAAACCTCTAAATTATAAACAAAATCTAATAAATAAAATCTCAATTACTATATAACATATAAAGGTAACTACAACACTTAAAACCTTAAACATTAGCCTTCAAACCCTATACCCTATACCTAAACCCTAAACATATCCTAACTCTAAATTATAAACATAATCTAATAAATAAAATCTCAATTACTATATAACATATAAAATTAAGTGCAACACTTAAAACCTTAAACACTATCCTTTAAACCCTATACTCTAAACCCTAAACATACCCTAAAACTCTAAATTATAAAAAAATATAATAAATAAAATCTCAATTACTATATAACATATAAAATTAAGTACAACACTTAAAACCTTAAACATTACCCTTCAAACCCTATACTCTAAACCCTAAACATACCCTAAAACTCTAAATTATAAAAAAAAATCTAATAAATAAAATCTCAATTACTATATAACATATAAAGTTAACTACAACACTTAAAACCTTAAACATTAGCCTTCAAACCCTATACCCTATACCTAAACCCTAAACATATCCTAACTCTACATTATAAACATAATCTAATAAATAAAATCTCAATTACTATATAACATATAAAATTAAGTACAACACTTAAAACCTTAAACATTACCCTTCAAACCCTATACTCCAAACCCTAAACATACCCTAAAACTCTAAATTATAAAAAAAATATAATAAATAAAATCTCAATTACTATATAACATATAAAATTAAGTACAACACTTAAAACCTTAAACATTACCCTTCAAACCCTATACCCTAAATCCTAAACATACCCTAAAACTCTAAATTATAAACAAAATCTAATAAATAGAATCTCAATTACTATATAACATATAAAATATACTAGTTCCAAAACATTAATTTGAAATTTCAATATAACCCTAAACTCTAAATAAGCCCTAAACCCTAAATAAACCCTAAAACCTCAATAAACCTCATAAACATAAATATAATAACTAAAACTCCAAACACTTATATAATATACTAGTTTTGAAAATTAAAATCAATTTAACCTTAACACTAAACTCTAAATATATACACAAACAACAAACCCTATACTTTAAACTTAAATCCTAAAATATATTATAAAACAAAATATAACCATTACCCAAACAACAAACCCTATACCCTAAACCATAATTATACTATAAACTTTCTTATATTTTTTTAAAATATACTAAACCCTCAATAAATTAATTATTATAGAATTATAACTATAATTTAAAACTTTGAAAATGATGTAAACTAAAATTAATTTTTATTTGTTTTAAATTGATTTTAATCCTATTGGTTGTTAGTGAAAGACAAGGATTGTGAAATCCTTTAATATCAACCATTGATTGAACCTGGATCTAATGGATATAAATCAATCTCCTAAACTAACCTAATTTGTTCATTCCACTAACACAGACAGCGCCGTATTCACTTTTTTTATTATCCTTCTTCTTCTTCAACTCTTCTCTCCTCTTCTCAACTCCTCTTCTTCTTCTCTCACCATCTCATCGTCCTTCTTCATTACCAAACCTAAATCAATATGCAGCTTTTTATTCTTCTCTCGAGCCACAACCATAGCTTCTCATAAGCCCGTCGCAGCTTCTCCCAAGCCGTCATTCTTTGCCGTCGCAGCTTCCACGGACCAAACGAAGCCGTCATTCTCTGCCGTCGCATCTTCACGGACCAAACCGAAGCCGTCGCTATCTTTCACGGACCAAACCGAAACGCCCTCGCATCTCAGCTCAGCCGCCACCTCCCCTATCTCTCGCCTTCTCCATCTCTCGCTTGACTTCGATTCCGGCGAAGAAGAAGCAGATCCCCACCGTGGCTCGACTTCGCCACCGATGCTCCACCGTCGATTCCGATGAAGAAGCAGATCCCGCGGCGATGAAGAAGTAGCAGACCGGCGAATGAAGAAGAAGCAGAGCAGATCCAGTCTTGAAGCTTTTTTTTAATTTTATTGTAATTTAATATTGTTTTTTTACTTATATGTATTTTTCCTTATTTGTATATTTATAAATAATGAATTTAATATATTCTTTTTGAATAACTTTTTATATATTTAGTTTAGTTTATTTATTTTTAGTAAAATTTAGTAAATAAAAAAGAATTTTAATTAATGTAGTAAATATCAAATTAATATTATTTATTATTATTATTATTAGTCGCTAATTAGTCGCTAAAATAAACCACACATTAGTCGCAATTTAGTCGCTCATTAGTCTCTAAATTTAGCGACTAAGTAGCGACTAATTATAAAAAAATATATATAGTCGCTAAATAGTCGCAATTTAGCGACTAATATAGCGACTAATAAAATTAGCGACAAAGGATTAGCGACTAACTACTTTAGTCGTTATTTAGTCGCAAAATTACATTTAGCGACTAAATAGCGACTATTTACGCAGTCGCTAAAAGCCTGTTTTCTTGTAGTGCCTATTACTTTAGCACAAAAAGGCACAGCCCGAATGGAATGAGCTATATGAAAATGAATATAAATATGCTACTAAAGCCTTACGGAAAAGATAAATAAACGTGAACAGTAATTCATAATCGTCGAACGAGAGAAAGAGAGTATAAGACAAAACACCTAATAGATTCGAGGAGGCAATCACTGGAGTGTAACCAACAACAATGGTGTAAAAAATGAACAACATTTTAATTCAAACATACAATTTAGACGTCTTCTGTTTCAAAGAAGAAATAACTAAGGACGATTCACAAAAGCAAAATAGCAGAAAGAAATATCAAATCTAACATAACCGAAGTAAAGTTAATTAAGACGAAAACATAACGAAACTTTACTAAAGTCAAACACACACCGGTAACTAAAATTACAAGCTCACATTTCCATGAAAAATGTGTCCGCCCTACGTCACGGGATTGATCAAAACATTTTTTCTTTTTATTTTAAAAACAGTTTTTTAAACACAATTTCTACAAATGATTTCTTATAAACTCATGGAAATTAATTTGTCTTGTTAAACACCTAATCATTTTTATATTTGCAAAGAAATCTATTTTATTTTCAGAGGATGACAAAATAATGGTTAACAGCTACATAAAACTGATAATCTGATATTTATGATTAATTTTGGCAAATAAAGTCAATAGCAAATTTGTATAGGTATTGTTATAGCCACTATGATAAAAGTGGTAGACAAATCTGGTTTATTATAAGTTGTCCTTCACTTTATTCAGTTTCTTTTTTCAAAATACTCGTTTAGTATGTTTAGAAGCTAAGCTTGCACAAGTTTTGACAGGGCAGATGACATACAATTTTGGATATTCAAAGGCAAATTTATTCAGTCATTCTTACAAAATACTTATTTTATTGATGGAATACTGAATAAACTAAATTTATTGGTAGCTTAAAAACATGAATAACATATCAGAAAACAAACGATTTCTCAATGTAGCTGTGGAATAAGGATTATAATAAATAATAGTTGTAGAGATTTGTGGTCAACTAATATTTTGATCCTTGAAGATTGTTAACTCCAAATGCTCAGTTGAGTCTCATCTTCTTGGCAGCTTTCTCGTTATGTTCTGTATGATTCTCAGCTCCATTCACAGGCTCCAAAGAATTCTGAGCCTCAAATTCACTGTTGATAGGTCAAGTTTTAATCCCTATTCTAACTGCAAGTGCACAGTGATGTAGTTGTAGTACTTAGGGTATCGAATCCACAGGGACTCTGGTCAACGATAGATGAAAACAGAAGTGATTAAACTAGGAGAAAGCAATATGGGAAAGCAGTAAATCAGACAGCAGAAAGTAAATCAAGCGAGTTGTGAGCAAGGAAGCGAAGCGTTAGGTTTCAGGAGTTCTCAGGAAATCAGGAACGCAAGCAATCAATCAGTCTAGATCTAATCAATAACTATTCTAGAACTCAAACACTGATATAGAATTAACCAAATTCCTTTGCGATAATTCTCTAAGTCTAAGTGCAGCAAACCAAACTTTCGTTTGCGAGAACTAACAGATTAAACTAGCATTAATTCCAAGTTTGATATGTTCACAATTAACCTGAACCAAACTTCCGTTTGCGAACAGTTTAATTGCTTATCTAAGTTCTTTCTAGTTAAATTAATCAACTTCCGCTGAATTAATCAACCTAACATCATAACTCTGATTAGCTACTTCAGATTTAGCATTAAGAACAACTTAGATAAAGAACTAGCAGATATAAATCTCTACAGATTGATTTAAACTATAATTCTCTGAAATCCCTAATGAGAATCCTTCAACCTAACAGGTAATCTACTCAGACATAATCATCGAAACAGAAAACATCTTGAATAGAAAACCAAAT
Organism: Orychophragmus violaceus; assembly: GCA_030180135.1. Taxonomy (NCBI): domain Eukaryota; kingdom Viridiplantae; phylum Streptophyta; class Magnoliopsida; order Brassicales; family Brassicaceae; genus Orychophragmus; species Orychophragmus violaceus. The sequence goes on along the minus strand of CM058230.1, from coordinate 83,080,272 downwards.
ATCATAAAACAGAATAATCAACAGGGGTTCGAAATCTTCTCTCTTTCGAGAGCAAGATCAGCCCCTAAGGCTCTCTGAAAATAAAATAAGACTTAATGAAAGCGTAGCCTAAACAATGGCTTAAAAACCCTTATATAATAGCTAAAACACGTTTTGGGCTTCTGTGTAAATATCTGGGCTTTTCTGCAAAATCAGCATTCTTCATTAAATCGGCGAGTCTGGCCCATTCGCATATGCAACGATCGATGCAGGTGTGCAACGATCGACGCAGTCTTCAAAACTGGACAGTGAACTCTGTCTCTCGGACCAAATCTCCAAAATACACCAAACAGCTCCAAAATCTCCACTTCTGCTCCAAATGTGTCTAAACCTGTAAACATACTAAAAAGACTCCAAAACATAACATAAGACTCGATAAATAAGGCATATACCATGGTTAAAACCGGTAAAATCCATGGTATATCAACTCCCCCACACTTAGCTCTTGCTTGTCCTCAAGCAAGTAAAGAACCAAAGTATAAGAGAAGAGGTTTGAAAACACAGAAACTCATTTCGTCCTAGGAACTTTCACAATCACATTCACTTAGTAAGCCACTGAAAACTTCCCTACAGAACTCAAGACCATAATATACTTCCCCCACACTTAGCAACTGTCCTAAGTAAACTCCACAATCACATTCAAGCATTCAACTTCTCCCTACTGACTTCTGCAAGTATTTAAGTGCGGTCTCACCTAAGGAGTATCGATCTAAAGGCACATGGATTCTTACCTTATCAGCTCTAGACCACCATACTATCTTTCTCTAGTCCCTTTCTTCTCTTTCCCTTCTTTAACAACTGATTTTTCCCCACTGGGTATCATTTTATTTTTTTTATCAGTGTTCTTCCCGTTATGGGGTATACTTTGGACACATTCCATGGATCGCATGAGAGATAATAGTGTTTGCTACTATTCTCATGACCACTTCGGAGTTACTAACTCATCCTCAGTTTATTATTATTTTTTTTTTACTTTATAGAAGGGGAGAAGGGGACTAAATAGGACAGGTTTACAGGCTGTGTCAGAACTAACAGGGAATCCGACATAAAGCATACCAAGCCCTTAGGTGAGAAATCTAAGTCAGTATTAAGGTTGAAGTCAGTAAAGGATCCTCTGATACCTGAAGTGATGTGGGTGTCCTCAGTAGGCTGATCTGTGTCTGGGTTTTCTAACAGTCATAGAGGCTCTGCAAGTCTGTCCAATGGTCACTTAGTTCCTGTTCAAGCGAAAAGTTTCCTCGAAAAATCATAGTTTCATACAAATTTTGACTCAATAAAACAAATTTTGAAAAACTAAGAAAACAAAAGCGTGCGTCAGTAGCTTCCTCCCCCACACTTAAACTACACTGTCCCCAGTGTAATCGAAGCATGAGCTCGGTGAAAGAATAATCAAATTGAAGAACAAACCGAAAAGTTGCAGAATACTTACCTGTCGTCGCCCTGCGTCGATCGATGCCACAAGGGTGTCGATCGATGCAAGGTGATTATCGCTCGCGGTTATGTAGATAACCGATGTCTGAACCGCAATCAATTCGTTAAACCGTAAATCACGACTGCATCGACCGATGCACTATATGTGTCGATCGATGCAGTGCGATTCTGCATGTTTCTCACGGCTCTGAACACACTTAAAAGAAAAATCAAAACACCAAAATCAAAACGAATGGAAACAAAAACAAAAACGAACCTAACAGTGGGTTGCCTCCCACTCAGCGCTTGTTTTTAGTCATTAGCTTGACTATTGGAAGAGATTTGATTCAAGGCGGTTTCAACAGAGACTTTGAGTGTCTCTGTGCATATCTCTTCATCCAAGGAGGTGTATAGGCATTCAGATCATGAGGCTTCCCAAGGAAAGAGAAATCAGAATCAGGGCGGGAGCGAAGCTTGAGCGGTCTACTGCGTTTTTCTGCATTCAAAACAACATGGTCAGGAGGTTTAAGCTTAGATGATTTGTTCCTTACCTTTGATGTAGATCTGATGTTTGGGGCTTTCTGCTTATGAGCAGTTGCAGGTACTGAAGATGTTAGAGCAGGTTCAAGAGAAACTGCCATCTTCTTCTTTCCACTATCAGATACTGTAGTTCCACCAATATGAACTTCTTCTTTCAGATGACCATTAGTGGAGATCATCTTCTTTGCGTGAACTCGCAAAGTTTCAACTGGTGGTGTTTTATTCACCTTCTTATCCATCACTTTTATGCAGTTAGCCACTTCTAGCTCTTGTCTGGAAGGTTTAGGAACCTTAGGATATGGCACTCGGGGCTTGTAAGCTCGTTCTGGCACTGTTGCAGGTTTCTGGACATGTGTGCGTTCTGCATCGATCGTTGCATAATGTGTATCGATCGATGCAAGGCGATTCTGTTTCTCGAAAGAACTCGAAATTGCCGTCAGAACGGCGGGTCGATCGTCACTAAGGGGGTGTCGATCGGTGCATGTATCAGGCAGACAATATTCATCCAGAAAATCCGAGATTATGCTCTCTTCTTCATCCAGCAACTTAATCTCATCCCTTAAGGTCACAACTTTGATGGATCTGTGCTGTTCAGCTTCCCTAGCTTCATTTCGCCTTTCTATTGCTGCATCCAGCTCCTCCATATGTGTGCTCAAAGATTCGAGCTTCTCATTCAGATCTTTATACAATGCATCCATCTTTGAGTGGTGTGACACATTGATCTGTTGTTGCCTCTCAAGATACTGCTCTATCATGATTTCTATTCTGCTCTCATGAGCTGTAGGTGCAGGCGGTGCTTGGTAAGAAGAAACACCACAGTTCCTCGAGAAGGCGTTGCCTTGTTGCTGGAAAGGTCCCTGAAAAGCTGATTCCTGACTGTAGAATTTATTCCCTCCAATGCAGTTGATAGCTTTTTGCCCATACTTTTCAAGTACAAGACTATGCAGAGACTCTACTTTGCTTTTTAACCAAGTTATCTGCGAGTTATCAATCCCTGGATTGAAGAAACAAGACATCTTCCTTATGATATGTGTCGATCGATGCAGGAGAAGCGTCGATCGATGCAAGCTCGAGAATGCAACGATCGACACTAAGTGGGTGTCGATCGATGCAAGGTGATTACAGGCGTACCTGAAACGCAGAAACAAAAAAAAGAAAAAAAAAAAAAAAAAAAAAAAAATTAGCAACAAAAAATAAAAAACGAAAAACCTAGTCTAAACCCTAAGTTCAAATCTATCGAGGACTCAAAAGAGTCCCCGGCAACGGCGCCAAAAACTTGATAGGTCAAGAATTAATCCCTATTCTAACTGCAAGTGCACAGTGATGTAGTTGTAGTACTTAGGGTATCGAATCCACAGGGACTCTGGTCAACGATAGATGAAAACAGAAGTGATTAAACTAGGAGAAAGCAATATGGGAAAGCAGTAAATCAGACAGCAGAAAGTAAATCAAGCGAGTTGTGAGCAAGGAAGCGAAGCGTTAGGTTTCAGGAGTTCTCAGGAAATCAGGAACGCAAGCAATCAATCAGTCTAGATCTAATCAATAACTATTCTAGAACTCAAACACTGATATAGAATTAACCAAATTCCTTTGCGATAATTCTCTAAGTCTAAGTGCAGCAAACCAAACTTTCGTTTGCGAGAACTAACAGATTAAACTAGCATTAATTCCAAGTTTGATATGTTCACAATTAACCTGAACCAAACTTCCGTTTGCGAACAGTTTAATTGCTTATCTAAGTTCTTTCTAGTTAAATTAATCAACTTCCGCTGAATTAATCAACCTAACATCATAACTCTGATTAGCTACTTCAGATTTAGCATTAAGAACAACTTAGATAAAGAACTAGCAGATATAAATCTCTACAGATTGATTTAAACTATAATTCTCTGAAATCCCTAATGAGAATCCTTCAACCTAACAGGTAATCTACTCAGACATAATCATCGAAACATAAAACATCTTGAATAGAAAACCAAATATCATAAAACAGAATAATCAACAGGGGTTCGAAATCTTCTCTCTTTCGAGAGCAAGATCAGCCCCTAAGGCTCTCTGAAAATAAAATAAGACTTAATGAAAGCGTAGCCTAAACAATGGCTTAAAAACCCTTATATAATAGCTAAAACACGTTTTGGGCTTCTGTGTAAATATCTGGGCTTTTCTGCAAAATCAGCATTCTTCATTAAATCGGCGAGTCTGGCCCATTCGCATATGCAACGATCGATGCAGGTGTGCAACGATCGACGCAGTCTTCAAAACTGGACAGTGAACTCTGTCTCTCGGACCAAATCTCCAAAATACACCAAACAGCTCCAAAATCTCCACTTCTGCTCCAAATGTGTCTAAACCTGTAAACATACTAAAAAGACTCCAAAACATAACATAAGACTCGATAAATAAGGCATATACCATGGTTAAAACCGGTAAAATCCATGGTATATCAACTGTCTTCTCTTTGTTTCTGGAAGGTAAGCAGAATTTCAAGATCCTCAGCTTTGATGTCCTGTTTCCATTAAGCTAATATGCCACATAACAATTAATCATTGATGGTTGGATACTATAAAATACCTTAATGTTTCTGGGTTTTGACACCAATCCTTGAAACAACGATGGTGGCAAGTCACTTAACATAATTTTGTTTTCACTTATAAATATCACTAATTCATGTTAGGTTTCAATAAATAATACTACTTGGATTTGGGTCTGAACATTAATAATACCAAAGTCAAAGAGTTCTACAATTGTTTGTCGTATGTAGATTAATAATGCCAATGTCAAAGAACAATGCATAATTATTTTTCAGATCACGAAGAGTATAAGATTACTATGACGATTGGGATAGCTCATAACCTGAATCAGTGATGTCCGTCTCTCGTTATTGGCTAACACCAATTGTTGTTCTCTGACTTGTCATCACAACCGAAAGGGAGTTGTTGCTCTTCCATGTAGCCCTGCGGTAAGGTATGTTTATATTATGTAACCGAGGGTTTGATGCTTATCTCACTGAGCTAGTAGGAGTTAAGGACCTTGAGGACACCAAGCTTGCGACCAGTCTTGGTTTAAAAAAGCGTGCTTCGGGCGCGCCTAGGCGCAAGGCGCAGCCAGGCTCAAGGGTTCGAGCCTCGTGATGCTGAGGCGAGGCTCCGTCTAAAAGGCGAGCGCTTTGTAACGCCTAGGCTCAAGGCTCAACTCCACCAAGGCTCAACTCCACGCAAGGCGCGCTTCACCTGCAACAAAAGGTAAGTTTCATATTAACATTATGTGTATTAAAACTATGTAACTTATAATGAAACACATACGAATCGTTTAATGTAAACTTTTAATGCACATACGAATCGTTTTCTAACTTATCATTCTTAAAACCCTAATTTTTTTTCCCAATACAATACTTTAAAGTCGTGAGCCTCTTCTCTCCCATTAACAAAGCCACGCTTCCTCTTCTCTCCCATTAACAGCCTCTATTTCTCTGATCTCATAATTCTTTCTTCATATCTACTTCTACTCTTCCATCAATTCATCATGTCTTCTAATCCAATTCCAGCCTCTAACAAAGCAATTGATCCAGCAAGAAAGTATGTCAACTCCATCAGTCTTTACATGCTGCTGGGTTCTTTTTGAATCCAGTTTCAATACACGAAGGATGTGAACTGTGCAGAGGTTGTAAATGTTTTAGTTGAGTCCATTGAAAGGCTGGTCCCTGATTTGGCAACTCAAGATAGGATAACTGCGGAACTGGATCAGTTTAAAAATGCTTCAGGACTCTTTGGTCGTAAAATGGCAATAAGACAAATAGCAACAATAGCACCAGGTAATCATGTTTCAGACTTTGATCTCCATACACTAAGTTAACAGATTTTGACTGTTTTGTAAATGTTATACAGCTGAATGGTGGTCTTGTTATGGGGCATCTACTCCAGCACTTAGGGATTTTGCAATAAAGGTTCTAAGTCTCACGTGTAGTGCAACTGGCTGTGAGAAAAATTGGGGTGTATTTCAACATGTAAGTGATTTTAAAAATCAGACTTGTCATTCTTCTGTCATAAATTATAATCATGTTGCTTATAATTTACGGTTTTGACTTGTTAAACAGCTCCATACTAAGAAAAGAAATCGCTTGGCTCAAGCAAGATTGAATGACATGGTGTTTGTCAAATACAATTGTGCTTTAAGACGTCGTTATAAAAGGAGAGACACCATTGATCCCATCAGCCTAGATGATATTGACGAATGCAACGAGTGGCTGCTCGGAAAAATGGATGGACAGGAGACTGGTGATTATGATCTAGTTTTTGATGATGATAATTTAACTTGGAATACGGTTAGCAATGCATCTGGAGCTGAAGAGCCTAGCTACACTACTTGAGACCGTGGATCATCATTATAGGCTTCAAGTAGAGCTGAGAAAGGGAGGAATTCAGCCTCAAGCTCCACTCCAAATCCAAGAGCATCTCAAAGGCCAAATTCAACTCCATTGGTGTTAATCGATGAGGATGATATTGAAGAAGACTTTGGAGGAGGAGATGAGGATAATGATGTGCTTGAGGATGAATATGGGTTTGAGGATGATGATGAATTGGATTATTAGTGTTTTAGACTACTAGATTTGCTTTAGAGGTTTAAGTGTTTGGCTTTTTGTTTCTGTTTTTCAGTTTCATTCTCTGTTTTGGACTAAAGGTTTTAACATTTATTGGATTAGGCATGATATTTAAGTTATAGTTTGTTCTATTATGTTTTATGATATGTAAGATTACTAACCTGTCTATTTAGTCGTATTGTACGCCTCAGGTCAGGAAGGTGCAGCGCCTCGTGCGCCTAGGCTCAAGGCCTCAGCGCCTGGTTGCGCCTTGCGCCATTTTAAACCAAACGACCAGTATATTCCTCAGCAACAGAGATCTTACAACGGCCAGATTTGAGCTTAAATCTGTTTTCTCCTCACAATGAGAAAACATAGATCCACCTAAGCCAACAAAAGATAAATATATTTGGTTAAGGACGATTGTGTTTAAACGCACAGGGATAAGGTTTTAGAGTTTTAAAACAGAACACCATTACTTTAGTTATCTAAGACATTTTTTTAAAAAGGCCTAAAGACAGGAATTGTACCTCAGTTCTGATATAAACTTCAAACACTCTTGATTGTACATTCATGTGTGTACACATGGTCCTTCCGACATTGTCCCAAAGTTCCTTCAAAACATACAAGACACAAATATAGTGAGAGAAAGCAGGAAATCCATAAATTGTAAAAGACAATTATGAACATGAATATGACAAAACAGAAGAGAGTTGTATTTTAAAATACAAATAACAGTTTTCATAATTGTTTTCCATATCACGAAGAGTATATGATTACTATGACGAATGGGATAGCTCATAACCTGAATCAGAATTGTCCGTCTCTCGTTATTGGCTAACACCAGTTGTTGTTACTAAAAGCAAATTCGTGGTGACTAAATTACGCTCTTGGGAATTTTAACAAACAGTTAACATATATAACATTAAGTTTAATTATCACCTTCGTATAAAATCTATTAAACTTTACAGCTATCAAGAGGGAAGCTTTATTCTAAAAGCAAAGTTTGTGGTAACTAAATTACTCTCCTGGGAATTTAAACAAACAGTGAACAAGCATAGAGCATCAGAGCTTCATAATCAACAATAACCCAATGGTTAGGAATCTGACTTGCTCAGAAACAAACATAAGCGAAATCAGAGAGACTTTCAAATCGAAAGAAACTTCTTCTTACCTCTCACTGGTAGGAGTTAAGGACCTTGAGGACACCAAGTTTGCGACCAGCACGCTCCTCAGCAAACGACGGTCAGATTTTGAGCTTAAAATTGTTTTCTCCTCACAAAGAGAAAACATAGATCCACCAATGCCAACAATAGATAAATATCTTTGGTTAAGGTTTTGGAAGAAATAAATGAGAATAGGACGTAAGACGTGTACCAGTCGATGGTGGTTGGTGAAGCTCAAATCCTCTAGAACACGAAGAGTTGCAGCTTAGAGTTTTCGGGCGAGACCCGTAGGTTTTGAATCATATTCCCAACACTACGTGATAGCACTGATGTCGCACAAATTGTCATTATAGACACTGACATGACCAAAATTGTTGCCAGAACATCCAGTGAAGTTATTAATCAAATGACCTTCAAAGACTTCTAATAAAAATCACCAAAAAATTAGATATCTCATAACATCTCTTTGCAGGATGGTGGCCATCAAAACTATGAAGATATTAACAGGACACCCCCACAATGCCTGCTCCATTTTATTGGTCGGACTTGCAAAACAAGTTAAATAAATTTATTCAAAACAAAAAGGTAATCATAATGTCCAAACAAAAAAATTTTTGTCCAAAAATAAATAGCTAAGCAAAAAAACAAAAGGAAAATAATTGTTTAGTGATCGTAACCTCAACAAACATTGGTTTAAATGCAGATTATATACAATAACATTAGGCATGAATGAACAAATAAACTAAAACTACATTATATATAATACAAAATTAATTTAACAAATATCCCATATAACAAAGCTACAAAAAGAATTTATTCAAATGGAATAAATTTTAAAAATCGTTTTAAAAAAAAAATTAAGATATTGGAGTAAACAAAAACTAGAAGAAAATAATTAGAATGAAAAACATTTAATTAATATCAGTACAACTATATTAGAAAGAAAGAAGACGCCAGATAAGATAGAAAATAGAAACAACTATATAAAAAAATCACAAAAAAATACTTCTAAAAAATAACTACATACCATTAAACACATAAACCATGGCCACACAAAAAACTAATTATTAACAATAAATTACTCACAAACTACATACCATTAAATAACCAAAAAGTGTACATTAAAAATCACACATGAAAACAGTTCCGACATCCACAATCTTAAGAAAACATATTCATCAAGCTCAAAAAAGGTAAACAAGGCATTCAAATTAAGGACATGACAAATATTTGAAGTTCCAATTTTCATAGTACATCTAAATAACTAATATTATGAGCTCACCCCCAACAACTAAGGCATTCAAATGACAAGATGAACAAGAATACTTTCACTCAAAAATAATGTGAAGAGGTATTTGATGTGTCAGTCACGGCGTAGTACAAGTGGTAGTACAAGACGTGACTCAGGACGTGGATATGTTCGATTGATGAGATATGAACGAATCTTTATGATGTGATTCGGTTTATTGGTTGTGTGCTGAGCTGGATGAAGATCTTGGAGTGAAGATTGCAGCTTGGAGTTGTTTACTTATTCTTTGAATAAGTTTCAAGAAAAAAGGAAAAATTCCAAAAATGTGAAATATGAAATATCAAAACAAAAAGGATATTTGCTATATCTTTATTTAGGTAAACTTGAGGAGCAAGTTCAGCCTATATAAAGAGGAGAGGCGTGGCCTTATGAAGATGCAAGAGCTGAGAGAATAAAAACTCAAGGGGGCTTTTGTATCTTTGGGAAAAGTCTAGGTTCTAGGGGGATCTTAGCTCAGGTGTTTGATCCTGAAGAATTCTTGTATTGGGTAGAGCGATAGATCAATAGGGTTTGTTCTATTCGTCTGTAATTGGTGGGATTACTTTCTATTCAAGTGAATTCGAAGTCTGGACGAGGTCCCGGGGAGTAGGAAAAACCGAACCCCGTTAACAAACTTTGTGTGTCTTACTTTCTGCTTTTTATACTGCCTCACCTGCACTTTCAATTGGTATCATAGCGGGTGCTTGATAGATATTCAGTCTTGTTTCGAGCAGATCTAAGGTGAGGATCAGAAGGTAGCTCAGGAAGTAGCACAGAGTTCGGTTCGATGGAGTCTCACAAAGAAGGAACGTCTATGACCAGACCACCACAGCTTGATTCTTCAAATTATGGATATTGGAAGGTTCGTATGCAAGCTTTCATTAGTGGTCTTGATGAGGATTTTTGGAATTCGATTGAGAATGGTTGGAACCCCCCTATGATGGTTAATGATAAAGGAGTTGAAGTTCTTAAGCCTAGAGATCAATGGAATGCTGAAGAGAAGAAGGCATCAAGTTGCAATTCTAAAACCAAGACTGCAATTTATAATGCAATTGATGCAAGTTACTTCAAGTTGATTTCTCAATGTGTGTCAGCTCAAAAGGCATGGAAAACATTGGAGAACATGTTTGAAGGTACCACAAGTGTCAAGAGGACTAAGCTGGATATGTTAGCATCTAAATTTGAGAATCTAAGGATGGATGAAGGAGAAACCGTGGCTCAATTTAGTGCTAAGTTGTGTGACATATCTAATGAGTCATTCGCTCTTGGAAAGACTTACAAGGACAAGAAGCTTGTGAAGAAGCTGAAGAGATCTCTTCCATCAAAGTTTGAGTCAAAGATCTCTGCTGTTGAAGAAGCCCATAATCTGGATGAGATGGCGTTTGATGAGTTTGTTGGGATACTTCAAGCTTTTGAGTTGAATAAAGCGTATGAAGAACAAGCTCAGAAGAAGGATGTTGATGTTGGAGTTTCTCTACAAGTTTCATCTTCTGAAGATTCTATTGCAATGCTCTCAAGACAATTTTCTAAGTATCTGAAGATGAAGGAAGACAAGAAAAATAAAAGAGAGAAGATGGACAGCTCATCATCGAAGATACAATGCTATGAATGCCATGGATTTGGTCACTTTAGCCGTGATTGTGCAAATTTACAGAATAATAAGAAGAAGAGGGACGTCAAGGATGATTTTGGAAGTGATTCAGATGATGGTGAAGGAATAAAGAACTTTGTGGCATTCACAACCTTTGAGTCTAGTTGTGCTACGAAGTCTGCAACAGGATCTGCATCAGCGTCTGCAACGGAACCTGCATCAGCGTCTGCAACAGAGTGTGCAATTGATAGTGATAATGATGAAAGTGATGAAGATCTTGTAAGTGATGATGATGATTTTGCTGAGAATTACAAAGCCTTGTATGAGCATTGGTGTAAGATAGTTGAGGAGAATGCATCATTGACCAAGGAGAAAGTTAAGCTAGAAGCTGAAGTTGCTGAAGTACGAAAGTATGCAACAGAGAAAGAAGAAGAAGCACAACAAGCCAGAGATCAACTTGAAGAGACTCAAAAAGGTGTGAGGATGCTGAATAATGGCACAAAGAAGTTGGATCATCTTCTCACCATTGGCAAAAGTGATCGATGTGGTCTTGGATTCAATGGAGAATCTTCAAAAGCTGATAGTGCTTTTGTGTCTGGTGGAAAGATGGATGTTGCATCAACAGCTGCTACAAAGACTGTCACTGTTATGAAGTATGCAACTGGTACGTCGACTGGTACGGCAACTGGTACAAGAGCTGGTACAAGAACTGCTACAGCGACTGCAACAAGGAAAACCCCAGAAGTGAAGAGTGCACCTAAACGAATTTGGCGTCCTGTTTGTCACCATTGTGGAGTTGTTGGACATATTAGGCCAAGATGCTTCAAGTTATTGAAGGAGAAGAAAGAATGGAGCAAGCTCATGGAGTGAGATTTCATGGTCCTATATGTTATCATTGTGAAGGGAAATGACATGTTCAAAGAGCTACTCATGGAGGCACAAGGGTCATGAAGATCTGGAGGAAGAAAGTTAATCACTTCGGAGATGGTGCAGTAGGATTTCATCCTCAATATGGAGGAGGACGGTTCATGTGTTAGTTTTTGACCATGATGTGACTCAAGTAAGGGGAGATTGGTGTTGCTAGTTTTTATGATGTTGGATGTTGCTAGTGACGAAGCCTTTGATGCTAGGGTTGTTGAGATCACATACATAGTCAAAAGGGGGAGATTGAAGAGGTATTTGATGTATCAGTCACGGCGTAGTACAAGTGGTAGTACAAGACGTGACTCAGGACGTGGATATGTTCGATTGATGAGATATGAACGAATCTTTATGATTTGATTCGGTTTATTGGTTGTGTGCTGAGCTGGATGAAGATCTTGGAGTGAAGATTGCAGCTTGGAGTTGTTTACTTATTCTTTGAATAAGTTTCAAGAAAAAAGGAAAAGTTCCAAAAAGGTGAAATAGGAAATATCAAAACAAAAATGATATTTGCTATATCTTTATTTAGATAAACTTGAGGAGCAAGTTCAGCCTATATAAAGAGGAGAGGCGTGGCCTTATGAAGATGCAAGAGCTGAGAGAATAAAAACTCAAGAGGGCTTTTGTATCTTTGGGAAAAGTCTAGGTTCTAGGGGGAGCTTAGCTCAGGTGTTTGATCCTGAAGAATTCTTGTATTGGGTAGAGCGATAGATCAATAGGGTTTGTTCTATTTGTCTGTAATTGGTGGGATTACTTTCTATTCAAGTGAATTCGAAGTCTGGACGAGGTCCCGGGGAGTAGGAAAAACCGAACCCCGTTAACAAACTTTGTGCGTCTTACTTTCTGCTTTTTATACTGCCTCACCTGCACTTTCATAATGTATTTGAAATACTAATCATAAATTAAAAAATTACAACCAACTACTAAATCTACACTATACCAAAACAGAGCTGCCATATAACATTATGATAATTTACACTGATAAATATTAAACAAACATGTTAAATACTTATATACTAACTAATTAACTAAAATTCAAAACTTATATAGTTAAGAGTTTTTGAAAGTATAGAAAGAGTAACACTTGGTTAAAAAAGATATTTAATATAAAAAAATAATTCACAAACTAACATAATATAATTAAAACAAATTAAAATACATAATCCGCGCATAGCGCAGATTTATATATTTAGACTTGTTTAATTATATTATTATTTATTGTGTATTAATTAGATTTTGATTATATATCATATATAATTTTTTATTATTGTTTGCTTTTCTGCCGCTATAATTTTTTGTTCTTTGTTCTAATTTTTTTTTTTTTTTGTCAACTGAATCACAATAACTTAAATTAATGTTGTTCGAATCAGGTTATTACGTCGTAAGATAAACTGATCCGAGTCTTTATAACTTACACGGAAAAATATGTTTGTTTTGAATTTTACTATTCATTTACTGTAAATATATAATATATATTTCTGAAAAGAGGATGATGTCAAAGCAAAGATGATTATTTTTTACAAACTCTTTACTATTTTGTAAATGTGTTTGTTTTGAATTTTAATATTTTTTTGCTGCAAATATAGAAAATATATTTTTGAAAAGAGTGAGTGAGGTACAAAAAAATAAGATTTTTTTATTAGTTTAAAATATATTACAACGTAATTAATAAATGAGAAGATATCTCCAAGGCTCCAACATAATTTATATAACATTTTTTTTTCTGTTCTCAAAATGTTGTTATCCAATTATTTATTATGTGTCTAGTCAAATATGTTATTTAGAAGCGTACTTTTTTTTCCTGAAGCTTTGATGGAATATATGGACTTTTAAATGATTTTAAAATATCACAGAAAACTAATTTTTGTTTTTATGTATGTATTTTATATATTTTATGTTTGATGTTTGTGATCAAGATGATTGATTTTTTTCAACATTTAATTAACATTATTTTGTGAAATTAGTTGATTGTTCATCCCATATAAACAGTTTTACATGTATGCACGTGAAAAAAATTGATATGCTTATGTGTTATGTTTGATGTACAATTTATTCGAATGTAATCTATTTTATTGTGTATATGTTGTATGCAAGTCTATCGTAACTTGTGTTTTTTTATAGTGTATTTTAGAGATTTATTTCATGATGTGTGTTTTTCGATAACATTTTGTTAAGAAATGTTAATTAGATAGAGTTCGAGTAGTTATTTACTATTTATCAATTTTAAACATTGAAATTTTATATGGTAGCTTTATTTTGGTATCGTGTGGCCTAGCAATTGATTGTTGTGTTGTACTCAGAATCTGTTAATTTATATTGGATGAGTTTTCTTTAAACATTTGTCATTTGAATGACATATCGTTGGATTTTTTTTGTTATTTAAATGAAAATGAACTTTGAAACTTAAAATAATTGTCCAGAGCATCTTAACAATTCGACTAAGGGGTTGATTGGAAGAGCTGTGACTTTTATTTTTTTTGCTGTATAAATTATGCTGTATATTTTTTTTGTTTTGGCTTTAAATTTAATTGATGTAGGTTTTTGGCTGTTAAAATATTTTCATTTTTCACAGCTCAATTTTTTTGCTCTGCATATTTAGTTTTGTACAGCCAAAACAAAAGATAAAAAATAATAAATAGCTTTGGACAGAAAAATATTTACAAAGCATGATTGGATTAGATTGTGTGCTTTGGAGAGAAATTAGGTTTTAGAGAGATTTTAAAGCCATTACCAATCACCCCCTAAAGCTTTGCTTTCTGTCATTTCACAATGTTTACAAATATATTTTTTTGTTAATAAATTAGCATAGAATAATATTATTTGAAGAAAATAGTGTGTGAGGATTACAACCGTTTCCAATTTTCTTCTTTGTTTATGTGATTTTGTATTCCGCATATATTATTGGTCCGATGTTTGTCGATTTTGGAAAACCCATCATAAGATTTTGTGTATCACAATATTTTTTGGTTTGTGGTTTCATAGTTATTCGTGTTCTTATTTGTGGGCATTTGTTAGGACAATTATATGTCTAATTATTAAAAAAAAATATATATATATATATATATATATACACATTCGATTTCTCTATATTTCTATTTACCTAAGGTTGGAAAATATATATCTAAAGTTGGAAAATAAGGTTTACATCTTTTTGTATTCCTTCCTCGTGTAATAGCTGGTAAATTTTCTTTATAAGTTTGATGCATATGTTTTATGCCAGTTTTTGTGTTTATGTTTGTTTCTTTGGTGTGTGGATGTCACCAGCAAACCCATCAGCTTTCTCAATCAATTATTCAACGGTAATAGCAGCTAGGCTTTCAGCTTTGTGATTACCTAGTAGAGAAGCTGATGGATACATGTTTGATCTCATCCCACGCGTAAGTCCGGTCTCTTTGGCAATAGCAAGTTGATCACATATAATTAAAACCATTACAACCATAAAGAACAATAAGATTAAAGTGAAAGATAGAAGTATAGAGATAGATATAAACTGGTAATCATCTTGAAGTTGACACCAAAGTCTAATGGTCTTCAGTCTTCTGATGGTATCTACACCGCTTCCGGAGCTTGAAACGCAGCACTTATGCCGCTTCCATGCTTCTTAGGTCTTGGAGAATCAAACAAAGGCAACACACCAACGAATTCTCATGGACCACCTGAGCTTTCTTTTGTTTTCTTCAGGTACAGTCTGTCTTGCAACAACTTATGACCTGAGCCCACACTCATCCTACTTATCGATTGCTGAGTGGACTCTCTTCCTCAGATCAGCTCTTGTGTTGCATGATCAAGAATCTGAATATCATCAAAAGAAATCGGTTTTTAGAGTTAAATCATTGAAGAGACTAAAAAGTACTAAAACTTAAGATAAAATCAGTTTGTAGTTACCTGCTGTGAAGCTCCTTTGCTTACTCGGTGCTAGTCTCCATTACCATTGATGCAAGTTAGTGCGGTTTGCTGATCGACTGGATTGAATGTGAAGAAGTGAATCTCTCTAATACCAGCTCTTGCCTGAAAGAAACAAACAAACAATGGGGGAAATTTGTTTTATTCGGGAAATTAAAATACATGGGAAAACAGTTTTGTTATATACATATGTCTCTTGATCTTTAACTAAGGGGTTTTTGTGTTTTTTTTTAGGAGCTTAGAGTATGTATAAAGTCCGCCAATACATGTATGATCCACCAAGATAGGAATGCCACGAGTCGACTCCTACGTGAAAACTTCATGCAAACACCCACGCATCATCCATCGAACTAGCCGTCAGGAGAGATCGGGCCACCGTGGAGGAAAACGACGCCAGAACCTCGCCGGACCAATCACCGTAGCTGCAAAGGACCACCTGCCAATCGAAAACTTCCCAAAACCACCATCGCGAAACACCTGCATCAATTAGGCCCATCATGAAACTAAATATTGTCGCAGTAAAAGGCCCGTAAAGCAAGAATAATCCCAATTTGAAAGAAACTAAACGAAATGCAAAACTCAGATCGGTGGAAGTCAGAAAGCGAATTACGAAGCCCAGATCCATAAATGAATATGATTTCGTTCGAAGGAGGTGACATGTGGCATCTTTGGAAGCAGACTTACCCAGTCCAACGTGGACAATGTGAGGAGCCCCAATCACCTCTTTTTATATATTAGAATTTACAAAAGCAAAACTGCTAAAATTACTAAGGTTGTAACTGTTTATTATTAAAAGGGAAAAACCCAAAAAATACACCAACTGAACTCGTTTTTATTGAATAATATACAGATTTTTGCGATTACCTGATTAATACACAAACTAGTTAATATATTCATTTTAAATCACCAATTAGCAAAATTTCAGGATTTTTATATATAATTTTAAAGGATTTAACATCATGTTAACAGCGTCTCTAACAAAGTTATAAAACGATGGAAAAAATCTGAAAAATATACCAACTGAACTCGTTTTTGCCGAAAAATATATAAGCGTTTGTCATTACCTAATTAATACACAAACTCGTTAATATTGCCATTTTAGTTCACCAACTAGCAAAATGTTAGGATTTTAATACACAATTATAATAGATGTTAAGTCCCGTTAACAGAGTTTATAACTCTGTTAAAACCAAAGTATATATTTATTTAAGTTTATATATTAGTATAATCGAGAGTATGTTGAATTGTAACTATAGTCCAATGGCATGTGCACATATTTATAGGACTAGGGCTCTAATCTCCCTTTCTCCCATATTTTTTTTTTAAAATTTAAATCTATTAAAAATTAATGCCTTAGAAACTAATGCCAAAGCATTTTGTTTCCGCAATGTTGATCTCCCTTCCTCCCATTTTTTTTGTTTCTTCTAAATCTTTCTTTTCACACTCTAAAATTCTCTTTTCTCTTTTCATACTCCAATCCCTCCATTGTGCTCTATCTTACGTGATGTCTCTTGCTTAATTCTTAATTCTTCATTTGAATCGAAATTGTTTTTTCATATCTTTCTGTTTCCACCATCGACTCCTTCGATTTCATCATTTCTATGACATCTATGATCCAATTTTTCTTCTGAGTTGGACTGTTTCCCGATCATTTCTCAGAAGGTTTCATCCTATTAAATTTTATTTTCAGTTTTTTTAAGTTCGACTCAGTCTTGTAATTGTCTTCATCTCCATGACTCCGTGTAATAATAATAATGAATCTATGAATCAGACCCTCATTTTCATTCTTGAAGACAATCAATAAGTTAATGAAATTGTGTGATGATTACCCTGTAGTATAAATCTGCCTCTTACTAACTTCCTTTTTCAGTTTATATCAAATTTGCGTAACTATTAGTCTTGAAATATCTCAAGGAGACGCCTTTAGGTCATTTCTCTTGAAATTAGTATTTTTATCAGTCTTTACTCAAAACATCTTGATATGCTAATCTTTTAGATTTGTGGCTCTTGTTACAGGTGACGCCTCAGATACTTTGAAGGTCACTCTTGTTTATCCGAACAATGTCTTGCAGACTGGAATCCTACGCTTGTTAATCCTTGTACATGGTTATTTTGTTTCGATTCATATTAAGACTTAAGAGAAGAGCTGTTGAAGAAGATTGGCTCTTGGTGTTAATTTTTAGCTGCAAGTAAAGGCAAGCCCATGGTTTAAGACATTACAACTATTAAGTTTATGTTTTAAGTGGAATTTGTGTTTGTGTTTGTTGGCATACTTAGGAGTATCTATTGCTTTTTTGTGGATGTTTATGTTTAAGTTGGAGAAAATTTAAGTATGATCTTTTGCTTGTAATTATACATTTATAAATTCTAAATATATTTCTGCAATTTTATTTGATTTTCAAATAACCAGAATTCAAAATATTATTATATAATAAAATTTATATAGCTCTAATTAATATTAAATATGACAAAATATAAAAATGTTCATAAGATATACAACAGCCATAAAGTTTCGCCATTATAAATAATAATATAGCCATAAAGATTCGCCATTATAAATAATAATACAGTAACAACAAAAATGCTAGTATAAAGTATAATACATCTCTAAAATACTGCCACCACAATATATATTATTGCACGAATAATATGCTACATTAATCTATAAAATAGAGATGAATCAATGCTACTGAAAACTATACAATCACATCAAACTTAACGCTATCGTAGACATATATATGATAGCATATCAAATTAATGCTATCGTATCTGACAGATCTAAGATAGCAACGGCAAACATAGCGTTTATTGAAACGCTATCATATACATATGATAACGTTTTCGTGGTGCTATCAATACCCATATTTTTTGTAGTGGAAGTGTCCAAAAAAACAAAGAGATTTCTCTCAAAAGATCACAAAAGATCAAAAGTTGAAAAGGCAAAAGTTGTTTACTCTGATTTCGAAATGTAGTAAAAATAGAAAGAGTTTGCATGAGGAATCGAGTTAACTACTCAGGAAAATACAAAAGAAAATAAATGAAACAAAGATGAAAGACCAAAGAACAAAAGTGTCCACCGAACTTCCAACGGCCGTGAGTCTTTTTGTGGATTCTTCTAAGGAATAATGAGCTTCTGATCTTCTTAGTTGAAATGGTAATGGGCTATTTAGATTGTCGGATCTTGCTTAGCAAATTGGATGCACAAATGGTCTCGCCGGTTCAAGTCTCCTTCACCTCGTACCATTTTGAATTCTGTTCGAACCAAAAGCATTTGCATTGCCACTTTGAACTACTTAGACTTGGATCTTTTAATTGGTCCAGCTGAAATGTGCAAATCATCTTTAGCTTGTGATTTGATCCAAGAATCAAGTTCTCGACCATCTTAGGTCATCGGCTCAGATTCGTCCGGCTCGACCTCGACCAGCTCTTCCTGCTCGAACTCGTCCTGCTCGAACTCGTCCAGCTCGTCATGTCCGACCTCGTCCAGTTCATACTCAGCTTTAAGCTCTCCTTTGTTTTGTTCAGTTTCTGGTTCAAGCTTTTCTTTCCTTGATGGATCCATGATCAAGTCAACTCCTCCCCATTGAAAAGGATTTGTCCTCAAATCCGGCTCATCTACAAGAAAAGGAATAAGGTCAGAAATATTGAAACTAGAAGAGACCTTATACTTACCTTTCAAATCAAGCTGGTAGGCATTGTTATCAATTTTCTTTATGATTTTGAATGGACCGTCCACCCTTGGCATCAACTTTGATTTCCTTTCATTTGAAAACCGATCCTTCCTTAAGTAGATCCATACTTGATCTCCAACTTCAAAAGTATGTTTGTGTTTGTTCTTATTTCCACTCCTGGCATACTGCTTAGTCCTCTCCTCAATATTCTTCCTTGCCTTCTCATGAATCTGTTTCATAACCTCAGGTCCTCAGCTTTCTTTTTCCCATCAAGGTTAGTTCTTTCACTTAAAGGAATTGGAGTTAGATCCAACTCATACAATGGGTTAAAGCCATAAACGATTTCAAAAGGAGAAAACTTAGTAGCTGAACGCATTGCATGATTATAAGCAAAATCAACATGTGGCAAACATTCTTCCCAAGTTTTAAGATTCCTTTTAATAACAACACTAAGTAAAGTATACAACGTTCTATTGACAACTTCGGTTTGTCCATCAGTTTGTGGATGGCAAGTGGTTGAAAACAACAGTTTAGTACCCAACTTAGACCATAGTGTTTTCCAGAAGTAACTCAAAAATTTGGTATCTCTATCAGAAACAGTGGTCCTAGGCATGTCATGCAAACGATCTCCTTAAAGAACATATTAACAATGTTTAATGCATCATCAATTTTGTGACATGGAATTAAATGAGCCATTTTGATAAATCTATCCACAACAACAAAGATCGAGTCCTTTCCAGTCTTAGTTCTAGGAAAGCCAAGCACAAAGTCCATAGACAGCTAAACCCATGGTTGGTATGGAATATGAAGTGGACTGTACATACCTTTAGGCTGAGATGTAGCTTTGATTGTTTGCAAGTCACACATCTCTTGCAAATTCTTTCCACATCCTTTATCAAGTGCGGCCAGAAGAAATGATCTTTTACTATCTTAAGTGTCTTGGCCACGCCAAAATGCTCCATTAGACCGCCCCATGAGTTCCCTAACAAGTAACTCTCTCAAAGAACAGTTAGGAACACAAAGTCTATCAACAAAGAACAAGAAGCCTTCATGTCTATAGTACTTTCCAAAAGCGTGTTTAGAACTAGCCCTAAGGTCTTTAAATTCTTGTTCATTAGCATAGAGATTTTTTATTTGTTCAAAACCAAGCAGCTTAGCATCCAAAGAAGAAAGTAGAGCATACCTTCTGGACAAAGCATCAGCTACAACATTATATTTACCTTTTTGTATTTGATGATAAAAGGGAAGTTTCAATGAATTCTACCCACCTCACATGTCTTTTCTTCAGCTTTTGTTTTCCTTTGAGATGGTTTGGAGTTTCATGGCAGTATGTACCACAAATTCCTTAGGCCAAAGGTAGTGTCGCCATGTCTGCCAAGCCCTCACCAGAGCGTAGAGTTCTTTGTCATAAGTAGGGTAGTTAAGCGTGGCTCTTCCAAGATTTTCACTGAAGTAAGCAACTGGTTTCTTTTCCCGCATCAAAACAACACCAATTCCAACTCCTGAGGCATCACATTCTATTTCAAAAGTTTTATTGAAATCAGGAAGAACAAGTAATGGAGCGTGAGTTAACTTCCCTTTCAATGTTTGGAAAGAATCTTCTTGAGCTTGCTCCCATTTGAATCCTACATTCTTCTTGATCACCTTAGTGGATGGAGCTGCTAGAGTACGAAATTCCTTCACAAACCTTCTGTAGAAGCCGACAAGGCCATATAAACTCATAACTTCTCCCACAATCTTTGGACTAGGCCAATCTTGTATTTCCTTTACTTTCTCTTCATCCACCTTGATGCCCTCTGATCCTATAACAAATCCAATAAAAAACTAAGTTATCTGTCCCAAAAGTGCATTTCTTAAATTTAGCAAAGAGTCTCTCCTTCCTAATCACTTCTAACACATATTTCTCATGAAGAACATGATCATCAAGAGTCTTGCTATGAACTAAGATATCATCAAAGTATACAACAACAAAAACTCCTATGAATGGTCTAAGAATATGGTTCATCGAACGCATGAAAGTTCTAGGTGCATTAGTTAACCCAAAAGGCATAACAAGCCACTCATACAATCCTAGCTTAGTTTTAAAGGCGGTTTTCCATCCACCCCCTTCTTTCATTATAATCTGATGATAGCCACTTTTCAAATCTATTTTAGAGAAGACACAAGAACCATGAAGTTCATATCATAAAGTCTGGGGATTGGATGCCTATACTTAACCGTTATGTTGTTGATAGCTCGGTAGTAAACACACATTCTCCAGCTTCCTTCTTTCTTTGGGACTAGTAAAACATGTACTGCATAAGGACTCATGCTTTCTCTGATGTATCCTTTGTCCATGAGCTCGCCAATCTGCTTCTGAATTTCCTTAGTCTCAATGGGATTGGTTCTGTATGCTGGAAGGTTATGAAGATAAGCTCCTGGCACAAAATCTATTTGATGTTCTATTCCAAGGATTGAAGGCAAACCAGCTGGAGTTTCTTCATGAAACACATCACTTGACTCCTGCAAAAGACTTATAAGTTCACTTGCAATCTCCAGTGCATGGTCAGAAGAGGTTAGCATTGGTTCCTTGTAAACCAATAAATAAGATCAATGATTCTTCAGAAGATAAAGCTTTCTTAACATTACTGGTTTTGGCATAGAAGTTGAATTTTTTGACCGGTTTGGTTGGTTGAGCCAGCTTCTGATTAGCCTCGGTACAAAACGCTTCTTCATCAGGGCAATCAGCTTACTCCATGTTGCAATATGCCCCTCTCCGGTCCTTCTCATGTTGGTCTCAAGTTGATCAAACCAGTTAATTGCTTATCCAGAGAATTCAGAAGCTGCTAACCTAAAAATTTTCATTTCAGATAAGTTTTGCTAATCAAACACGAGTTCAATCTTTCTTTCTCATTATAGAACAGCATCATGATCTTTTTTACCATAGAAAGTAGGGATTTTAAGCTTATGACCACCTAGATAACCAGTTCTAGTCCTAGGGGCATTGGTTCTTGTCCTAGGTTCACGGTGTTCCTGGTTTCTTCTAGTTCTCCTATGACTCCCACTAGAAGACTTATAGTAATCTTCTGCTTCACTATCCCTAGCTTGTCTAGTTCTCCTAGGTGATTTTCTGTCGCGCCTAATGTCTGCATCAAGATTAGCATTATTCTGTTGAGTATCCTCTTGAACTTTGTCCATGCGTGTGTGTAACTCATTAAGATCTCCTTTGAATTCAGCTCGAAGGCGTTTGGTAAGTTCACTCATTAGGGCCTCCATCTGAGGTTTTGATAGTTTGGCTGCACTCCTTTCTCCTTGGCTACTCTGAGACATGTTTCCTGCAATTTTTTAGCAAACAAGTTAGTAGAAACAACTCTATCTCACTACCGTTTGTTTCACTCCCAAGTGTTTAGTTCTCTCAATATGTTCATCTCTCAATCTCTCTCGGTTCTAAGTGAACAAATCAGGAAGCACAAGTGTTTTCAATCCCAAGAGAAGAGAAGAAGAATCAGATTGATAAATTGCAAGATTTTTGTTGCAAAACCGATTAACCACTACCTTGGATTCGATTCTCTAAGATCAAACCACTTCTTTTTTATTTATTTAAGGCTACTATCCTTCTTTTCTTTTCTTCGAAATGGTAGGCGTATGAAGATAGACATAAAATATTTTTTTGTGTAAGAAGATGAAAAGATGAAGTAGTTTTTGAGAATAATATGAATGAGATGAGAATGGTGGTTTTCAGAGAATGATACCAAACCTCTAAGGGGATCTGATACCACTTGATGTGAACTTCCCACGGATTGCACTTAGCGGATCTATGCCTTTGGATAATCTTGACACAAAGCCTACTACCACAAGGTCCACGCATGTGGATTGAAGGGTCGCACAAGGGTTGTGGATTGTCCCATGATATTCTCAACTCTGAATCTGCTTGATATGACTCACAAGACCAGAATACAGAGGGTGAAGATTGGATATCACACACCAAGGTTCGAAGTGTTAAAGAAGAACAAAGAGATTTCTCCAAAAAATCACAAAAGATCAAAAGTTGAAAAGGTGAAAGTTGTTTATTATGATTTAGAAATGTAGTCAAAATAGAAAGAGTTTGCATGAGCAATTGGGTCTACTACTTAGGAAAATACAAAGGAAAATAAAAGAAACAAAGACCAAAGACCAAAGAACAAAAGTGACTACCGAACTTCTACAACCGTGAGTCTTTTTGTGGATTCTTCTAAGGCATAATAGGCTTTTGATCTTCTTAGTTGAAATGGTAGTGGGTTACTTAGATGGTCGGATCTTCCTTAATAAATTGGATGCACAAATGGACCGGCCAGTTCAAGTTTCCTTCACCTCGTACCATTTGGAATTCTGTCTGACCAAAAGCATTTGCATTGCCTCTATGAAATTCTTAGACGTAGATCTTGTAATTGGTCCAACTGAAATGTGAAAATCATCTTTAGCTTATGATCAACCTCTCGACCATCTTCGGCCATCGTCTCAGATTCATCTGGATCAACCTCGAGCAGCTCGTCCTGCTCCACCTCGTCCAACTTGACTTCGACCAGCTCGTCCTGCTCGACCTCGTCCAACTCGTCATGTCCGACCTTGTCCAGTTCATCCGCAGTTTCAAGCTCTCATTTGTTTGGTTCAAGCTCTGGTTTAATCTTTTCTTTCCTGATGGATCCATGATCACATCAGGTTGCGAGCTCAAAAAGAGGAAACACTGTGAACTAAAGAGGTCGGCATGATGCGAGGTCGATGCCGAGCTTGTGACTTCAGTTGTCTATGACGAGCTGGGAGATATGTTGTTTCATCCCTTTTTGCATCCTCTTTTTTT
The DNA here is from genome assembly GCA_030180135.1 of Orychophragmus violaceus. Taxonomy (NCBI): domain Eukaryota; kingdom Viridiplantae; phylum Streptophyta; class Magnoliopsida; order Brassicales; family Brassicaceae; genus Orychophragmus; species Orychophragmus violaceus. The sequence goes on along the minus strand of CM058230.1, from coordinate 83,056,351 downwards.
GTATCAAAACTAGTGGATCCATTGAGGAGATATCGTTCTTCATCTCAACAACGACATGGGATCTCTTTTGAACTCTTTTTGAACTTTTTATTGAAGGGGAAGAAAAATCGTGATCTTGTGATGAACTTGTGAAAAGCGCGAGAACTGATCGAATGACGAGAATTTTATCAATGTGCTCTGAGAGCGGTGATGCCGATGGAATCGAAGATGATCAGGGCTCGGGACGGTTTATGACAATCAAAACAGAGGAGCATGACGGCTTTGTGGCGCTCGTTTGATAACTACCGATCTGACGATATGTGAGAAGTGATGAGTTAGACGTTCACTAAATTCATTTACTTAGGCTTGACCCAACAAATTTTGTTTTGGGCAGAAGAAGTTGATTTGGGATTGACCCATCTCATAAAATAATGACAAAAAATTTGGCGTTGGTTCAACTCCTCGAGCTGGAGTTGTTCAATTCATGGACGATTTGGCACTCAAAACTGATGATCTTAATGGTGTTGTGGTGCTTGTTTCATAAATGCTGATGTTGATTTTCACCTTTTGGGATTGATTATAATTCCGGCCCCTATTCTTATACAGTGGATACTTGATAGAAACTTGTTCTGAATTCTGAGATTGTTGAGCTTGAAGTTAGGTCGGCTTTGTTGAGTTTTGGTATGATTTATCGAGCTTGGCTGAAAATATCGAACTGATATAGTTTCCGAGATATCAATCTAATGGGTAGTTGCGACTATTGATGAGCGTGATAGGTGTAGTTTTATCCCTATTCTACTGCAAGTGCACAGTTAATGCAATCGTAGTATATAAGGTATTGAATCCCACAAGGAGTCTCAATCACACAATAGATTATTAGTAGTTCAGATTTAATTAAGCGAAGCAGGTATGAAAACAGTAAACGAAACAGCAAAGTAAATCAAGTGAGTTTGTAAGCAAGAGAGCGAAGCGTTAGGTTTCAGGAGTTCTCAGGAAATCAGGAACGCAAGCAATCAATCTATCTAGATCTAATCAATAACTGTTCTAGAACTCAAACACGGATATAGAATTAACCAAATCCCTTTGCGATAATTCTCTAAGTCTAAGTGCAGCAAACCAAACTTTCGTTTGCGAGAACTAGCAGATTAAACCAGCTTTAATTCCAAGTTTGATATGTTCACAATTATCCTAAACCAAACTTCCGTTTGCGAATAATTTAATTGCTTATCTAGGTTCTTTCTAGTTAAATTAACCAACTTCCGCTGCATTAATCAACCTAACATCATAATTCTGATTAGCTACTTCAGATTAAGCATTAAGAACAACTTAGATAAAGAACTAGCAGATATGAATCTCTACAGATTAATTAAACTATAGTTCTCTGAAATCCCTAATGAGAATCCTTCAACCTAACAGGTAAACTACTCAGACATATTCATCGAGACAGAAAATATCATAAGTAGAAAACCAAATATCATATAATCAAATAAGAACCGGGGTTCAAAATCAAGTCTCTTTCGAGAACAAAACCAGCCCCTGAAATCTCCTAAGAGAATAAAACTTAGTTATAAAGCATAGCCTAAACAATGGCTCAAAAACTCTATTTATAACCTAAAACACGAATTGGGGCTTCTTTGTAAATATCAGGAACTTCTGGGCAAAACTGCAATTTTATTATTCTTCATTAAACCGTCGTTTGGCCCATCTCGCTGGTGCAACGATCGATGCCACAAGCGTGTCGATCGTTGCGGCTCTGAAATAGCGACAGTGAAGTCTATCTCTCGGCCAAATACTCCAATTAGCTCCAGAAAGTGCCATAATCATCAAATATGCTCCAAATGTGCTTGTACCTAATAAACACCTGAAAAGACTCTAAAACATAGTAAAAGACTCGATAAATGACACATATACCATGGTTAAAAACCCTAAAATCCATGGTATATCAACTCCCCCACACTTAGCTCTTGCTTGTCCTCAAGCAAAACAAAGAACTAAATGTAGTCAAGAGGTTTGAAAACTTTCAGAAACTCTTTTCGTCATAGAAGCAACAATACTCAGATTCCCCTTAGTAAACCACTGCAAGAATCAATCACAGGATATCAAGACCAACATGTACTTCCCCCACACTTAGCAACTGTCCTAAGTAAACTCCACAATCACATTCAAGCATTCAAATTCTCCCTACTGACTTCTGCAAGTATTTAAGTGCGGTCTCACCTAAGGAGTATCGATCAAAGGGCACATGGATTCTTACCTTATCAGCTCCAGACCACCATACTATCTTTCTCTAGTCCCTTTCTTCTCTTTCCCTTCCTTAACAACTGATTTTTCCCCACTGGGTATCATTTTTTTTTTTATCAGTGTTCTTCCCGTTATGGGGTGTACTTTGGACACATTCCATGGATAGCACAGGAGATAATAGGGGTCTCTACCACTCCTGTGACCACTTCGGAGTTACTAACTCATCCTCAGTTTATTATCTTTTTTTTTTTTTACTTTATAGAAGGGGAGAAGGGAACTAAATAGGATAGGTTGACAGGCTGTGTCAGAACTAACAGGGAATCCGACACAGAGTATACCAAGCCCTTAGGTGAGAAATCTAAGTCAGTATTAAGTTGAAGTCAGTAAAAGGATCCTCTGATACCTGAAGTGATGTGGGTGTTCTCAGTAGGTTGATCTGTGATGGGGTTTTCTAATAGTCAGAGATAGATCCTGCAACTTCATCCCAATGGTTACTTAAGTTCCTGAAAGTCTTGTAAATCTTCTCAAAAAATCATAGTTTCTTACTTAAACAATTTTGACTCAATAAAACAAAAAAAATTTGAAAAATGGACTGACTCTTAAGAAAACAGAAAGATAAACGTCAGTAGCACCTCCCCCACACTTAAGACACACTGTCCCCAGTAGTGTCAAGCGAATGATCAGTAAAAAGAAAGAAAAATTGTTAAAGTTCTGTTGAGTTCTGTCGTATTTTACCTCTGTCGCTCAGGCACCGATCGTTGCACTAAATGCATCGATCGTTGCTATGCGATTTTTTCGTTGAGTGTCGATCGTTGCTACTATGAGCAACGATCGTTGAATGCGTATAGCAGATCAGTCAGCAAGTTAGCAAGTCAGTCCGTTGGAATCTATCAAATTTCGAATCCTGCAAGCTGGAAAACACTGGAAACAGAGTAAAATCGAAGCAAATAATGCAGCATATCAAACATAACATCCAAAAACAAAAAGCATCCTAAAAATCAAAAGGAAAAGGTGCAAAGAAAAATAAGAAAAGGATAAAAAGTACAGAACCGAAAGTCTGAAAATGGAGATCACTCTCACTCGCTAATATCGTCTATCCCACCATACATCTCATCGTCATCGGCTGCCTCAGCTATGCGATCAGTACCGCTCGAAGAAGTAGGAGTCGGGGATCGTCGTCTGCGTCGAGAAGGTCCTGGGACGGGCTGGTGAACCTGTGGCTGTCTCCTGCAAGTGCAGCCTCGCATCCACTCCCAGATGGTCTTCCATATACCATCACTACGCTCTCTCCACTCAGCCTCAGACATACTACCGTAGGGAACTGTCATCTCAGGATAAGGGCCCAAAGCAGCAGCAGGCGCAGGTGCAGAGGAGGACGAAGCTCTCGTAGAAGGCTCTCCCAGCGGATGAGCCATAGTAGGCACTGCGCGTCGATCTCTGGCAGGAGGGCGGAAACTCAAAGCATCAATGGTATCAATCTGAGTCAACCTAGCAGCAGGAAGATCAATACCATACTGTGTATCCTCAGGGTCGTAATAAACCCACACTCGCCCCTCCTTCAGCCACGTAGCACTCTGCAAGTGACTGAGATCCAGAAACTCTCTCTCAGTAACGCACTCTGTATCCCCCATAGGTATCCTGCAGTGTCTGAAGATAGGAGTAAGAAGACTCCTTACTTTCTCTTTGCGCACGCCGTCATAAGGCTTCTTCTGCAGCTCGCAAAGATGATGGGCAAATAAAGCTCCCAGGTTGACTTTCCTAGCCGCGTCTCTCACATCGGTACCCCTGAACTGCTCCCTCAGTCCTCTGAATAGAATCTCCAACTCGTTCTTGCGCATCTTGTTTGCCTCATGCTTGCACAACTGTGTGCGTCCCAAGATACGCAAGACATACCTGAAGGCCGGATGCCTGACCTGAATCACTGGTGTAGTCCGTGAGTGATACCGTCCACCACCAATGTACTGCCAAAACTGCGCAGCCTTTGCTGGTTCCCATGGAAGAGACAAATTTGTGCGTGGCTGCTCAATGCTAAACCCATAGATCTTACAGATATCGAGAAGGGGCACTCGATACCTGGCGCCTAGGCACATGAAGGTAAAAGTGCCTCCTTGAGCATTCCTTCTCTCCGGGTTCGGGTATACAACCCTGCATGTGGCAAGCAACTGTCTCACCAGCTCCGGGTATAGATCGTAAGGCTGCATCGGCATTGTCCCCAGACCAATGCCTATGCACAGCTCCATAACCTGTCTGTCTATGCCGAGACCATGACAGGTCGAGTAATCAGCAAACTTGGTTGGCGCTATCTCCATGCCACACCAACCGTTATACAGCAGTGTATCGTACTCGTCCCAGTACTCGTGCAGCGGCCTCTCTGTGAAATCAGTCGTAGTGAGCATCCTCTTGATACCCTTGCCCCAGTTGCGATCAGACTGAATCCGAGTCTTATCTGCTCTTGGCCATGGTGGCCCAATGGTCGCATGAACCAACTGATATGGCTCTGGAGGATCAGAATCCCTGTGTAGCCACTCTGGTGGCGGAATGTACTGTCGTGAGGCGCTTGCGGCTGTTGCTCTGCGCTTGCGGGGTTGATCCTGAGTTGCCATCTGCAAAACAGAAAATTAAGCAAATTAGTCACGACAGACTCTCTGTGAAATCGTCGAGCAACGACCGTTGCACTAAGGCAGCGATCGTTGCAAGGCGATTTCGTATACTCGAACATTTCCCCAGAATCGTCGAGCAACGACCGTTGCACAAGTGCAACGATCGTTGCTGGGCGATTCTGGCCGCAATCAACAGTCAACAAAAACGTTCCATAATCGCGAAATCAACCGTAAAATCGACAACCATCCATCACTAAACAACCTAAAGCATAATCATCTTAACATGCATTCATCAATTTTGATCAAAATTCCCAATTTCTAAAACCCTAAAAGTGGAATCCGAAAATTATCAAATAGAAGTACATTACCTTGATTCCGTGAGAAATGGGTAGGAGAAATAGATTTGGGGAGTAAAAATAAGTGAAATATCGCTTTGAATCAAAGAAATCGATGAAGAAACGGTGATTTTAGGTTTTGGCTCTCGGTGTTATCGGCGGCGAGAAATGGAGAAGAAAAAGGAGAAGAAGGGTTTAAGGTAACTTACCTTGGTCGTGGGTGCAACGATCGTTGCATAACAGCAACGATCGATGCTGGTTGAACCAGATCGGTTCCGGTTTAGCGCGACATACCTTAATTTTTTTTTTTTTTGATTTAAACCAATTGCAACGACCGTTGCACATGTGAGCAACGATCGTTGCACATCTCCAGACTTTGTGCTCTGTAGCCAAAAACTATCAAAAACAAATAAAAACGTGAAATCCTAAGAAAAACACCAAAAGTAAAAAGGAAAAACAAATAAACCTAGCAGTGGGTTGCCTCCCACTCAACGCTTGTTTTAAGTCATTAGCTTGACTTTTGGAAAGAGGTCAGAATTATGGAGGTTTCAACAGAGACTTTGAGTGTCTCTGTGAATGCCTTATCATCCATGGTGGTGTGTAAGCAGTAGCAGCATGATGTCGTCCAAGGAACGTAGGAAGGAATGTAGGGTGGGATCGACACTTGGGTGGCTTAAAGCTTTTTCCCGCATTCCAAACAGTCGAGTCAGGAGGTTTAAGCTTAGAGGATTTATGCTTTACCTTTGGCAGAGATTTGATGTTCGGAGCCTTCTGCTTATGGGCAGCTTTAAGCTTCGAAGATGTTAGAGTAGACTCCTGTGGAATCACCATCTTCTTGTCAACCTCTACTGTGTGTTGAACAACATCTTTGGATCTTAAAGGAGCTTTTGGAAATGGTATTGGAGGTTTGTAGATTCTTTCCTTAGCAACGCCACGAGGTATAAGTGAAACTGGTTCTTTATGGGGTGCAACGATCGGTGCATGTGGTGCAACGATCGACGCGGTTGTCTCAGCTCGAGTTTCAACTACAGTCTCGGGTCCATCAGCTTCCTGGTCTAATTCAGCAATCTCAAACTCAAATTTCTCCTCTTGACTTGGTCCAGTATCAGTCTGAGCTATCCAAGCCAAAAGATCCGTGTCAATCTCTGTTGAGTCAGGTCCGTCGAAGCTCTCAAACTCAGGCAGTTCAATGTCACACTCCTCTCTGTTTTCCACAAATTTCATAGCCTTAACTGCTAGATATGGCCCATGATCCATCCTGTGGTCAACCTGAATATTAACGACATGGGTTTCCTGAGTATCCTTCCTTGTGGTAGGACTTGAAATCTGATCCATCTGTGTATCTAGCAACTTCATATGAGTGTTCAAGGACTCAAATTTCTCATTCAGATTAGTGTACAAGCTCTCAAGCTTCGAGCTGAGGACGCTGTGGTTTGTTGTTGTTCCGCAATGGATTGCTCCATCATGATCTCTAATCTGCTCCTCTGTGCAGGTACAGGAGATGCTAGGCAGGATGTATAACCATAATCTCTTGATCCTTGAGCATGCCTAGAACCTTGTCTCTGCTGATGTCCAAATGTCTGTCTATAAAAATCAGCTCCAGCCATATATTTTGCCTCTGCAAATCCTTCAGTTTCTGCATCAGCTCGGAACTGTCTTTCCCTTAGTAGGACGTTGTGGATGTCATCTATCTTATCTCTCATTTCAGCTACTTGCCCAACCAATACATGGTAATCTGGCAAGATGGGGTTTCCTTCCCCATCTAGTTTCTGACCTTTTGCGTTGCATATATGACCCTCTTGGTCTCGTAGAACGCCGTTTTCACCGCGAATCAGAATCACAGGTTCCCTAGAGTGGAACCTATTAAACGTCTCAGATCTCAGCATTGCCGTTCTCGCCTTGTGTCGATCGATGCAAGGTGGCAACGATCGATGCAGTGCGAATCCCTGCAATCCCAAAAATCAAAAACGTGAGTAAACAAGAAAATTAAAAGAATGCTTAGTCTAAATCCTAGTACTAAATCTATTGGTGAACTCAAAGAGTCCCCGGCAACGGCGCCAAAAACTTGATAGGTGTAGTTTTATCCCTATTCTACTGCAAGTGCACAGTTAATGCAATCGTAGTATATAAGGTATCGAATCCCACAAGGACTCTCAGTCACACAATAGATTATTAGTAGTTCAGATTTAATTAAGCGAAGCAGGTATGAAAACAGTAAACGAAACAGCAAAGTAAATCAAGTGAGTTTGTAAGCAAGAGAGCGAAGCGTTAGGTTTCAGGAGTTCTCAGGAAATCAGGAACGCAAGCAATCAATCTATCTAGATCTAATCAATAACTGTTCTAGAACTCAAACACGGATATAGAATTAACCAAATCCCTTTGCGATAATTCTCTAAGTCTAAGTGCAGCAAACCAAACTTTCGTTTGCGAGAACTAACAGATTAAACCATCTTTAATTCCAAGTTTGATATGTTCACAATTATCCTAAACCAAACCTCCGTTTGCGAACAGTTTAATTGCTTATCTAGGTTCTTTCTAGTTAAATTAACCAACTTCCGCTGCATTAATCAACCTAACATCATAATTCTGATTAGCTACTTCAGATTAAGCATTAAGAACAACTTAGATAAAGAACTAGCAGATATGAATCTCTACAGATTAATTAAACTATAGTTCTCTGAAATCCCTAATGAGAATCCTTCAACCTAACAGGTAAACTACTCAGACATATTCATCGAGACAGAAAATATCATAAGTAGAAAACCAAATATCATATAATCAAATAAGAACCGGGGTTCAAAATCAAGTCTCTTTCGAGAACAAAACCAGCCCCTGAAATCTCCTAAGAGAATAAAACTTAGTTATAAAGCATAGCCTAAACAATGGCTCAAAAACTCTATTTATAACCTAAAACACGAATTGGGGCTTCTTTGTAAATATCAGGAACTTCTGGGCAAAACTGCAATTTTATTATTCTTCATTAAACCGTCGTTTGGCCCATCTCGCTGGTGCAACGATCGATGCCACAAGCGTGTCGATCGTTGCGGCTCTGAAATAGCGACAGTGAAGTCTATCTCTCGGCCAAATACTCCAATTAGCTCCAGAAAGTGCCATAATCATCAAATATGCTCCAAATGTGCTTGTACCTAATAAACACCTGAAAAGACTCTAAAACATAGTAAAAGACTCGATAAATGACACATATACCATGGTTATAAACCCTAAAATCCATGGTATATCAGAGCGCGGTTTGAGAAGTTCTCAAAGTCGTACTCAAAGATGGTCAGATAACGGCATGGCTAGGATCCGTAATTCGTATGTGGATCTTCTTTGTTCTGGACGTGACGGAGGATTTTGGCATGACGAGTAGTGACAAGCGATGGTATTCTTCCCGAAGCAGGGCCGAGCTTATGGTTCTTTTTCTTGTGAGCAGGTGGATTCCGTAAGCTAAGATAGCGGTGTCCGAGAGCTAGATATCAAAGAGCGTTCATTTGAATAGGAAACAGACTTCGTTGGATGACGTGTTCGTCTCTTTGGAGATTGAGTTATGACGATGAGGAAGGATCTGGTCAGATTTGGAAGCCATTGTTACAGAGGTGAGAGACTCTACTAGTGACATGGCTATCAGTGCCGTTGTAGCTTTTGGGTTTCTTTGAAAGATGTGGATAATCAGTGGCCAACATCGCCGTCACCAGATTTTCTCGTTCAATGAATGGTATGCGTCTTCATAAAGCTATGTTTTACCACAATCTTTGTGAAACTCTGTATATACAGTGAGTAGCGATCATTCACGTCAAGAGTATTAAGATCTATGGGCTTCCAACCTAAAACCAATTGGTGATAAGTAGATTGGCCTATATCCCTTATATATTAAGTGAGATCCCTTCCAACTACCGATGTGGGACTTATGTCCCTAATACGCCCCCTCGAGATAATGGTTCTTTGACAATTAATCTCGGAATGCTCGGGCTTGAATCGACGACACCAATTTGGGCCTGGCTTGTCGATGATTGGACCAACTTTGGGTCGGATCGGGTTGGGCTGTATGGATCGGGCTCTGATACCATATTAAACCTGGCTCTGATACCATATTAAGATATATAGGCTTCCAACCTAAAACCAATTGGTAATAAGTGAAGTGACCCATATCTCTTATATACTATGTGAGATCCCTTCCAACTTTCGATGTGGGATAATATTCCCTAATACGCCCTTTCGAGATAATGACCCTTTGGTCCATTAATCTCGAAATACTCGGGCTTGGATCGACGGCACCAATTTGGGCCTGGTTTGTCGATGGTTGGACCAACTTTGGGTCAGATCGGGTTGGATTGCATGGATCGGGCTCTTATACCATATTAAGTTGTATGGGCTTCCAACCTAAAACCAATTGGTAATAAGTGGAGTGGCCCATATCCCTTATATATTACTAAGGATCCCTTCCAATTACCGATGTGGGACTTATGTTCCTAATAAAGAGAAGTGGAGCCCTTTAATGACTTTGATTTTTCAAGTGTTGCGATTGAAAATTGGTTTCTCCAATCGTAATAGAGCTTTTTGGGGAAAGCGAAGAGCGTACGAGGGCAGCAGGATAGCGAGGCTTCGTGAGGTATCACCTAGCACCTACTCCCTTCCTTTAAAAAAAAAAAAATGAACCACCTGGCTTTTGAAATTCTTATTTTGTTTTCCTTCTTATCTTGAGGTGAGTTTGCTTGCTTCGAATGATGTTGCGATTTGATGAGACGATCATGATAAACAAGATGTGAGTTGGTGAGTTGATAAGAAGAGGCTGAAGACGAACATGTGACTTTATTGTTTTTCTCAGTCTTGGGGACCTTGAAAGAGTCGTGTGAAGGTATCTATGCACGGCAAGGTGATAGACCTCAAGGCTGAGGTAGATAGTCTTGGGTCTACTGAGATAATGAGAAGAGCAAATAGAGAGAAGAAGAAGATACATATAAATAGGACTGCTTCTCTTTATTCATCCTTATGCTTTGTATGTGTTTGCTATTGACGATATGAGTCAGAGCTACACGGTCGCCATGAGAAACGATTTTATGAATGCTCATTAGCTTCTCATCTTCAACTAAATGAATGAATATCCTTTTAAAAAAAGATCTAAGGACAATTAATAATGTTGTTTATGACACATTACGCGGTGCATGGTATGCCTTTAAAGATATTGAAGTTCCCTGATTTATTTTCACTTATTTTAACAGCTATTTAGGTGTTTATTTTCAATAGTATTCCATTTTAATGTTTCTTATTATTCTTATTCTCGTTTGTTATAAAATCATGCTTCAATTCAATTTTGTATGGTTTCTAATATTCATACTTGTTTTTTTCCTAAAGTTTTTTAAAAAATCGTCGACAAAATCATTAATCTCGCACAAGATGCGGACGAATCATCTAGTTTAAATTATAGTTAAATATTCAATTTATACATGAAATTTACTAAAAACAATATATCATCTAATATGTAACATTTACGTTATCGAATGTTAACACACTGTTAATTTTTTTTCAGTCGGCTATAACATTAAGTTGAAGCCCAATGGGGAATGTGTTCAGGATACAAAGAGACAGAATAAAATTATACATGTAAATGGGCCCAACATTGGTGACCAAACGTCCACATCAGATAAGCTTCACTCGAAAAGGGCAAACCACATGTCAATCATCCAGAGAAGATAACATGCAGATCACCGATTCGATTTTCCGGCGCTGCTGCATATATCCGATCAAAATCTGTCCCCGCTGCTTCATCTCTGCTCTCTGTAAATCCTGGTGATCAACGCTCCCATCAATTCCATCTCAGCTTCACCGCATCAAAATGAAATCTTTTCAATCTTCACAAACACATACACCAAAATCCGCGCTTCATGGACTGTTGAATCAATCGAGGATTCATTGCAGAGACAAAGTAAAGCCACCGGACCCGTTCAACTCGAGCGGGCTTAGAACCAACCGGTAATAAGCGCTTGGCGAGGGTGTGGAGAGAGAAAGTAACTTCGGCGGTTGAGATGAATAAGCCCAGAGGAGGAGATTGGGAAACGGACATAAGTCCGGAACTAAAAGAAAAATAGTCCGGTAAGACCCGGAAGCAAAAGTCAGACGAAACCACCGCTTATAGAACAAACAAAATCCAGTGGAGACGCCGAAGCCTAAAGGCGGAGAGAATCCGCAGCGAAAACGAAACTAGATGAAACCCGAAACTAAAAGAGAAAAATTAACCGTTCCGCCGGCACGGCTAGCCTGTCACCAGCGGCCGAAACTAACAAGACGTGATTAAACTGCTAGAGAGATGTGAGAAGAAAGGAGAGAGAAAACAAATACTTTGTTAAACAAACTAACAGACTGTTAATTATATCTTGAAAATATATGCATTTGTTGGGAAAAAAACATAATATATGATTTAAATTTTTGAAATTTGAGATATTTCTTTGTAGAATAATATATTTTATGTATAAATTGAATATACGGTTATAGGTTTTGGTTGTTTATACCTTTTGGATTTTGACGGGAAAGAAAGGGCCTGACCCGACCTAACTTAAACCGAAGTAATCAAAGCTTGCTGTCATAAAATAAACGCGTTATAACGCAGTAATGTCTTTTTTTTTGGTCAAACAGTACATTTTTTTTTTTTAAAACACGTTTTAAGCTTAATTGTCTATGTGGTTTGCTGTAATAGAATGGATGGAGGTCCGTTTGTCTGAATCTGTCTTTAACCCTAAATTTTGTTTTTTTCGAAATCACAAAAAATTTTACCAAGAAAAAGTCTCGCTGAGGAGCAAATTCCCCTCAGAAATCTGATAATACTGGTGAAGTCATCTCCTTTGTCGATTGTTATATTCTCAGCTTGAAATTTCCGAACTTCTACTGGTATTGTTCGATATCTACCTGCTAGGGTTTCCACAGGAACAAGAAATTAGGGTTTTACTGCAATTAGGGATTCTGTAAAATTAGTTATGGTTGTTTATAGAGAGAGTGAATTGTGGGTTACAATGAAAGAACCATCTTATTTTTTTTTCTAATGAGAAAGCATGTTTCTAGCAAACTGAGAACAATGGATCCGACAAATGTCCTATCAGATGCTTGTTTTGATTTCTTGACGTATAATTTGTTTTTTGGGTTGCAGAAAAGACTTAACATTGACGCAGCAGACTGTAGCTGCGTTTCAAAATCTGCAGAAAAGACTTGTTTTGATGGGTGCTCCTAAGCAGAAATGGACTCAAGATGAAGAGTCAGCTCTCAAGTCTGGCGTTATCAAGCATGGACCTGGGAAATGGCGCACCATTCTCAAAGACCCTGAATTTAGTGGAGTCTTGTTCCTGCGTTCCAATGTTGATCTTAAGGTCATGATTCCTTCTTATCCTATATCTCAAGTTTGTGATTTTGTTTGTGATTATCAAGTTTTTCTAAAATCTGATTTAGATTGGGGTTGTTTTGTTGTATTGAGACAGGACAAATGGAGGAATATGAGTGTCATGGCGAATGGGTGGGGATCGCGTGAAAAGTCTAGGTTAGCTGTTAAAAGGACGCTCTCTCTTCCTAAACAGGATGATAGCTCACTTGCTAATACCAGCTCATTGCAAAGTGATGAAGAAATGATGGATGCTAAGCATTTGTCAAACACCGGCACTTCTGCACTGCAAGTTTCTACTACTCCTACTCCAAGGAGACCTAATGTAAGGTCAGGAATACCATCTATGTCTGTTTCTTTTATCGTAGAGGAGTCGCTTTGTTGCATATCTCCACATGGTATGTCTGAAGTTTTTAACATGCATTGTTGGATACATCTGAAAACGAAGTGTTTGCCATCACTTTTTTTGTCTGTGAATCTATAATGTGTTAGATTACGTTTACGTGACATGCATCTCTCTCCATTCACTACTTTTGTAAACTTTGTTTAAACTGTTTACATAGATGTTTATATCATTTGAATTTATAGACAGTATGTAAGTTTTAGAAAAATGTTACAGGCTGGATAGCCTTATAATGGAAGCAATATCTACCATGAAAGAGCCTGGTGGCTCTAACAAAACAACAATTGGTGCCTACATTGAGGTATTCAGTTTTTTGCTACATTTCAATATGATGATTCTCAGTGGGTTGGTTGTCAACTAGAATTTTTCAAGTCGTTATTGTAGATGAGAACCAAATATAGCCCTTGGTTACCTCACTATAATGCATTCTTCAAATATGCACTGAATACTCTGACTCAAATTAAGCTGAAACGGATAGGAGTAATGACTCAAATTTTTGTGATTACCGTTTTTAAGATTCTTTGCTTAAGTTCTTCTTAAAAGACTGATTCAGTGGATTGATTGTATAGGAACATTATCATGCACCGCCAGACTTCAAACGGTCGCTGTCGACCAAGCTAAAGTACTTGTCAACTTGTGGGAAACTTATCAAGGTAAGAGTTAATACAAATCATTTGAGATATTTGACCGCAGGTATCGTCTGTATATAGTCTTTGTGAAACCAACTTGCTTCATGGTTGTTAGTAGATCAAAGACATGCTTCGCTTCATGATGACTTTCATGGTTTTATTGATCCTGATTTTCTCTTCTACAGGATAAACGCAATTATAGAATTTCAAACTCCACTCCTTCGTCTTCCCATAGAAAAAGTCATTTGGGGACATCGTCTGGAAAACCGATTGTTCTTTCTTTGCCTTCACCTATAACAGACAGAGATGAAGTCAGTGTTCAGACAAAGGCACAGATTGATACGGATATAGCCAGAATGAAGATTATGAACGTACATGAAGCGGCAGCGGTTGCAGCACAAGCAGTTGCAGAGGCAGAAGCTGCCATAGCAGCGGCTGAAGAAGCTGCAAAGGATGCAGAGATAGCAGAAGCCGAAGCAGAAGCAGCTCAAGCTTTCGCGGAAGAAGCTGCAAAGACACTAAGAGGAAGAAACAACTGCAAAGTGGTAAAAACACACTCCTTTATAACACAACACATGAAATCTATGACCAAGAAAATACTTTTTAATGGTTGTATTGAAAATTTGATTCAACAGATGATCCGTGCTTGAGGTGACGGAGAGGGAGGAAGAAGAAGAAGCTGGAGAAGCGTAGAAAAGTAAGTGTTTGGGAAGGAACACAATCTCAGATTCTACAGCCATTGTACTGTTCACACTTCACTTTACATCCAAAACAAGTATTTAAAACTCAAAACATAAAATGTTAAAATCTTCTTTGAGTAACCAACTTAGCAACTGATACAACACCTTGTCGAAATAACTATACCGTAGGATTTGTGTATCCTTTAGGTTTCGGCTTCACTTCACTTTCATTAATACTTCGAGCAAAGACTGCGACCGGTTCATGCATGCAGAAAACCCTCCCCCTCCCCCAACAATCAAGAACAGGTTAGAAGAGAGATCAACCAAAAGCAAACACAATAATACCTCCAAGATCAAATCCAGAATAAAGACTGCATTACAAGGCAACCATCGTCAAGAAGCTCCAAGGTGAAGAACAAGCAGGTTTCGAATTCAATTGTTCAAAAGCATAAGGAGAATGACTCTCAAAATCATTGATGACATGAATGTTCGTGGATTTAATAAATCAACAAAGCATTCAGTAGTGTGAGATTGGATGAAATATTCGTCTTTGCAATTCCGATGTCTACTAGAGACTAGAGTCAAGAAGACCAGAACTAAAAAGATTGCAAATTCTGTATTCAAAGATGGGTGCTTCGTATCTAATTATGAATATACCAAACTAGGAAGGATTTTGGTTGTATGGAGCCCTTCTGTGAGAGTTAATCCATGTTACAAGAGTAAGTATGGGCAAAAAAATTGGAACCGAAGAACCGAACAAAAACAACTTATCACTTGTTCAGTAAAGTGCTGTTAAATGGGCCTGAGAAGAAAATTATTTGCTCATTTTTTTAATGCATTCAACACATTGAAAGAAAGAAAGGAATTCTCGGAAGATTTAAGAAATCACCAAAATTCGGTTCTGATTGGAAATAAGCAATGGTTGATATTTGATGATTTTAAGGAGGTCATAATAACAGAGAAACAGCTCCCAATGGTTGCAGGATCAAATCCGTCTTGAAGCAGATCATGGCTGATGTTTTTCTTTACATTCTCTTTTCCTCTTAAGCTTTATAATAAGGTTTTGAATTTTACTTCCGAATACCTATTGGTAGCCCTGGGATATAAAACCGAACCGAAATTATCGAACCGAAACGAACCGAATTTTAATGAACCGAAACCGAACCGAACCGAAGAAAAAAACCGATTGGTAGTTTTTTAAAATAAAAAAAAACCGAAAAACCGAACCGAAGAACCGAAGTCCCTGGCCTATTATTCATTATTGTAGACTTGTAGTTGTCGATCGGTTTTGATTTTCATAAAAGTTTCAATCTTCCCATATATATATACTTTTGTCAGTTTGTGTTTGTGTGTTTGATATATATATATATATATATATATATATATATATATATATATATATATATATATATATATATATATATATACACATATAGCTTTGGAATATAAAATCGAACCGAACCGAACCGAAGTTTTATGAACCGAAACCGAACCGAACCGAAGAAAAAAACCGATCGGTAGGTTTAAAAAAAAAAAAAACTGAAAAACCGAAAAACTGAACCGTAACCGAACCGAAGAACCGAAGTCCCAGGCCTACCTATTGGTATTTTCTTTGTACTTCGGGGTTTTTCCCAACTTTTGAATGAATCAGAGTTAAAAAACAACAACAGAGGAATACTCAAGTTTGGATTCTGGAATTACGTAGGAATGAGAGATTTCTAAAATACACTTCAATACTGCTCACTTATGGACATGAATTCTCATAGACTATTGTACATGTGGTGTAAAGGGAGTAATGGCTCATATGTAAAAAGCTAAATATAACTCTCATGAATAGTGAATGGATGAGCTTGTATCCGCTGTCATATTCAATATTTGAATCAGGGGATGCTCTGACCATCTTCATTGTCGCATTCAAATCAGTGCATAACAGTTCAAACCGAAGAAGTCGTTTAAGTTCACAAATATGATTACCAACTTACTAGAATTTTTGTCGTTCTGGATAGATACAGAGGTGCTTTACAGTTCAGCGCCAGTAATGTTCATACTTTCGAGTAAAATTGAAAGCCCTAAAGCAACAGCTCAGAGAGTTATGTAGAAACCAACTAAAATATATTCAAAAGCTAAAGAAAGAAGCTTACCATAGGCTATGTGAATGTCAAATGAATAACCTCTCAAACATATCACAGATTCTGACTGAAGAAGAAAACAAGGCTTACCAGAAATGGCAATTACATATATTGAGGAGAAATTTCTTCACCAAAAAACAAAATTGCACTGGTTAAGAGTTGGAGATGATAACAGTGGACAATTTTACCAAGGTGCAAAAAATCAGAGAAGTAAGGAACTCAATATAAGAGATTCAAAAGGAGGATGGGATAATGGCAACAAAGTATGTGAGATCAAGATGGATGTCGTAAGGTATTTCCAAAACTTTCTTGCACCTAATGCGACCAACTACAATGGATAAACAGACAAGACACGAATAATGTTATCATATGAATGTGAAGTCACATATGTGGAAATGCTGCAACGAAATATGACGTGTAGAGATCAAATATGTGAAATTGCATGTGAGATAAGATAAAAGTGCAGAAAGTAAAGATACACAAAGTTTTTTTAACGAGGTTGAATTTTTTCTATTCTCCAAGACCACGTCTAGATTCGAATTCACTATAACAAGAAAGCAATTATACCAATCGCAAATGAATAGATCAAAACCTATTGAAATACCACTATATTCAGTACCATGAACTCTTCAGGATAACCTAACTCTGAGCCTAGACTTTAGTTTCCTTAAGTCTTCAGAACATGTCATACCCAACGCACCAACATGACTAAGGAATCAGTATCTTGAACAACATGCTTTAATACCACCAACGCACTAGCAGCAATGTCTTCTCCAACAATCCGGATTCCTTGGTCACAATGATTACAATAAGCACACACCTAGAAACTAGCTCGCATACGATCACCCAAATATAACACTCTTTCTTTTAGGTCTTTTGTGGTCACAAGGACTCCTTCTCATTAGGCCACTCCCCTCCTTATATATTCGATTAATCTTGCTCTCCAAGACTCTTCAATCACACAAATAGAGGATTTCCTCTTTGTTGTGCTATTTCCAAACCTTTTAGGAATAATCTCCTTTTCCTTTATCTTCTCCTTAGAATATGGACACACTCCAAAGTTGTTATATACTCTCCAATATCTTCATCCAGCTTAGAAAAAAACTATTGGACCGAATCATGTCAGCTATATTCTTTCATATCTCATCAATCACATAATTCAATTTCTTGTGTCACGTCTTGTATCTCGTCATGTACTACTCCGTGTACTACTTCGCGACTGGTAAAACGAATGCATCTTCATTCTCCCCCTTTTTGACTATGTATGTGAACTCAACAACTATATCTTCAAGAGATTTGTCAGTAACACCAATCTCCTCCTGTTTGAGTCAAATCATGGTCAAAAACTCTTTCAACTCTTTCTTTCCTCTTGAGTTATCTTCTGATCCTCACCTTAGATCTACTCGAAACAAGACTAAATCTCTATCGAGCACCCACTCTGATACCAATTGAAAATGCAGGTGAGGCAAGATAAAAGTGCAGAAAGTAAAGACACACAAATTTTTTTAACGAGGTTTGATTTTTCTACTCCCCGGGATCACGTCCAAATTCGAACTCACTAGAACAAGAAAGCAATTACACCAATTGCAAACGCGTAGATCAAAATCTATTGAAATACCGCTCAGTTCAGTACCATGAACTCTTGAGGATAACCTATCCATGAGCTAAACTCCCCGTGAGCCTAGACTTTAGTTTCTTCGATCTTCAGAACACGTCACACCCAACACACTAACATGACTACAAAACAATATCAAGTACAACATGCTTTAACACCACCAGCGCACTAGCAACAATGTTTTCTCCAACAATCCCGATTCCTTGGTCACAATGACTACAATAAGCACACACCGGGAAGCTATATCGCACACAATCACCCAAATAAAACACTCTATCTTTTAGGTCTTTTGTGGTCACAAGGACTCCTTCTCATTTGGCCACTCCTTTCCTTATATATTTGATTAATCTTGCTCTACAAGACTATCCAATCACATAAATAGAAGATTTCCTCTTTGTTGGGATATTTTCAATTCTTTTAGGAATAATCTCTTTTTCCTTTATCTTCTCCTTAGAATATAGACACACTCCAAAGCTGTTATATACTCTCCAATATCTTCATCCAACTCAGCAAACAACTCTTGGACCGAATCATATCAGTTAGATTCTTTCATATCTCATCAACCACATAACTCCACGTCTTGTGTCATGTCTTGTATCACGTCATGTACTACTCCGTGCACTACTTCGCGACTGGTACAGCTAACGCATCTTTATTCTCCCCCTTTTTGACTATGAATGTGAACTCAACAGCCATAACTTCAAGAGCTTTGTCAGTAACACCAATATCCTCATGCTTGAGTCACATCATGGTCAAAAACTCATTCAAGTCTTGTTTTCCTCCTGGTTTATCTTCTGATCCTCATCTTAGATCTACTCGAAACAATACTAAATCTCTATCGAGAACCCGCTCTGATACCAATTGAAAATGCAGGTGAGGCAATGTTAGAAAGCCTAGGATCTAGGATTCGTTATATTGAATCACTGACCTCGATCTTACCTTGTTCTGGCAGCGGAATGATTGGTATGACGAGATCAATAGCGACTCAGATGCTTTGCCTCTACCAGATACACACGCACACAAAGCTGGAAAGCCGGGATGCTAGTGCCGGATCTTGGGATCACTGAGTTTATGTGGTTCTGCTTTCTCTGCAACAGAAAAGTGAACGGCTAGGGTTTCAGGTCGAAACTATAATCCTTATATAGACCTGGAATGACTAAAACCGAGTGTTGGTTAATACCAATTCGTTTAAGTCATAAAATCGAAACATCAGTTTCGAAACCGGATCTGTGTCGATCGACACACCACTATAAACTCAATATCAATGTGTATCCAATACACATTAATATGATCATTACCATAATGATCATTCCCATATTTTACGCTTCCAGTTTGCTTAGGTGTGTGACCCTATAGGATCATATAATACTGGCAGTAAGTCTACAACTTACAGATTGCAAGAGGCTTCTAGCAAAACATTGCAACCGCCCAGTATTATACGAATGTCTGATCTCGACACACAACTATCATCAGGAGTGAGTACAAGTGTGATTTCAGGACACAATCCCAACAATCTCCCACTTGTACTGGAATCATCAATTCCTGTAATCCTTTTGTCTCTATATCTCGATTTGGCATAAGGCAAGATTAGTGTCATCCTTATTAAGCCAACATCGTGTTTATCGAACTCCTGATCTATACTGAACAATACAAACAACTGAACTACAGTTCGTTTGAGTGCGGCCACACATTCTCTCAGTATTAAATCTTCAATAGGCCTTGAGACATTTATCTCCCGTTATTCAGGAGGGACAAATTGTTGGATCTCCTAGGATCTAGGGTTCGTTATATTGAATTTACCAACCTCGTTCTTACCTTGAACTGGCAGCGGAATGAATTGGTAAACGAGATCAGTGAGCAACGCAGACGCCTTGCCTCTACCAGATACACACGCTAACAAGCTGGAAAACGGGATGCTAGTGCCGGATCTATGGGATCTGAGAGTTTCTGGTGTTTCTGCTTTTCTGCCAGAGAAAAACTCGACGGCTATTGTTCTAGGTCGAAAACCATCAGGTTTTATTCGACCTAGAATCACACATAACAGGCCAAACTCGTTTGAGTCATAAAATCGAAAAGCTCTTTCGAAACCCGAACTGTGTCGACCGACACACATGCTGTGTCGATTGACACAACACCATTTTCTCGATATTAATGTGTATCCAATACACATTAACATGATCATTACCATAATGATCATTCCCATGTTTTAGCTTCCAGTTTGCTTAGGTGTGTGACCCTATAGGATCATATAATACTGGCAGTAAGTCTACAACTTACAAATTACAAGAGGCTTCTAGCAAAACATTGCAATCGCCCAGTATTATACGAATGTCTGATCTCGACACACAACTATCATCAGGAGTGAGTACAAGTGTGATTTCAGGACACTATCCCAACAATCTCCCACTTACTGGAATCATCAATTCCTGTAATCCTTTTGTCTCTATATCTTGATTTGGCATAAGGCAAGATTGGTGTCATCCTTATTAAGCCAACATCGTGTTTATCGAACTCCTGATCTTATACTGAACAATCCAAACAACTGAACTACAGTTCGTTTGAGTGCGGCCACACATTTTCTCAGTACAAAATCTTCGATAGGCCCTGAGATATGTATATCCCGTTATTCAGGAGGGACAAATCCCTTCTTGTTCCATCCCTATTTCAACGCACACTTCATGATATACCTGAACAGTGCCGTTATGGTCGCCAGTTACGGGTCGACGTTTGACAAAGTCAAGGTGTACCAATTCATATGCAAGAAAGCATGATGAACTCAGGTCTGAGGACTATACTCTATAGTCGTAATGAGAACCTCTTATGACACAGATATAACTATCTTGTAGACTTCTCATTAGCGGGTCATGTCCGATCATATGTTCACCAACATATATCTATGTGACTGACTGTGATACTCATATCATTGACTCCATGAAACTTAGTCAACAGTCACCTCACAATCTAGTCTCTCGCAGTTGTCATTGTCCCACTTTGACAACCTCGACTAGGGACATAACATAATCTATGTCATCTATGACTTATAGGGTTTCATGATCAAGTCCTCAACTTGATGACCTATAATATGACATAAACTTATTTTGGGACCATTATTTAGATCACAATAAATAATGCTGAAATCAAATTTCATTAAACATATCCATCAGAATGTTTTACAAGAGCATCTTATTATAACTAAAATAAAACTAAAACTCCCACTAGAATCAAGATTACATCTTAAGATCTCTAATGCCTACAGCAGTCGTATGACTCTCATGCTTAGGCCTTGGGAGTGGCTTAGTCAGAGGATCAGCGATATTCTCATCCGTCGGAACTCGGCTGATCTTCACATCACCTCTTTTGACGATATAACGAATCAGGTGATACCTCCTCTCTACGTGTTTGGACTTCTGGTGTGATCTGGGTTCTTTCGCCTGAGCAATGGCTCCATTGTTGTCACAAAACAAAGCCACTGGCTCCAAGATACTCGGAACCACACCAAGTTCAGTCATGAACTTCTTGATCCAAACAACTTCCTTTGCCGCTTCTGAAGCAACAACATATCCAGCTTCCGTTGTTGAATCAGCTACGGTATTCTGCTTAGAGCTCTTCCAGCTCACTGCACCGCCATTTAGACAGAAGACATATCCAGATTGTGATCGGAAATCGTCTCTGTCCGTCTGAAAACTCGCATCGGTGAATCCATTCACCACAAGTTCTTCACTTCCTCCATACACCAGGAATTTATCCTTAGTATGTCTCAAATACTTGAGAATATTCTTGACAGCTGTCCAGTGAACTTCACCTGGATCAGATTGGTATCTACTCGTCATGCTTAACGCGTAAGCTACATCTGGACGAGTGCAGAGCATGGCATACATAATAGATCCTATTGCAGAAGCATAAGGAATCATATTCATGCGCTCCCGCTCAGCATGTGTCACCGGAAACTGCTTCTTGCTGAGACTAATGCCATGAGACATCGGTATGAAGCCCTTCTTGGAATCATGCATCCTGAATCTGTGCAACACCTTATCAATATAAGTGTCCCGGCACAATCCAATCAGCCTATTCACTCTACCTCTGTAGATTCTGATTCCAAGAATGTACGCGGCTTCTCCCATGTCTTTCATGGAAAAACAACTTCCGAGCCAAGTCTTAACAGACTGAAGCAACGGAACGTCATTACCGAGGAGGAGTATGTCATCGACATACAGTACAAGAAACGCAATTCTGCTCCCACTAGTCTTCTTGTAAACACATGGTTCCTCTTCGTTCTTGATGAAACCAAATTGTTTTACTGCTTCATCAAAACGAAGATTCCAACTCCGTGATGCTTGCTTCAATCCATAAATAGATTTATGAAGCTTGCATACCTTTCCAGCATTCTTAGGATCTACAAAACCCTCAGGTTGTGTCATATACACATCCTCTTCCAAAATACCATTCAGGAAGGCGGTTTTGACATCCATCTGCCAAATCTCATAATCATAATAAGCGGCAGTTGCTAGAAGAATCCGAATGGATTTAAGCATAGCGACTGGGGAATAGGTTTCATCATAATCAATACCATGAATTTGTTTGAAACCTTTAGCCACCAACCTAGCTTTATAAATTTGGACATTGCCATCCACGTCAATCTTCTTCTTGAAGATCCATTTACACTCAATGGCTTTTACACCATTAGGTAAATCGACCAAGGACCATACTTGGTTTTCTGACATGGATCCCATTTCGGATTTAGAGGCTCCAAGCCACTTTTCGGAGTCCGGGCCCATCATTGCTTCCGCGAAGGTCGCTGGTTCGTCACTTTGAATGATCATCAGATCATTTCAGTTGGTCACGAGAAATCCATAATATCTCTCGGGTTCGTGACGGATCCTTCCGGATCTGAGAACTTCAGGCTCCACAGGCGTGGCCTCCACAAAACTTTGTGGATCCAACCTGCTGCTCTTCCTCAACAGGTTGAGCAGTCTCCTGTGCATCTTGAATTTCTTCGAGATGTACTTTACTCCCACTGTTTTTCTTAGAAAGAAATTCCCTCTCAAGAAAAGAGCAGTCCCGAGCAACAAAGACTTTGTTCTCAGATCGGTTGTAAAAGTAGTATGCCTTGGTTTCCCTAGGATAACCAACGAAGTAGCATTTATCTGATTTGGGTGCGAGTTTGTCAGAGATTAAACGTTTGACATAAGCCTCACAACCCCAAATCTTCAGGAAAGACAGACTTGGAATATTCCCAGTCCACAATTCGTGTGGTGTCTTTTCCACTGATTTAGATGGCACCCTATTTAGTGTAAACACAGACGTTTCTAGAGCGTATCCCCAAAAGGATAATGGAAGATCTGAATGACTCATCATAGACCGAACCATATCCAATAAAGTTCGATTCCTCCTCTCTGACACTCCATTCCATTGGGGTGTTCCAGGAGGAGTGAGTTGTGAAACAATTCCACACTCGCTCAGATAGTCACTGAACTCTTGACTCAAGTATTCTCCTCCGCGATCCGACCGCAGAACTTTGATACTTTTGCCAAGTTGGTTATGTACTTCATTCTTAAACTCCTTGAATCTATCAAAGGATTCTGACTTGTGTCTCATCAAATAGACGTAGCCATACCTACTGAAGTCATCAGTAAAGGTAATGAAGTACTTGTAATTTCCTCTGGCAACAGTGCTCATCGGCCCACATACATCAGTATGAATAAGGCCCAATAAGTCACTGGCCCTTTCATTTGGTTTGTTGAAAGGGGCCTTAGCCATTTTGCCCATCAAACAATATTCGCATTTCTCACATGATTCAAAATCAAATGAGCCCAGAAGCCCATTTCGATGTAGTCTCTGAATGCGTTTCTCATTGATGTGGCCCAAACGACAATGCCATAAGAAAGTCGGGTTTTTGTCACTTGACTTAAACCGCTTTGTATTTATGTTAAAGACAGGCATTTCTTGGTTTAAAACATATAACCCATTATCTAATGGGGCACTACCATAATATGTACCATCACGATTAAAAGAACAAACTTTATTCTTAACAGCAAAATCAAAACCTTCCAAATCCAAAACGGAAAGTTATGGAAAGTTTTGGATTTGAAGAACACTGGACAGCTGTCAAGAATATTCTCAAATATTTGAGACATACCAAGGATAAGTTCTTGGTATACGGAGGATGTGAAGAACTTGTGGTGAATGGATTCACAGATGCGAGTTTTCAGACGGACATAGACGATTTCCGATCACAGTCTGGATATGTCTTCTGTCTAAATGGCGGTGCAGTGAGCTGGAAGAGCTCTAAGAAGAATACCGTAGCTGATTCCACGACGGAAGGTGAATATGTTGCTGCTTCAGAAGCGGAAAAAGAAGCTGTTTGGATTAAGAAGTTCATGACTGAACTTGGTGTGGTTCCTAGTATCTTGGAGCCAGTGGCTTTGTTTTGTGACAACAATGGAGCCATTGCTCAGGCAAAAGAACCCAGGTCACACCAGAAGTCCAAACACATAGAGAGGAGATATCACCTGATTCGTGATATCGTCAATAGAGGAGAAGTGAAGATCATCCGTGTTCCGACGGACGAGAACGTCGTTGATCCTCTGACTAAGCCACTCCCAAGGCCTAAGCATGAGAGTCATACTACTGATGTAGGCATTAGAGATCTTAATATGTAATCTTGATTCTAGTGGGAGTTCTTGTGGTTTTATTTTAGTTATATTAAGATGTTCTTGTAAACATACTTTTGGATAAGTTTAATGAAATTTGATTTCAACATTATTTATCGTGATCTAAATAATGGTCCCAAAATAAGTTTATGTCACATTATAGGTCATCAAGTTGAGGACTTGATCATGAAACCCTATAAGTAATAGATGACGTAGATTATGATGTGTCCCTAGTCGAGGTTGTCAAAGTGGGACAATGACAACCGCGAGAGACTAGCTTGTGAGGTGACTGTTGACTAAGTTTCATGGAGTCAGTGATATGAGTATCACAGTCAGTCACATAGATATATGTTGGTGAACATATGATCGGACGTGACCCGCTAATGAGAAGTCTCCAAGATAGTTATATCTGTGTCATGAGAGATTCTCATTACGACTATAGAGTATAGTCCTTAGACCTGAGTTCATCATGCTTTCTTGCATATGAACTGGTACACTTTGACCTTGTCAAACGTCGACCCGTAACTGGCGGCTATAACGGCATTGCTTCGGTGTATCATGAAGTATGTGAAGGAACAGGGATGGAACAAGATGGGATTTGTCCCTCCTGAATAACGGGAGATAAATATCTCAGGGCCTATCGAAGATTTAATACTGAGAGAATGTGTGGCCGCACTCAAACGAACTGTAGTTCAGTTGTTTGTATTGTTCAGTATAGATCAGGAGTTCGATAAACACGATGTTGGCTTAATAAGGATGACACTAATCTTGCCTTATGCCAAATCGAGATATGGAGACAAAAGGATTACAGGAATTGATGATTCCAGTACAAGTGGGAGATTGTTGGGATTGTGTCCTGAAATCACACTTGTACTCACTCCTGATGATAGTTGTGTGTCGAGATCAGACATTCGTATAATACTGGGTGGTTGCAATGTTTTGCTAGAAGCCTCTTGCAATCTGTAAGTTGTAGACTTACTGCCAGTATTATATGATCCTATAGGGTCACACACCTAAGCAAACTGGAAGCGTAAAAAATGGGAATGATCATTATGGTAATGATCATATTAATGTATATTGGATACACATTGATATTGAGTTTATAGTGGTGTGTCGATCGACACAGTATGTGTGTCGATCGACACATATCGGGTTTCGAAACTGATGTTTCGATTTTATGACTTAAACGAATTGGTATTAACCAACACTCGGTTTTAGTCATTCCAGGTCTATATAAGGATTATAGTTTCGACCTGAAACCCTAGTCGTTCACTTTTCTGTTGCAGAGAAAGCAGAACCACATAAACTCAGTGATCTCAAGATCCGGCACTAGCATCCCGGCTTTCCAGCTTTGTGTGCGTGTGTATCTGGTAGAGGCGAAGCATCTGAGTCGCTATTGATCTCGTCATACCAATCATTCCGCTGCCAGAACAAGGTAAGATCGAGGTCAGTGATTCAATATAACAAACCCTAGATCCTAGGCTTTCCAACAGTGGTATCAGGAGTGAGTACAAGTGTGATTTCAGGACACGACGTAAATGTAAGGACATATTCCTTGTTCTCCTGCCTGAGAACTATTCTCAGGTTCCGATACCATTCCAAGAAATTTGATCCATTAAGCTTGTCCTTCTCAAGGACGGATCTTAGCGAGAAAGTGTTGATGTGAGTTGGGACAGCCATAGCTGTAATTAAAAGAGGTAGAGGTTTTAGTTATGATGCTCAAGGAAATGAGAATTCTTATCTAATAAGAAAACTCGCTTTGTATTCAAAAACTATGTTTCCTCAGATGAATACAATGAACCAAGATCCTCAGATCACCAAAATTTGAGTGGGCGACTCGCCATCACCCAAACTTTAGTTATCTAGGTAAGCAAATCATTGCTAATTGTACCCAGTACAACTCTTGGTCGCAGATAAGACAATCCATGTCTTATCCACTCTGATGTCTCTGGGCCCAGAAATTCTGATAGCCCATTCAAGTAAACCACCTCTTCAGTCTTGTGATCATTAACAGTCGCACTGCAAGTCTATCAATGATCACCTGCCTTACTCATGTCGTTGTGGATACCAAGGACTCCAAGACTATCCAACAAAGAAACGAGTCTTGACAATAGACAAGATCGGGCAAGACATCAAGATCACTTGATATTTAGTTGAGGAAAAGAACTATTTAATCTTGATGCATATCCAATATGCATCCAAGAAGTTTTTAAGTTGTTTAAAACATCTAGATTTATTAAGTTCAGGTTAATCTAGAATAGGGTATTAGATTTGATTTGGTATTCGCAATTTGAGGTCCAACCATCAAATCTGCGAGTGGTGTGTCGATCGACACATCCTTGTATCGGTCGACACATCCTAATTTAAACCGGACTTCGATAACCGGTCAAACCGGATCGAATTTCCTTAACCGGTTCAATTAGATTGAACCGGTCCGGTTTAATGATCCATGTCAATCGACACACATCACTGTGTTGTTCGACATGACCAAACCAAAACCAAATTGGTTTTTCCGGCTCAATCCAATTGAACCGGGTCGATAACCGGTAAATCTAATTTAACCGAAATCAACCAATTATAACTGTGTCGACCGACGCACCCAGTGTGTCGATCGACACATTAGGGTATCAGGAAATCCGATCTCTAAGATCGGAACCCTAAAATTTTATTAGGCGTATTCGCGGTGCATCGACCGACACAAGCTTAGTGTCGATCGACACTGTGCGAAAACCCTAAAGTTTTATGATCGTTTTCGCGGTGTGTCGACCGACACTGTGCGAAAACACAGGTTCTTCGTTTTCGATCACAGATTAAAACCGAGTTTTTCTTGATCAAAACATGAAACAACAAGCATAAATCTATTCAAATACATCAGTTTTCGAATTACATGCTATTGATTCAATGAATTAAACCCTAATAGCTCTGATATCACGGTTAGAAAGCCTAGGATCTAGGGTTCGTTATATTGAATCACTGACCTCGATCTTACCTTGTTCTGGCAGCGGAATGATTGGTATGACGATATCAATAGCGACTCAGATGCTTCGCCTCTACCAGATACACACGCACACAAAGCTGGAAAGCCGGGATGCTAGTGCCGGATCTTGGGATCACTGAGTTTATGTGGTTCTGCTTTCTCTGCAACAGAAAATTGAACTGCTAGGGAAGCTTGTCTTGACTCTCAGTCTGGACAGCTTTGGCCTTTCCCTTATCCTTACTAGGTTTCTTAAACCTTTTACCCCCTTGTACCATCAGTACATTAGGAGTTGCCTTCTTGAGATTCGGCTCTGCTGTCTTCAGCATGCCGTGCAACTCAGTCAATGTCTTAGTCATGTTTTGCATATTGTAGTTCATGATGAACTGATCAAAACACGACGGCAAAGACTGCAGAATCATGTCAGTGGCTAGCTCCTGGCTAATGGCACATTCCAGTTTCCCTAGGTTATCAATGTAACCCATCATTTTAAGGATATGAGGACTCACTGGACTGTCCTTAGCCAGCTTGCAATCCATGAGAGATTTAACCGTCTGGTATCTCTCTGTGCGAGCTTGCTCCTGAAACAAATCTTTCAGGCTGTTAATCATCTCAATCAGTGACATCACGTTCTCATATTGCTTCTGCAGCTCAGAGTTTATAGTCACCAGCATTAGACAATTAACGTCTTTGACATCAGCTGAATGCTTATCCCAAGCATTCTTATCTGCCTGCGTGGCATTGGAACGTGGCCTCTCGGGGAGAACTCTTGTAAGGACATATTCCTTGTTCTCCTGCCTGAGAACTATTCTCAGGTTCTGATACCATTCCAAGAAATTTGATCCATTAAGCTTGTCCTTCTCAAGGACGGATCTTAGCGAGAAAGTGTTGATGTGAGTTGGGACAGACATAGCTGTCCAGACTGAGAATCAAGACAAGCCCAAGCCGAAGCCCAAATCCGGGCCTTGTCCTGAGGATAAATGCAACTACTGCAAGCAGCTAGGGCATTGGAAGAGAGACTGCAAGAAGTTCATGGAAGATTACAAGAAGCTGAAGAAGACGTATGATGCGTCTGATTCAGGTATTTATGTTATCGAACTTAATGTTATGTCTTCTAGTTCTACTTCGTGGGTATTGGATACCGGCTGCGGTGCTCATATTTGTACTAATATGCAGGCACTAAGAAACAGTAGGACGCTGAAGAAAGGACAAGTGGAGCTACAGGTCGGGAATGGAGCTAAGATTGCTGCACTGGCCGTAGGCACTTATGATTTGTCTTTACCTTCTGGCATGGTTTTAGTATTGAATAATTGCTACTTTGTACCTGCAATTAGCAGAAACATAATTTCAGTTTCCGTTTTGGATTTGGAAGGTTTTGATTTTGCTGTTAAAAATAAAGTTTGTTCTTTTAATCGTGATGGTACGTTTTATGGTAGCGCCCCATTAGATAATGGGTTATATGTCTTAAACCAAGAAATGCCTGTCTTTAACATAAATACAAAGTGATTTAAGTCAAATGACGAAAACCCGACTTTCTTATGGCATTGTCGTTTGGGCCACATCAATGAGAAACGCATTCAGAGACTCCATCGAAATGGGCTTCTGGGCTCATTTGATTTTGAATCATGTGAGAAATGCGAATCTTGTTTGATGGGCAAAATGGCTAAGGCCCCTTTCAACAAACCAAATGAAAGGGCCAGTGACTTATTGGGCCTTATTCATACTGATGTATGTGGGCCGATGAGCACTGTTGCCAGAGGAAATTACAAGTACTTCATTACCTTTACTGATGACTTCAGTAGGTATGGCTACGTCTATTTGATGAGACACAAGTCAGAATCCTTTGATAGATTCAAGGAGTTCAAGAATGAAGTACAAAACCAACTTGGCAAAAGTATCAAAGTTCTGCGGTCGGATCGCGGAGGAGAATACTTGAGTCAAGAGTTCAGTGACTCTCTGAGCGAGTGTGGAATTGTTTCACAACTCACTCCTCCTGGAACACCCCAATGGAATGGAGTGTCAGAGAGGAGGAATCGAACTTTATTGGATATGGTTCGGTCTATGATGAGTCATTCAGATCTTCCATTATACTTTTGGGGATACGCTCTAGAAACGTCTGCATTTACACTAAATAGGGTGCCATCTAAATCAGTGGAAAAGACACCACACGAATTGTGGACTGGGAATATTCCAAGTCTGTCTTTCCTGAAGATTTGGGGTTGTGAGGCTTATGTCAAACGTTTAATCTCTGACAAACTAGCACCCAAATCAGATAAATGCTACTTCGTTGGTTATCCTAGGGAAACCAAGGCATACTACTTTTACAACCGATCTGAGAACAAAGTCTTTGTTGCTCGGGTCTGCTCTTTTCTTGAGAGGGAATTTATTTCTAAGAAAAACAGTGGGAGTAAAGTACATCTCGAAGAAATTCAAGATGCACAGGAGACTGCTCAACATATTGAGGAAGAGCAGCAGTTGAATCCACAAAGTTCTGTGGAGGCCACGCCTGTGGAGCCTGAAGTTCGCAGATCCGGAAGGATCCGTCACGAACCTGAGAGATATTATGGATTTCTCGTGACCAATTGCAATGATCTGATGATCATTGAAAGTGACAAACCAGCGACCTTCGCGGAAGCAATGATGGGCCCGGACTCCGAAAAGTGTCTTGGAGCCTCTAAATCTGAAATGGGATCCATGTTAGAAAACCAAGTATGGTCCTTGGTCGATTTACCTATTGGTGCAAAAGCCATTGAGTGTAAATGGATCTTCAAGAAGAATATTGACGTGGATGGCAATGTCCAAATTTATAAAGCCAAGTTGGTGGCTAAAGGTTTCAAACAAATTCATGGTATTGACTATGATGAAACCTATTCCCCAGTCGCTATGCTTAAATCCATTCAGATTCTTCTAGCAACTGCCGCTTATTATGATTATGAGATTTGGCAGATGGATGTCAAAACCGCCTTCCTGAATGGTATTTTGGAAGAGGATGTGTATATGACACAACATGAGGGTTTTGTAGATCCTAAGAATGCTGGGAAGGTATGCAAGCTTCATAAATCTATTTATGGATTGAAGCAAGCATCACGGAGTTGGATTCTTCATTTTGATGAAGCAGTAAAACAATTTGGTTTCATCAAGAACGAAGAAGAACCATGTGTGTACAAGAAGACTAGTGGGAGCGGAATTACGTTTCTCGTACTGTATGTCGATGACATACTTCTTCTCGGTAATGACGTTCTGTTGCTTCAGTCTGTTAAGACTTGGCTCGGAAGTTGTTTTTCCATGAAAGACATGGGAGAAGCCGCGTACATCCTTGGAATCAGAATCTACAGAGATAGAGCAAACAGGCTGATTGGATTGTGCCAGGACACTTATATTAATAAGGTGTTGCACAGATTCAAGATGCATGATTCCAAGAAGGGCTTCATACCGATGTCTCATGGCATCAGTCTCAGCAAGAAGCAGTGTCCGGCGACACATGCTGAGCGAGAACGCATGGATAGGATTCCTTATGCTTCTGCAATAGGATCTATCATGTATGCCATGCTCTGCACTCGTCCAGATGTTGCTTACGCGTTAAGCATGACGAGTAGATACCAATCTGATCCAGGTGAAGAACACTGGACAGCTGTCAAGAATATTCTCAAATATTTGAGACATACCAAGGATAAATTCTTGGTATACAGAGGAAGTGAAGAACTTGTGGTGAATGGATTCACAGATTCGAGTTTTCAGACCGACAGAGACGATTTCCGATCACAGTCTGGATATGTCTTCTGTCTAAATGGCGGTGCAGTGAGCTGGAAGAGCTCTAAGCAGAATACCGTAGCTGATTCCACGACGGAAGCTGAATATGTTGCTGCTTCAGAAGCGGCAAAGGAAGCTGTTTGGATTAAGAATTTCATGACTGAACTTGGTGTGGTTCCTAGTATCTTGGAGTCAGTGGCTTTGTTTTGTGACAACAATGGAGCCATTGCTCAGGCAAAGAACCCAGGTCCCACCAGAAGTCCAAACACATAGAGAGGAGATATCACCTGATTCGTGATATCGTCAATAGAGGAGAAGTGAAGATCAGCCGAGTTCCGACGGACGAGAACGTCGCTGATCCTCTGACTAAGCCACTCCCAAGGCCTAAGCATGAAAGTCATACTACTGTTGTAGGCATTAGAGATCTTAATATGTAATCTTGATTCTAGTGGGAGTTCTTGTGGTTTTATTTTAGTTATATTAAGATGTTCTTGTAAACATACTTTTGGATATGTTTAATGAAATTTGATTTCAGCATTATTTATCGTGATCTAAATAATGGTCCCAAAATAAGTTTATGTCACATTATAGGTCATCAAGTTGAGGACTTGATCATGAAACCCTATAAGTAATAGATGACGTAGATTATGATGTGTCCCTAGTCGAGGTTGTCAAAGTGGGACAATGACAACCGCGAGAGACTAGCTTGTGAGGTGACTGTTGACTAAGTTTCATGGAGTCAGTGATATGAGTATCACAGTCAGTCACATAGATATATGTTGGTGAACATATGATCGGACGTGACCCGCTAATGAGAAGTCTCCAAGATAGTTATATCTGTGTCATGAGAGATTCTCATTACGACTATAGAGTATAGTCCTTAGACCTGAGTTCATCATGCTTTCTTTCATATGAATTGGTACACTTTGACCTTGTCAAACGTCGACCCGTAACTGGCGGCTATAACGGCATTGCTTCGGTGTATCATGAAGTATGTGTAGGAACAGGGATGGAACAAGATGGGATTTGTCCCTCCTGAATAACGGGAGATAAATATCTCAGGGCCTATCGAAGATTTAATACTGAGAGAATGTGTGGCCGCACTCAAACGAGCTGTAGTTCAGTTGTTTGTATTGTTTAGTATAGATCAGGAGTTCAATAAACACGATGTTGGCTTAATAAGGATGACACTAATCTTGCCTTATGCCAAATAGAGATATAGAGACAAAAGGATTACAGGAATTGATGATTCCAGTACAAGTGGGAGATTGTTGGGATTGTGTCCTGAAATCACACTTGTATTCACTCATGATGATAGTTGTGTGTCGAGATCAGACATTCGTATAATACTGGGCGGTTGCAACGTTTTGCTAGAAGCCTCTTGCAATCTGTAAGTTGTAGACTTACTGCCAGTATTATATGATCCTATAGGGTCACACACCTAAGCAAACTGGAAGCGTAAAATATGGGAATGATCATTATGGTAATGATCATATTAATGTGTATTGGATACACATTGATATTGAGTTTATAGTGGTGTGTCGATCGACACAGTATGTGTGTCGATCGACACAGATCGGGTTTCAAAACTGATGTTTCGATTTTATGACTTAAACGAATTGGTATTAACCAACACTCGGTTTTAGTCATTCCAGGTCTATATAAGGATTATAGTTTCGACCTGAAACCCTAGCCGTTCACTTTTCTGTTGCAGAGAAAGCAGAACCACATAAACTCAGTGATCCCAAGATCCGGCACTAGCATCCCGGCTTTCCAGCTTTGTGTGCGTGTGTATCTGGTAGAGGCGAAGCATCTGAGTCGCTATTGATCTCGTCATACCAATCATTCCGCTGCCAGAACAAGGTAAGATCGAGGTCAGTGATTCAATATAACGAGGTTTTTTTAATGAGGTTTGATTTTTTCTACTCCCCGAGGCCATGTCCAGATTCGAATTCACTAGACCAAGAAAGCAATTACACCAATCGCAAACGCGTAATCAAAACCTATTGAAATACTGATTTGTTCAGTACCATGAACTCTTCAGGATAACCTAACCATGAGCTAAACTCCCTGTGAGCCTAGAATTTAGTTTCTTCAGTCTTCAGAACACGCCACACCCAACACACTAACATGACTAAGGAAACCGTATCAAGTACAACATGCTTTAACACCACCAACACACTAGTAGCAATGTCTTCTCCAAAGTGTAAATTCCTTGGTCACAATGACTCCAATAAGCACACGACACGAAACTTTGTCGCACATGATCACCAAAATAAAACACTCTTTCTTTTAGGCCTTTGTGGTTACAAGGACTCCTACTCAGTAGGCCACGCCCCTCATTATATGTTTGATTAAGCTCACTCTCCAAGACTCTCCAATCACACAAATAGAAGATTTCCTCTTTGTTAGGATATTTCCAAATCTTTAGGAAATATTATCTTTTTCTTTTATCTTCTCCTTAAAATATGGAAACATTCCAAAACTTCTATATACTCTCCAATATCTTCATCCAACTCAGCAAACAACTTTGGGACGAATCATATCATCTAGATTCGTTCATATCTCATCAATGACATAACTCCACATCATGTGCCACGTCTTGTATCATGTCATGTACTACTCCGGGTATTATTCCGCAACTGGTACAACAAATGCATCTTCAATATGTCATCTTCCCTATGCATGGAAATAAATCTCATGGACCTGATTATTATACATTTGAGTTCTTAAGGCAATGTGACCAAATATTGGAAATAATTTTACTATGACCAACAAGTCAATATTTGATACTAGTTTTTTTTTTCCAAAGGAATAAACTCGACAATTATTGCTCTTATACCAAAGAAGGATATATCCAAGGCGATAAAATAACTCAGACCCATATCATGTTGTAATGTTCTATACAAGTTGATATCCAAGCTTCTGGATAATCAATTGAAGAACGTATTGTCAACGTTCATAGCTCTGAACCAATCAACATTTACCAAAGATGATGAAAAATATCATCCTTGCTTCGGAATTGGTCAAGAACTATCACAAGGACACAACTGCAACACGATATGCAGTTAAAATTGATATCTCCAAAGATTTTGATTCAATCCAATGACCATTCTTGATATTTTTACTTTCGGATATAGGTTTCCTAGACAAGTTTGTTGAACGGATCAAGCGCTTTATTACCATAGCCTCCTTTTAGGTCCAAGTCAATTATGACCTAGCTAGTTATTTTCAGAGTAAAAAATGTATTCGACAAGGCTTCTCATTATCTTCATTTGTTTTTGTTATATGTATGCATGTTTTTTCTAAGTTGTTGGTTAAAAGCTATGAAGGAGGGAAATATAGGCTTTCATCCTTACTGTATAGACATCAACCTGACACATTTGTGCTTCGGTGACAACTTGCTAGTGTTTGCGGATGGGAAACATAACTTAATTAATTGAATTTTTGATATCTTTAAGTGTTTGCAGAAGTTTTGGATTTGCGCAAAATCCATATTATTTTTTGATGGTGCAACATCGAATGATAGAGAAGGTATTCTAGAAAAATTCCATTTAAAATCAGGATATCTTCTAGTAAGATATCTTAGATTGCCACTGCTTACCAAAAGAATGTTGGTTGACGATTACTCTCCATTCCTAGAGAGAATCATAAAGTGCATAAGTTGTTGGCTAGTACGCAGTCTCACCTTTGCAGAACGTCTACAACTGATCAACTTAGTAATTCATAGTCTTATAAACTTTTGGATCTCAGCCTTCAGATTGCCAAATCATACACAAAAGAGACGACAAACTTTGCTATGCTTTCTTATTTTAAGGCATGAAAATCCAAAAAGAAAATATATCATAGAAGGAGGTATGTAAACCGAAAGAGAAAGGAGATTTGTGTCTGAAATCAGTCTCATAAACGAACAATGTAAGATGTTTCAACCTTATAGGGGTAATTTGGCATCAAAATCGTAGATATGGGTCTCATGGATCATAAGGCACTTCCTTGAACTTGGATGATGAGAAAGTTCTTAAAATATAAAGATAATAGTTATATCTTATACTAAGGTGGAAATCAACAATGGAATAAATACATATGTATGATAAATTGTCATAATTAGGAAAATTCATGGTTCTGACTGAGCAAGGGGATGTATTGATTTGGGTATTCATAAGCTAGCTACAGTGGGATATGTGATTGCATCCTACAAAAGAAGAAGTCATCAAACAACAACTCTCAACCAGATAGAGGACGAAACCCAACAGCTCCCAAGCAAAATATCTATGGCAGATGATACAAAAATTGGAAGGATAAGGATCAAGTATTTAAGCTAGCAAATACTCTTTCATTATTTTGTTTGCAACACATAATCGGCTAGCAATAGGAGATCACATCCTAAACTAGAATATAAGAGCAAATGTATTATGTATTATATGCAACATTTAAGTTAACACGCGAAATCATATATTCTTCGAATGCAACTATTCTCAAAAGATATAAAAGGCTTTGGTTGGTAAGTTGCTGGATGCAACTACACAACACAATGAAATCAGTTGCTACAGCTATTGATTAGCAAAGGAAGGGACAAAGTGAAGCTTTTCTTCATTCGGTACTCGTTCCAAATTTCCATCCATACCATTTAGACAAAGAAATGGAAAGCATGGGGTGCAATCAACAATTCATCAAAATGATCGACAAACAAGTCAAAAACAAACTCATCTCTATTGGGAAAATCATGTAATTCAAGAATGCCAAATTTTCTACAAATTCGATTTACAACTAGATATCCATAATCCATCTATTGTAATCTTTTTTTTTTGAAACCTCAGAAATTTGTGAACTTAGATGTATGTTTGAGATTTTTCAATAAATATTATTTTATTGAAGAAAATTTATATTTAATTCAAAATAATAATATAGTATGATTTTTTTTGGTGCGAACACAACCATTAATAAATAAAAAATAAAATTCTTAAAAATCATTAATTCAATTTTTCATCATTAATATTATAAAAGTACTTATATCATATTAATTTTTATATTAGATGAACATATATATATAACATTTTTATTCAATCTTTTATTAAAACATTTTATAGTTTATATATATATATGTTTAAAACAATGACATATTATGTATCAATATCAACATACATAGTAATCACCCTTTATATTTATTCAAATTAAAAATTCAGATAAATAATATGAATTTATTATATAAATTCTAATTATCTACAAAATCATTCATTCATATTGATAATACTAATTTACTATATAAAATCTTATTATTTACAAAAATCTTATTTATCATTATCATACTTCGAAAATATTTAATGTGAAATTGTACTTATCTCTAAAATAAAATAAAATAAATAATTTTTAAAAATATAATAAATAACAAAATTTTCAATATAAAATAAAATTAACATAGTAAAAACTAATTTCACTAAGGGTAAAAAAATAATCAACCATTTTAAGAGTGAATAAAAACTCAAAAAGTTCCCAATTAATAGAAAAACTAGTATGATTGGTTCACACGATGGCGGACATAAATATTACTAAATACAATTTAAAAAATATTATAAATCATCAATTTAATTTAATAATAATAATATTATAAAAATCTATATAAGTATTGATAATTAAACATACTATAAACATTATTATATTTAATACCTTATTAAAATATTTTATAGCTTATTCTAAAATAAAAACTAATAGCAACATGTAACGAAAGTCACAAAGGGGAGGAAGAAAAATGAGAAGACGTGTCGTAGTTTTTGTGTGTAGAGCCCACTGTCACTATGCATGCACAGTAAACACTATGTACGCACAGTAAAATCAACTTTTCATTTTCTATATAAACGATCGATCGTTCTTTGTAAAATCATAACTTAATA